>ML782806.1:606701-622966 GCA_009831015.1 Picea engelmannii
ACCCACCTTCTGACATCTTCATATTAAATAATCTCTTCATTAGAAATACCTTATTCGACGCCGAGGGTTTTTCATACAATTTGGCCAATGCTTCCATCAAACCCTTCGTTGTCTTTTCTTTCGAAATATTGAAATCCACTGACACTGCCAGGCTCAGCCGTATCATTCCTAGAGCCTTTCTGTCAAGAATCTCCCATTATTCGTCCTTCATGGCCGTCAAATTCTTTGCTACTCCGCTCAATGGTAGGAATAGATCCTTCTGATATAAATAGTCTTCCATCTGCATCTTCCATAACTGGTAGTTTTGGCCGTTAAATTTCTCGACCCTAAATTTCCGACATTGCTCCCACTCGAACCAGGAACCCTCTTTTCCTGCGAGTTACCTTATGCTCTGATACCAGTTGTTAGAAAAAACAGGACCGCGAAGCAATATAATAAAAAAAATGCAGAAACAAAACAAAGAAGACACACAATACAAGAGAGACACATATTTATGTGGTTCACCCAATGTGGGCTACGTCCACCAAAGAAATTGCCAGGTCCTTCCTTTATTATTATCCAGCAAATGAAGGGATACAACCTACAGCAAAACCCGATGTAACTTCCTCTTATTTCTCTCACAGTCTCCTCTCTCATAATACAATTTTCACCACCATCCATAGCTGCGATATATTTCTCTCATAAAAGAGGGTTGCCTTCTAGGGAAAAAAACCCTAACATAATATCTACCGTTAGATATGCGACCTTATAATGAACGGTCCAGATTTACAATGAAATTACAATATACTTTTACAAGGCAATTTTTTCTTCGGGGGCTTCGCCCCCGAACCCCCGCTTGCCCCCAGACCCCCCAGCTGGAGAGATAGCCCCCCCAGACCCCGCAAAGGGGGTACCCATCCTCTACACTCCCCCGCGTGGAAGAGTGTACATACTTCTGGGGTGTAAATACTTCATGGGCTATAAACACAACTGAAAGCAAGGACCTATGAATCAGGAAGATAATCAGGCTACACAACCAACAAGTGAGAGACTGTCTCATTGGGAATATCAGGTAATGAAAAGTGGAAAGCATGTTCCAACACAATGATTTGGGGAGCCATGTAGAATTAAATACATTCAAAACAAAGACTCCTAGAAGGCCAGCTTGTCAGTTTGGCCTGCCTTCTAGTACATTTCAAGATGACACAGAAGAAGAATTTATAAATATGGAATTATGACAGTCTGAGGGGAAAACATTTAATCATTAAATTTACCTCGACCTTCCTTCTAGCGTGATTTGTTGATGGGCATTTATGACACACCATCAACAAGAAGAGAAGATTTGAATCGAGGCTATCTATTTAACCCAAACCATTTGGTATAATCTACCCTGACTGGTTTTGCGGCTCTATTAGCCAACTTAGATCCTAAAAAATCTAAACGATGTGGACTAACTAAAGATACAACTCTGACAATCAACACTTTAATTACAAATAATTAACTAACAATGTTTATGTACAATATCTATATACAATTTACAAGGTTTAAGAAAAGCCTTGTGAAAATATTTGTTTTACGATAATGGATCTAAACAAGATTAAATATAAACAAAATCATTCTATTACTCTAAATACCAAATAAACAATGAATGAGTAAGATTGCAAATGATATAACGAAAATAGACAAAGCAAATTAACGTTTAAATATTGCAATCATTATTCATTCACAAATCAACAGATTAAATAAATAATAAGCTAACTAACCTCTCGTTGATCAGAAGTACTAAGCTAAATACATCTCTCTGTATTTGTATGAGATCCTCTTAACCTGTGTCAAGTGTAAACCTATGAAAAAATCAAGAATAATACTTCCTCAAGAAGCTCAAAGAAGTATTTTATATTCTAGAACGATTTTATGATGAAAGAAAGACAAACAAATTTTATCTCATGTGAATTTAAAATGTCCAATAGCTAAAAGTGAAATAAATTCCAACCCTCAGCAAGTGGTATTATCAACTATCCAACATTATACGTAAAATCAACATGTATCAATAGATGATCAACCACAGATATTAAAGGAACCAAAATATAACGAACCATATAAATGAAAAAATAACATGAAAAAATATATGGAGAACACTCTAAAGCTAGTTCAATACAAATAAAGTTTCATTTTCAGAAATTATATGAGAAACAATATTAACATTGCAGAATCTACAAAAGGACAAAACCCAAAGAGTAAACGGTATCCCATATAGTTTCAGTATAATAAGTTCATCATAAGGTCCAAAATGATTTTTTGGGATAATAGACTCTTAAATATTGAAAAAAATAATACATAAATGTTAAAAATTAACCATGTATTGATAAAACAGACTAAATCTGGGCCAACGAGGCCACCTAGGGGAACTCCCACCTGGGCCGCACACTTCAGCCAACTAGACCCGACTCATTTCACATTTTGGATGCTATTTAAATATGAATATGTAAATAAATGGTTCCCTCGGTATATAAGGTGAACCCAGAATAAAATAAAACATTATTATCTTTTCCTGAAGAGATTGTCTCACTTGGTTTTGGTTGTCTGAGTTTTACTTCACGTTTTTTCTACATTTTCATTTTTTGGGCGTTTTTAGGGTTATCCAGTGCACCTTTCTTCATGGTTGCACCCTAGTTGTTCCATTTGACACGCTTCCACACATGAGAGAAATATTAATCCATTAGCTAGCCAATCGTTGATGGTGAAACTCCATTTCTGCAAGTTTTCTAAGGCAAACAAGAGGGCGCACCAACCTGGGTTTTGCGCCCCTGTTGGTTTTCTCATTGTCGGGATGAAGTAACTACACCCCCCTCTATGGTTGCACTGAGATTCTCCATTTGATCCCCATGACTCACACTAAGATAGCCCCATCCTCTTGTCTACTCTCAGATCATCTCGGTATTGGATCTCCATCACTGAGTAGCCAAACCAATGATGTGCCCTTCCTCAACGTTGTGTGCCTGTTGATTTTTTGGTCAACTGTTGAAAAATGGATTTTTTAGTCACCTTCACCATTATATATTCTTCCTTGGTAGATCAATTGGTATCAGAGCCTCATGATCCATGGAAAAGTTTCTGATCTTGAAGATTTAGCCAAATTGTTTTTTGGGTTTTCATGAAATAGTCCATGTTTCACCCATTTCAGGGTTTACATATTCATGTAAGAGGATCAACAGATCTCATAGCCCCAAGGGTGCATAGATCTCCACTACAACAGAGAGGAGTTTCACAGATAGAAAATAATATAGATCTCTCCCTCTAGACCATCTCAGATCCATTTCTCTAGGGTTTTGTGCTCTCTATTCACATAATAGCGTCTGATCCTTTGTTTTGCACCCTCTGTTCACAATGCCTCTGCGAAAAGAGCCTTTTGTAGTAGAATCAAATTCCAACACTTCAAATCCCATCCAAGATATTTCCTTCGTCCTCAACGAGTTTCTCAGAATGGAACAACAAAACAATCTAGACCCCTTCCAGTTGGACACTCGAATCCAACTACCTAAATTTGCTAGTCAAACCGATGGAGAAGTTGTGGATTCCTGGATCCATATCCTGTCCACCTATTTTAATACATGTTGAGGCCTTACCGAGGAGAGAAATCTCCATGTTTCATCCTTGCAATTAGAAGGACTTGCACAAACTTGGTGGGATACAGAGCAAGAGAAGACCACATTCATGATAGAGATTAGGGATGCTTCATAATCCTCTATGTCCAAACCCATCAGAACTTGGGCTCGCCTTTATGAGGCATTGATAAACCGCTTCTACCCACCCATGTATGTGCAATATTTGTGGATCAAATGGAACCATCTCCGACAAATCCCTTCCCAAGGAGTGCAAGGCTACATAGAATTATTTTGCAAGTTGCGCCTCTTACTGCATATTCCATATTCAGAAGAGGTAATCATATTGAAGTTTGTTGTTGGTTTATTGATTCTGTTCCATAGAGAAGTAGAGATGTTTGAAAATCTAACTTTAGACAAATCATTTCAGAGATCTTTGGCTATAGAAAGGAAAGTTTCTCATAGGGGTCACACTCCTCAGTCCCGCCCCTACACCAACCCCTCTGGCTCTCAACCATCCAACTCCAATCCTTTAGCCCACTTTCCACCTCCTCGGGCTCAAAATACCATTCCCCATACAAATAAAAGGACACCTTGGTGTTCATTCCATAAGACTACGTCACACAATTCTTCGGATTTTCGAATCCTCCAAAATATAAAGACCAACAAAACCCTACTAACTGATCTCATTCCCCCCCCCCCCAAGTGGAATATACTGAATAATTTCCCATAGAAAATACCACAGAAGTATATCCCTCCATGATCCTAATGACCCATGAAGATTCAAACTCTTCCACCCAACCCCTCTTCACTCATAACTGCCAAATTAAAAAATACTTGGCTTTACTGACTATGGACAATGGAAGAAATAATAATTTCGTGTCTCAAGACCTTGTCAACCACCTTATACTGATTACTACTCCCCACCCACAAACCTATCAACTCAGATGGGTCCATAAGGATGGCCCACGCCTCCTAGTTTCTCAACGTTGTCTGGTCATGTTTTCCATAGGAAAATTCAAAGATACTATCCTTTGTGATGTTTCCCCCTTGGATTGTTCAGATTTGTTGCTAGGGATCCCATATCAAAACCAAATAAATTATATCTATATGGCCAAATCCCACCAGTACAAACTTACCAAAGAAGGCCACACTTATATCTTAACCACAACAACACCCAAACCCCCTGCTAGCAAAGAACAAATCCTACATGTACATTTAAACCAATGTGTCTCTCTCTACTTGGTGCACCCAATAACACCAAACAATACCACTCACACTGTTCCTGAAACAATGACTCCCCTCCTCCAAGAGTTTGCAGATGTGTTTCAATCTCCGGCGGGACTCCCCCCCTCCCGCCACATTGATGATTCCATTCACCTCATCCACGGATCTTCATTACCTAATGCCCCTACATACTGGTTGGCCCCAACATAAATAGAGGAAATGGAAAGAAAATTGACCGGCCTCATCAACTATGGCCACATCCATCCACCATCTTCTCCCTATTCTTCTGCCGCAGTTTTCATCCCCAAATGAGATACTTCAGAAATGTGCCTTGTCACCGATTATTGATCCTTGAACAAAACCACAGTAAAAATTTGTTACCCCCTCCCCTGGATTGAGGAGCTACTCGACACCCTCCACAGATTTAAGTAGTTTACTAAATTGAATTTAACGGTTGGCTACCATCAGGTTCGAATGAACCCAGATAATGTTTGGAATACAACTTTCAAGACCAAATTTGGTCTTTTTGAGTGGAAAGTTATGCCCTTCGGCCTCACCAACGCCCCAACCACTTTCACGAGGCTCATCAATGACATCTTCAGGTCACATTTGGGTCTATTTTTGGTCATCTACTTAGATGGTAGTCTCATCTTTAGTCGGACATGGGACACTCACATGCAACATGTCCAACAAGTTCTCCAAATCCTTCACGAACACAAGTTACAAGTCAAATAGAAGAAGTCATATTTTGGTCAGAGTTCAGTTCTCTATCTAGGATTTATGGTCAGCTCAGAAGGTATTCAACTAGATCCAGCCCGCATCCAAGCATTGAAGTAGTGGCCACTACCTCCTTCAGGTAGGGAGCTCAAAACATTTATGGGTGGCATCAATTTATATCATAAGTTCAATCCCTATTTTTCACAACTTGTGCATCCTTTGCATCATCTATCAAATAGTTCTTCTACATTTATATGGACTAAAGAAAAAACTAGTCACCTTGCTCATCTCAAAGAAGCCCTCTGCTAATCCCATGTCTTACACCTTCCAGAACTCTCCCAACCCTTTGAAATTGAGTCTGATGCCTCACAATATGCTATTGGTGCCGTACTTAAACAGGGACGACACCCCATTGCCTACCACTCTGAAACCCTGTCCGAGGCAAAGAAAAATCATAGCACCTATGACAAGGGGTTTTGCATTCTGGTTCAAGCTATCAAGAAATGGAGGCATTATTTTCTGGGTAAAGAAACAATTGTGCATACAGATAACCACCCTTTAATTTTCATCAACTCTCATTTGAACATTCAGGAACAAAGACACCTTAAATGGGCCTCCTATATTCAAAAATTTCACTTGGTAATCAGATATAAGAAAGGCACTTCTAATAAGATGGTTGATTTCCTAAGCCGACCTCCTACTCCAGTTCTCTCAATTCTAGAAGTGTGTTGTGCTACCTATGACACATGGAAGGATCAATATTCTACTGAACCCCACTTTCAAGAGATTTGGTTGGCATTGCAAAATCCCACAGTGATCAATTAGACCCCCTTCCTAGACTACACTATTCGGGATGGATGGCTCTATAATTTGAATTTTTTATGTGTTCCACACTCGGAGGACCACCTCTTTCTCATTAGGGAGGTGCATGCTTCAGTGTATGGGGGGCACTTCGATACCACAAAGACCATCCAACATTTGCAACGCCATTTCCATTGGCCTTCCATGCAACCTCAAGTTGAAAAAATTATTAGAGCCTGTGCATTATGCTCACAATCCAAGCCATCCAACCAGAATAATGGGTTATATCAACCACTTCCTCTTCCTTTCTGGCCTTGGGAGTCAGTCTCAATGGACTTCCAACAACCCAAAATAAACATGATGCAATCTGGGTAGTGGTATTTCGCTTCAACAATATGATACTTTGCATCCCATGCACAGAGACTACTACAATAGTACAAACAACGAAACTCTACTTCCGACATGTCTGGCCCCATTTTGGCCTCCCAAGCACTATCATCTCAAACCAATATTCCCGCTTCCTTAGAACATTTTGGAAGATAATCTGGGCATTATTGGGGTGCCAATTCAAGTTTTCTACTGCATTCCATAATCAAACGAATGGCCAAACAGAGGTTGTCAACAAGGTCTTGGTTCATTCTCTCCAAACTCACTTTGGGTGCAATAAACAATGGGACAGTTACTTGCACATTCTACAACATAGATACAACAAGGAAACACATTATTCTACAGGGTTTTCACCTTTTGAAGTCTTCTTAGGGCTCCAACCAACATCTCCAACCGAACTCCCACTCACTTGGGCTCTTGAAGGTACCTTCCATCAATAGCAGGAACAACTCTCGGCACAACAGTTTCTCCAACAAATTGCAAAATGCCACACTGCAGTAACATAAGAACTTAAAGCAGCTCAAGAGCATGCCAAGATGTGCCACGATAAACAAAGGACCTTCATATCCTTTCAACTGAGGTATCAAGTCTGGTTACACTTGGATAAGAAGCGCCTCGAAGGCCACCATCACAAACATCTCCCAATAATATATGGCTCGTATACCATCCTCGACAATAACGGAGAAAATGATTATAGGTTGGATCTGCTACCACAACTCGGAATCCACAATGTTATTAATGTAAATCATTTGAAGTTGTTTGAGCCTCCCTTCTTGGAGGAACCAGCCACCATTACTCATCTAGTGGAAGACATTCCATATTTCCAACTCCCATTGGCCAAAAACACTCTATTGGACACCAGGACTCGCTCTACAAGGCACCAAACATACACTTCATATCTCGTAGCCCACCAAGGCCAAACGCTAGCTCAGGAAAAGTGGATCATAGATGATGTATTGCATAGAAATGTTCCTCACCTTCTCATGGAATCTGAGACGTTTCTAGATCTAAACAGGGAGGAATTGGGCCAAGGAGGCCACCTAGAGGAATTCCCACTTGGGGTACACACTTCAGCCAACTAGACTCGACTCATTTCACATTTTGGATGCTATTTAAATATGCATATGTAAATAAATGGTTCCCTCGGTATATAAGGTGAATCGAGACTTAAATAAAACATTCTTATCTTTTCCTTAAGTGATTGTCTCACCTGGTTTTTGTTGTGTGAGTTTTACTTCACATTTTTGCTGCATTTTCATTTTTTGGGGCATTTTTAGGGTTACCCAGTGCTCATTTATTCATGGTTGCATCCTGGTTGCTCCGTTTGACACTCTTCCACACCTGAGAGAAAGCTTAATCTGTTTACTAGCCAATCTCTCAGGGGGCAAGTCCATTTCTGCAAGTTTTCTAAGGCAAACAATAGGGCGCACCAACCTAGGTTTTGCGCCCTTGCTGGTTTTCTCATTGTCGGGATGAAGTAATTTCACCCTCCTCTATGGATTCACTAAGATTCTCCCTTTGATCCTTGGGACTCACACTAAGATAGCCCCATCCTCTTGCCTACTCTCAAATCATCCCGACATTGGATCTCCATCACTGGGTACCCAAACCAATGGTTCACCCCTTCTCAGAGTTGCGCTCCTGTTGAGTTTTTGGTCAACTGCCGAAAAATGTCTTGTTTTCTCACCTTGTCCATTAGATCTCCTTCCCCATATAGTTTCATTATAATAAGTTCATCATAAGGTCCAAAATAAATTTTTGGGATAATAGACTCTTAAATATTGAAAAAATTAATACATAAAGGTAATTAACCATTTATTGATAAAACAAACTAAAGGTAATTTAAATCAATGCAAAATCAATTACTCAAATAATATGAAGATATTATAATAAAAAAAATAACCATTTTACTCACAGGACAAAATCCATTAAGCAACGTGGAATGCCATATTCTTCTTTGAAAATACTATTCCATTCTCCCAAAGATTCCAACCATTTGTTACTCCATTTGAAAAGAAAAAAGTTTAAAAAATAAATAATATACAAACAAGAAAGGATACAAATCCTCCTCTCAATTTCTTGGATCCCTCGGCTTTGAACTTTCTCATATATTTATGCCATGAATGAACAGTCTGGGCGTCACTAATAATTTGTGCCACATGAAATTTTCCTCCTAAAGAGACAACAATATCTCTCTAATTGTGCATTTGTTTGGGATAAATCTCACGAGTAAGCTAAATGGGTCTATTCTGTAGATGGGTTTTCAACCGTTTCTTCAGATTCCTCACGGTTTGTCTGCAATCAGTCCCGCAAAATCATTTGTCTTTTCTTGAACGCATTTCCAAATCTATTTTGTTGTTGCTCATAAATTATTTGCAACAATCAAATACTATTTTTGGATAAATTATCTTGAACTTATTTAGATAATAAAATCAAGCCATGATCATATCCATTCCAAATAAATGATAATAGAAACATGCTAAACAAAAAGAAACCAAATTAATAACCTAAAAATTGTGAATAAAACAAAATCTAGAACAATAAAATTAAAATGAATTTAAACTAACTATAAGTTCTAAACAAACATAGTTTATATTTTCCTTTCAAATATGATCTTCAAATTCTAGAAGCTTCAAGTTGATGGAGTGGAGAAAAATATTAATTTTGGGTTTTCACAAAATCACACAAATGATAGATAAATTTTATTTTATTTTCTTTTTGAAATGAGATGCAAACTGACAAAAGAATTTAATTAATTAAACCTATCAAATGATTTTGTAAAAATGATTGCTAATGAGAAAAATACGAAAACATAATCATAATTTAAATGGAAGTAAAGAGTTGGTAAAAATTAATGTTTTAGTTTAAATTAAGGTTTCTATGTTCGTCTCTCGCTCATTCAAATTTGATCAAACGTACAAAAATGTCATAGAAAATATTTGTCACAATAAAATTTCTTCTTTTAAAATCATTTTTATTAATCCATGTATTCAACCAAGCCATTATCATAGCAAATAAATTCAATAAGGAAGAGGTAATAACAAACTCCTAAATTATGAAGCTCGTCCATCAACATAAAAAATATGTAGAAGGAAAAATGAAATGACATTTGAATTTCATGAAATTCAAACCAAACAAAACAAAATAATATAAACTCAAACCAACCTTAAAACAAATCAAACCAATACCACTCCAATCAAGTCAAAGGAAAAAAAAATGAAGAATCCAACTAAAATTTCGAGGGACCCTAGATTTTGATTAATAATAAAGAAAGGGGTTGTTGGGGCCCAACACTTCCCTAATGACCATGGCTCTTATTTGCATGTGGTGGGGCTCCACCATTTCCATTATGCATTCCATATGATTTATGGAATCCCATATGTTGAGAGTGAATAATTGTTGTGTCTTTGTGCAAATATATATATTTAAAAATTAAAAATTATTACCTAAATGAAATAAGTTTGCTTTAAGCAATTAGAGAAGTCTCTAGTGATTACTTAAAGGAGATAGGTTTCTTTTGTAGGGAAAATTCCTTAGTGATTAGGTTTATATCACCAATAGTAGGATCTAAGAATAACAACTACTTTCTATAATCAATCAGTTACACTTATCAAAATGAATAGGATAATGAGAGGAAAAATACCCATATTCAAATGGTTGATCCTTTGTTGTATTTTTTGAATAATCTAGAAAATATACCTACATCTCGAAGCCTGTCTCTAGGCCCGCACACAAATAATAGGAAAAGCTTCCTCAAACCCTTATAAGAAAACAAATGTAACTATAATGCATATGTAAAGTGGTAACATAAACTAAAGATAAATTGATTCTAACTAACATCGTGAAAGTTCATCCTTAAATCATAAAACTGAAAGAAAGTAATTAGATAGATTTCACAATGATTTTTGGGGTGGGGAAGAAGAGATATCGTCATAAATTAATAAAATGTGAACAACATTGAAACCATATATTTGATTTATGTTATTGACACCTTTTTCCTTCTTGGACTCCTACCTAAAATTTAAAATTTAAGTATGACTCGGAAAACTAAGAGATATTTTAACCCAACTCAAGGTTTGAAAAAAAACATAGAATCAAGAATATTTGATGAGAGAAAAGAAATTAAACTCAAGGGAAATTCCTTTATCATATACATGTTCTATTCTATAGTGCCCCTTCTCCCAACATAACACTCCAAATTGTACCATAAAAATGTAAATAAGTTGGTTGGGGATTATGACTAGGGCTAAACATGTGTACAAATATCATGATCTCCACTTAGGAGCACACATTTTTCCCATCTATTATTTTTTAAAGTCATTTTGGAGGTGTTTCTGAGTTGTATAAAGGAAATCCAGAAGAAACACATAAGTTACTTTAAGAAAAGTCATGAGAATTAGATTAAATGCTCCAAAATAGCTAAAATGAGTGGAAGGTTGAGATAATAGTCATGAATATATGAAGTAATAGACATAAATATATAAAATATAAATATATATAAATAAAGTAATAAGTAATGGAGAGACACATCCTAATGAAAGGACAAATCCCTATATGGGGCCCTCATTGTAATCATTCATAGTGTCATATTTCATACTTTTTATTCAATATAACATTTTATCCTCGTGAATTTATTTATATTATTACAAATATTTGGATAATTGTAATCTGAACTAAACTGAATTAGTTCGTCACAATTGATATAAGATAAATGATATTAATGTAAGTTAACCATCAATTTATAAAAATATTTTATTTGTAGTTGACAATTTACAATTATTATTACATCCATGTTAATAAAATCTATTTTCATATAAATCACTTTGTAACAAAAAGCTATTAAAAATTATTAAAAATTATGATTTTGAACTTTTATAATCATTAAAAAAAAAATATAATAACTTTCTCCTAAAATATTCTTAGTGGTAACCATGAGGAGAATAACAAATTGACATGATCCCTACGTTGATAGCAATGTGGATCACTATTAAGTGAGTTTTAGGCTTTTCGTTCAACACCTATAACTTAGCTTTTTGATTGTCTATTCTTTGTGTTTTCTTTTGTAAATTAAAAAAAAAAAAAAAAACATTTCATATATATATAAATTATAAAATATGTTTAAAAGGTATTTAGAAAATGATTTAATATTATTGTTAAGTTAGTATTATAAAAAAAAACTTTTCATATATAACTTATAAAATATGTTTAAATTAAAAAATATTTATAAAAGTTAAAATGATTTAATATTATTGTTAAGTTAATATTATAATAAAGGATAAATTTATTGTTATTATTGAATCGACAGTATAATAAATAAAAAGAATTGTGTGAATTTAATATTTGTTATTTTAAATAATTGATTTTATTGCAATTTGCGGAATAAAGGAGCTCTCCTTCTTACATTACATTGATCACTTTTTTTATTATTGTGGAATTAATCAAAAAGAAATTGTAATTTAAGGGTGATTTAAGTTTTTATGGTTTTTTAATATTACAAAATAAATTTATAAAAGTAAAATTAAACTTTTATAATGAACACTTGAAGAAGTTAGAGATTTTGCAATCAACTTAACTTTACTTTTTAACTTTACTTTTGTTAAAAACTTACATTACATATCCTAGGAAATAAACATTCTTAAAATCAATAACCAAGACTCAGTAGTGGGTTGGAATCAATATGGAATGTAAAATCAATAACTAATACTGGGTTGGAATCAATATGGAATCTAAAATCAATAATTAATACTGGGTTGGAATCAATATGGAATTTCAAGCTAAAAGCTTATAAAATTACCACACTTTAAGAAATTTGAGATTGTGCAATCAACTTGATTTTTAATATTGGGTTGGAATCAATATGGAATCTAAAATCAATAATTAATACCGGGTTGGAATCAATATGGAATTTCAAGCTAAAAGCTTATAAAATTACCACACTTTAAGAAGTTTGAGATTGTGCAATCAACTTGATTTTACTTTTGTTAAAAAAATAACTCTTTGAATATTGTGTAATGGAATCAATTAAATATTGTGCAATGGAATCAATTAGCATTGATTTGGAATCAATATTATTCAATGGAATGTTAAGCTAATATCTTATAAAATTAGTACTTTGAGATTGTTCTATCAACTTACTTTTCTTAAAAACTTACACTATATATTCTAGGAAATAAGCATACCTAAAATCAATAACTAACACAGAGTAACATAGATTTTGGAATCAATATGGAATGTTAAGTTAATTAATGAACATGATTGAATCATTAATAATTAGTGAACATGATTAAATCATTAATAATGGATCAATACCCCATTATTAATGGATAAAACCCCTTTGGATTTTGTGGAACATAAACTAAAAAAGGCGAATGAAAAATAAAACTCCTAAAATCTTAGGGGATGTATACAACTAATTTACTAAACTCCTAAGGGGTTGTGAACATGATTATTGTTACAGACTTAGTATTTCTTTTATTAATTCTATACGGAAGGTAAAGACTAACTTAGTGATATCCAAATTGTGGGTCTTTCGATATATTATTATTATTATTATTATTATTGTAATATCAAGTCATAGTTACTGAAGGTGTTCATCCTTTGTTGGAATACCTGTGTTGTCAAACAAAATTCATCAATCATTAGATTATATTGTGGGATTCATCAAGGATTGTTCTGCATTATGACATTAAGAGATCAACCACATTATTAATGTTCTTAAAATATGCCTATCGACATTCATCAAGAGTTAAGTTGCATTATGACGTTCCTTAAGGACTATGTTGGATTGAAACATTCCTTAATTATTATGTCACATTGCAACACTCATTTTCATTCACTTACATCAAATTGCTACATTCCTAAACGATTATGTTGCATTATGACATTAAGAGGTTTAATTCAATATTATGTCACATTGTGACATCAAGAAGTTTATAATATGGTGGTATCTAATGCGATGTTCATCTTGGTTTACTTATGTTGACTTGTTATGTTCCTCAATAGTTATATTTCATTTCAATGTTCATTAAGACTTATATTGTGGTGTAATGTTATTTAAGGGTTATGTTGGACTGCAACATTCCTTAATGGTTATGTCACATTGCAACATTCATCTTGGATAACTTTTTCTAAATTTCTACAGTCCTCAATTACTACCTATTCTTAATCATAATTTAATTTGATTGGAAATTATTTACTATGTATGGCACTAGGGGTACATTATCAATTCTGAAAACATTGAATATATGAGAATATGCATACTAGTATCTTCCCTAATGACCATGGCTCTTATTTATGTTTGTTGGGGCTCCACCATTTCCATTATGCGATCCATATGATTTATGGCATCCCCTATGTTGAGAGTGAATAATTATTGTGTCTCTATTGTGCAAATATTATATTTAAAAATTAAAAATTATTACTTAAATGGAATAAGTTTGTCATAATCAATTGGATAACTCTCTAGTAATTACTTAAACAAGATATGTTACAAAATAGGGAAAATTTCCTAGTGATTAGGTTTAGATCACCAATAGTAGGATCTAAGAATAGAAACTACTTTTTATAATCAATCGGTTACACTTATCAAAATGAATAGGATAACGAGAGGAAGAATACCCATATTCAAATGGTTGATCCTTTGTTTTATTTCTTGAATAATCTAGAAAATATACCTACATCTCCAAGCCTTTCTCTAGACTCGCACACAAATAATAGGAAAAGCTTTTTCAAACCCTAATAAAAAAACAAATGTAACTATAATGCATATGTAAAGTGGTAACATAAACTAAAGATAAATTGATTCTAACTAACATCATGAAAGTTCATCCTTAAATCATAAAACTAAAAGAAAGTAATTAAATATGTTGCACAATGAATTTTGGGGTGGGGAAGAAGAGATATCGTCATAAATTAATAAAATGTGAACAACATTGAAACCATATATTTGATTTATGTTATTGACACCTACAATTTAAAATTTTAGTACGACTCGGAAAACTAAGAGATATTTTAACCCAACTCAAGGTTTGAAAACAAGCTTAGAATCGAGAATCTTTGATGAGAGGAAAGAAATTAAAATCAAGGGAAATTCCTTTATCATATACATGGTTTATTGGGTAGTGCCCCTTCTCGCAACATAACACTCCAAATTGTACCCTAAAAATGTAAATACGTTGGTTGGGGACGTAGGGGGTGAATAAATTAAACAACCATTTATTTTATACTTAGTAGTAAAATTCAAGAATTTCTATAATTTAGCACATTCGCATGCAAATTCATCAATAATAATAAAATTTTATTAGAGATTAACAACAATGCATAAATTTAAATAATACCTGAACCTGATGCTAATAATGCTACGTTTGTCCACTGCTTGCCTCCTTGACCGCTGCTGCAAAACACTGCCCAAAACCTAGTTCCTCCCTGCCAACTAGGTAACTTCCTAGCTCCAGGATATCATATGGATATCCTGGCCCCCATGCCCAAAACCTCCAGCAACCCGGTGCACTGATACAATCCTACTCCATAATTTCACTTCTCTCTGCAAATCCAGAGCTCCCAAAATCCATCCCCAACCTCCCATAGAATGCCCTCCCGTCAACCTCCTTCCCCTCCATATTCCTCCTTCACCGACTCCCCCACCTCATTTACTCCCTACCTAACTCATTTATTACCTTCTTATCCTTTCCCGTTAATGCCCCTTATCCCTCATTTATTATTTTATCCTCTTGTAGTTAATATGTTATCCCTTGTTGGATACGTAACTTAATTTAACAATATAGTTTATTATCCTCTTTTTATTTCTTTACCTTATTAATTAATGAGTTAATTAATACTTAAATTAATCATCGAGAATCATGAATAACTAATTAATAATAATTAATTAGTAAATGTTATTTTAAGAAATTATTATTGTTTAGCTAATCTTTTAGGACAGATAGATTATTAAATTAATTATAATTAATAATCCTATATGTCTATTTAAGCAGGGTCGTTACATACACCCACCCTTCAAGAAACTTCGTCCCGAAGTTAAGGTATCTTATGGTACAAATAACAAGAAACACGGTTCACACATTCATAACAAGTAACCGACATTATTAGTAAGTAAGTCAAGAAAACTCATACATACTAGTGTATATGTACAAGAAATGCATGTGTAGCTAGTGCATGCAAATCTCGTGCATGTACTAATAATCAAAACTGTCATCCTTTAGTAATTTATGTATGCATCCGATCCAGTCAGCAAGACTAGTCTTTTATAAAAGACAACAAACCAATCAATTGTTTGAGAAATCCTTTAATTACTATTATCTGGTTCAACAATTTTATTTTAAACAACTTTGGTTTAGTTACATAATAATGAATATTCATATCTACTCATTTTTTATTTTTTTTCTTTTTGAAGGAAAAACATTAACTTCCACCACAAGACAGATCTCCATACTTTCTCAACTATTACTACTCATCCTTCTTTCCTAACCTACTTCCATCTACATTCCTATCCTTCCTCTGCTAGACTATCTTGGAGCGTCAACTATATTGACCTAA
>ML782806.1:625461-644343 GCA_009831015.1 Picea engelmannii
CCTACTCAAGGCATCTGCGACCACATTTTCCTTTCCCTTTATGTACGAAATACCAAAATCATACTCACTCATAAACTCACTCCATCGCCTTTGCCTGGCATTCAGATCTCTTTGAGTGAAGAGATGTTTTAAACTTTGATGGTTCGTTTTGAGCTCGAAGTTTCGCCCAACAAGACATTGCCTCCAAAGTTTCAGAGCTAACATTACAGCTACCAACTCTAAATCATGAGTCGCATATAACTCTTCGTGCTTCTTCAGCTTCCTTGATGCATAAGATATCACTCCTCCATCCTGCCTTAGCACGGCCCCCAACCCTTGCTTCGAGGCATTCATGCAGACCATGAAGTCCTTTTCCATATCCGACACTCGTGGAATTGGCGCGCTAGTTAGTAACCTCTTAAGCTCAATGAATGCACTATCACATTCTTCTATCCATTCATACCTGACCCCCTTGCGTTGCAAAGTGGTGATGGGTTTCACTATTTTTGAGAATCCTTCTACAAATCTCTGGTAATAACCTGCTAGTCCCATGAAGATTCTCACTTCATGGGCATTTTTCAGCACTAGCCACTCCATAATGGCCTTTACCTTTTGTGGGTCCACAGAGATTCCTTCGCTGAAAATGATATGACCTAAATAGTGGATCTCTTTCTGGAAGAAGGAACACTTCGACAACTTCCTATACAATTTGTTCTCTCTAAGGCAAGAAAACACTATTCGCAAGTGTTCCTCATGTTCTCTTTCATTCTTGGATTAGATGAGGATGTCATCTAAAAAGACTTGTACAAAATGGTCTAAGTACTTCTGGAATACGCCGTTCATGAGGCTCATGAATACTGCTGACGCATTGGTCAATCCGAAAGGTACTACAACAAACTTGTAATGTCCAAACCGAGTTCAGAAGGCAGTTTTTGGGATATCACCTTCCTTAATCCTTAACTGATGATACCCCGATCGCAAATCGATCTTTGAGAATACCGCTGCTCCTTTCATCTGATCGAAGAGGTCATCTATTCGCGACATCGGGTACCTATTTTTCACTGTAGCATGGTTTAAGTCCATGTAGTCTATACATAGTCGTAAGGATCCATCCTTCTTCTTTACAAAAATTACTAGTGCGCCCCAGGGTGAGACACTGGGCCTTATTAGCCCTAAGTCCAGTAACTCTTTCAACTACATTTTCAATTCACAAAGTTTTGGCGCTGTCATCCGATATGGAGTTTTGGAAATTGGTTCTGCACCAGGTTTTAGCTCAATGGTAAAATCAAGCTCCCTCTCAGGAGGTAACCCTGGTAACTCATTTGGAAAAACATCCTGAAATTATGACAATACCGGGTACTGATCCAATGAGGGTCCCTTCCTTTCATTCACTCCTTCCACTACATAAAGTCAACACCCTTGTCTCAAGCATCTCTTAACCTTCATAGTGGATATAAAGTGTAACAACACTTTTCTCTGTACACCCTGGATCTCTATTGGTCTTCCTTCATCATTGACACAAAGCACCCTCTTTGCGAAACAATCTACCAAAGCTCGATGAGATGCTAACCAATCCATTCCAATGATTAGGTCATATGCTCCAAGAGTAGTGACGTATACCTTCAATCTGGTAGTGCACACTCCCAGGTCTACTATACAATTATCAACACTAGGTCCTACTGCTTGTTTTTCCCCCGAAGCCATCTCGACTTGTTTAAAGTCATCGTGCTCGTAGGTTGCCAACCCACTCTTTTCTAATGCAGATGGTGAAATGAAACTATCTATCGCACCAGAATCAAACAAAATCTTAACATTGATATGATTTAGCATACTTGATGACTCCACCACCGTGGATTGATGTTCGGCCTGGCGGTTATTAACCGCTGTGTAAATCTGGTGGCTGCTACTTTCTCTCCCCATCGGTGCCTTTCCTTCTCTATGCGCAAACCCTGATTGTAACTCTGGGTAGTCGCGTTGGTAATGGGGTCCCTCGCACCTCCAACAGGTAACACGAGATTGAACCTGTGCACTGTTATGTGACTGTCTCTGAAATGATTTCCTTCCCCTGGAACCCCTGCCCCTACTAGTTGTTCCCTGAGATGGTCGTGGACCTGTTTGCACCGTTGGCGATGAACGAGATGCTGCACTCGCTGCCATTGAAATCCCTGCAGCTACTGTCCTTGGCACGACTTTGTTACCATATGGCGGTGGCCTTGAACCCCCTCCCCTAGGAAATGTCCTCGGGGCCTTTCCTACGAACCCCGGGCAATGCAGAAATGTTGGTCTTGTACCCCTAGTCAAGTTCATATGTTCTTCCGGGTAATGCGCATTTTCCACCGCCTCCGCCACTGACGACAGTTTCCACATCCACACCATAGCTCTTATCCTAGGGTTCAATCCATAGACGAAGTGGTCCGCCTGTCATTGGTCGTTATCCATCTATGACACATATTTGACCAGTTCCATAAATCTGATCTCATATTCTTCTACTGTTATGTTTCCCTGTACTAAGTCATGAAATGCCCCTACCTATTGTTCCTTGTAGTATGCTGGTCGATATTTCCTTCAGAACGTCTCCTCGAAAAGTTCCCAAGATACTGTGTCTGGGGTAAGGTGCAGTTGTCTTTCAAGGTTGCCCCACCAGTTTAAGGTGTTATCTCTTAACTGAAAAATGGAAATCTTTGCCTTTGAATTGGACGCATAGTCCCTTAAGGCAAAACACCTTGTCATGCCTTCCAACCATGCTTCCACGCATTCACTGGCGCGACCCCCGACAAACTCCAGAAGTTTGATCTTCTGCAATTCCCACATGATGTCTTCAGGTGGAGGTTCTCCCCCTGAATCCCTTGACGCTTTTGGATTACACGTTCCAGACGGTGGGGGTTCCACTTCAGTCCCTACCGGTTGTCGCCCCTTTAAAGTCTCGTTGATGTCTTCCAACGAGCGCAGTATGAGGGCTAGTTCGGGCGATGGCGGTGGTGGTGCTAGCGGTGTTGGTGGTGCTTGCGACGACACTCCCCTGCCTCGACTCCCTCGAGTCCTGATCATCCTATATGCTTTGACCTGCATCCACCAAAGTTGTCAGGCTGAGTTCCAGGATGTTTCAAATTGGTGCTACTCAAACTAGAAATAGGGTTAGGCATAAGTTTTCTTTACTTGTCTGTAAAAATACATTACTCCATTAGGGGATTGGCTAGGTTAGGGTTAGGGTTAAGCGTCTAATCTTGATTTCTTCGCCCCTACGAAAATAACTATTGGTTCCCTTGCCCTATAGCTACGCTATCCTTGCACCTTGCTCGCCACTTCCTATGCTTACTCTCCTAGTGCATATGTCGCCTCCTTCCCGCTTGTCCTAGTCTAAGCCCTTTTAACTTTCCACTTACAACTTGATTAATGTGACTTCCAACCTTATGTTTATTATTTTACGCTGAAAGGCGTACGCCTATTGACAATGGGCACAATCAATGATCTGTTAATATTACTTAACCTTAAACCCTTATCTGATGGCTACACATTGAAGATGCTGGCATATTCTTAGTCGTCCTCCAAAATCAATGGGTCTGATTTATTGTTCATAACTTTCTTGCATTTGTCAAGGCATCCGTTAACATGTTTACTTTTTAACCTTTACCTAATCACATAAAACAAATGTTGTAAGGTTATATAATTACCACGTTTAATGATTAAATAGGATTAAACCGCGACATCTAAACAATTATCCCCAACTGCCAGCCCCGTTTTGGCATTCACCAGCGCTATGTACCTTTTGGTGTTAGTGTTCTTCTCAAGACGCTTTGCTTGGTGGGTGGTATTGGGTATGACAATTAAAGTATTTATAAATGAAATTATTTTTAAAAGTCACATCGTGTGGTGCGTTGGTAGGGCGGACTTTGTAAAGACTTGACCGGTGGGGAGGTCCGAGGTTCGATCCTCGCGCACTCCATAAATTTTTCTTAGCCTTATATTATTAAATTATTTAAATTAAAACTTATAATTATATATATATATATATATATATATTTAATAATTTAAATTTACACTAGCTTATTAATACCTTTAAATAAATTATAAAATTAAAATTTAATCAAAATAAAAAAATGAAAATTTAATTATTCAAAAGGGCGTATTAATATTTTTAAATAAACTATTAAACTAAACATTAATATATATAAGAAAAGTCCTTGGCATTCACTGGCAACCTTTAAGGTCAGGCCTCTGGCATGAGGCCCACATGCCTGGCCTCCGGTTCTCGATACCAAAACCTAATCGCACCTCTTTCCTTGGCTCGGCGTTCTACTTCTTTTGGCATTCTACTTCGTTGCCTCCTTCATTTTCTTAGTCTGTCAAGGATGCTACTCAGGAGCTGAAATCACAAGGGTTTAGAAAGCAGGCCATGGCTGCGGCGATCCTCACGCTTCTGGTAGATTACTTCTTAATCTTTGATCTCACAAATTTGCGTCTTTTCAAGTTAGCTTAATATTTTACCCGGCCTTGCAAATTTTGCTAGATATTGTTTTTGGCATCTTTTTATCTGACATGGTTTGCTTAGATGCAAGTTTCTGTCATTCAAATGCATTACTCTGTCAAATTACCAGCCATTTCTTCCTTACAAGAATTTCATAGAAGAAGTGTAATGTCTCTTCTCTAATCTCTAGTATGTAACCTCTCTCCTCCTCCACTTCCTTTCCAAGCTGCTTCCCCCGTGACAGAATGCGGCGAATTTTCTATATGGAGTGGCCTAGCTCCGATCATCCCAAAGCTTACCCATCTATCGAAATTGGTTGACTTTCCCATCCCACTCTGATGCATCGCAGCTGCCAAAGTGACTATGATGCATGCATCTATTTCTTTGGAGGATCCAGCCAACTTCTTACCCCTCAAACATTCCTTTTATGCAAGAGTAATAGGTGAGGAATCTCCTACACTTTCTCCTTCCGGTCACTCTTGCTCCCCTCGACACTATTTGAGTCAAAATCATCGATTCACTTCATTATAGTAATGGGACATAATCACTTCATAACTAATGTGATACCCGTAGTGATCCTCCTAGGACGAACAGAGATATCCGGAGATGGAGAAGTACATATCCCAAATCAACATTATCCTTCTGAGCATTGCAGAAATCCAGCAATCCCCTATTCCCAAGCAATTTTCAGAATTGGAAGGGACGTGACATACAAAAGGCAGGAGAATTGGGTAAGAAGAGCACAAGTCCAGAAATTTCAAATACTATATTCATGGGAACATTTTAAGATCAGAAACAAGGAGTGGGGAATGCATTTATAAACAATTAGACTACAGATAACATAATCTACGCAGGTTCTGCTTCAAGATTATCATTATCAGTTCTTCCATAATATATTCAACTTTAACTTCCACGATTTCTTTTATGCAGAATATTGGATTTGCACATAATCAGAACAAAAAATAACAACGATGACACTTACTCTTCCACGGTTACACATTCACACTCTCTCCTCGAATTTATGCAAGCCCAAGTATAAGTCCAGGGGGGCGTGTTTCTCATCCTGAGCCATTCCAATGCTAAGCATCTCCTCTATGCTCACTGCACCAGCTCTCGTACTGCAAACTGATCTGTTTTTCTTCACTGGAAACTTGTTTAAGTGTGTCAGCAATGAAGCAGACCTTCCCCTGCTCAATGCAATGTGGGATAGCATGGGAGGCCTCAGGGCAGAGTGGTGTGAGTGTATTTGAAAAGACAAGAGCTTTCTCCCCATTATCACTCAGTCAACCAAGTTACTCGTAATCACATCAAACATCTCTGAGAATATAAAGATGGGTGCCTTCAGGATCCTTACTCTCAGATGTCATATGGGCATATGTGTTCAACTGAAAGTAAAGGAGTGTTCTTTTGTTGCAGAGTTCACCATGGTTGCGGGTTGGTATAGCATCATCGTCCTGAGTAAAAAAAACATGTAATTATAGCTAGGTCAATCTATTTTTCCTCTATCAGATTCTTACTTGATGAGATCATCATTGTGTATAGTTCTCAACATGGTGCCTGTGTAAACGTTCATCGTTTCTTATTATTTGTCGTCTTTAGTTGTCATTGAACTAACAAAATATTGCTCAGAAAAATGGATTATCAAGAGATAATCCATTTCTTACCATTCTATATGATACTGATTTCATAATCTATTTCTTTTCATTCGATATCATATTGATTTTTTTTTTTGTAAATGTGTAGTGTTTGCCTGAGTCAATTATGAGCTTAAATGAACTGGGTTACGGTTAAATCGGAGAATGGGCGATGCCATGAGAATAGGATATGTCCTTTCATTGATCCTAGGTTTCGATGCAAGGAGAATGGGTGACCAGATAAATTTTACATGAAATGGCGGTGGCAACCTTTGGGCTACAATCTTCCCAGGTTAGTAGATCTCTGCCCAAAATTTTCTGGTGAATGTTAGTTTGAACTCTGCTAAATCTTAAATTTTAAAATCTTATTTAATAAGTTGCTAGAATATATCAAGAAGAGGCAATACAAAATTCTTAGTTTCCTAAAGTGAATAGTAANGAAATAATTATTGTTTAGCTAATCTTTTAGGACAGTTAGATTATTAAATTAATTATAATTAATAATTCTATATGTCTATTTAAGCAGGGTCGTTACAGGGGATGATGACTAGAGCTAAACATGTGTACAAATATCATGATCTCCACTTAGGAGCACATATTTTTTCCATCTTTAATTTTTTAAAGTCATATTGGAGGTGTTTCTAGGTTGTATAAAGGACACCGAGAAGAAACAGATGAGTTTCTTTAAGCAAAATCATGAGAATTAGATTAAAGGCTCCAAAATAGCTAAAAATGAGTGGAAGTTGACATAATAGTCACAATATACGAGTAATAGACATAAATATATAAAATCTAAATCTAAATAAATAAAGTTATAAGTAATGAAGAAACAAATCCTAATGAAAGGACAAATCCCTTAATAAAAAGGCACCCAATATGGGTCCCTCATTGTAATCATTCATGGTGTCATATTTCATACTTTTTATTCAATATAGCATTTTATCTTCATGAATTTATTTATATTATTCCAAATATTTTAGATAATTGTAATGTGAATTGAAGTGAATTAGTTAATCACAATTGATATAAGATAAAGAATATTAATCTTACTTAAACATCAATTTATAAAAATATTTTATTTTTTATAAACTATAATATATAATTTGTTGTTGACAATAAAAATATTTTATTTTGTATAAACTATAATATATAACTTGTAGTTGACAATTCACAATTTTTATAATTATTATTACATCCATGTTAATAGCATTTATTTTCATATAAATCACTTTGTAACAAAAAGCTATTAATAATTACCATTTAGAACTTTTATAATCATTAAAAAAAATATTTAGTGGTAACCATGAGGATAATAACAAATTGGCATCATCCCTACGTTTATAGCAATGTGAAGCACTATTAAGTGAATTGTAGGCTTTTCGTTCAGCACCTACAACTTTTTGTAGGCTTTTCATTCAACACCTACAACTTATTTTTTTTATTGTTTATCCTTTGTGTTTTCTTTTGTAAATTAAAAAAAAATATTATATATATATATATATATATATATATATATATATATATATATATATATATATAATGTTTGAAAAATATTTATAAAGATTAAAATGATTTAATATTATTGTTAAATTATTATTATGAAAAATAATAAATTTATTATCATTATTAAATTAGCATTATAATAAATAAAAAGAATTGTGTGAATTTAATTTTTGTTATTTTAAATAATTGATTTTATTACAATTTGCGAAATAAGAAAACTCTCCTTATATTGATTATATTTTTTATTATGGTTGGAATTAATCAAAAGGAAATTGTAATTTAAAAGTGATTATTATTTTTTTTTTTAGAGCTTGTTAATATTACAAAATAAATTTATAAGAATAAAACTAAACTTTTCTAATGGACACTTTTTCTAATGGACACTTTAAGAAGTTTGAGATTGTGCAATCAACTTAACTTTACTTTTGTTAAAAACTCACAGTACATATTCTAGGAAATAAGCATTCTTAAAATCAATAACTAAGTCTGGGTTGGAATCAATTGGAATGTAAAATCAATAACTAACACTCGGTTGGAATCAATATGGAATGTTAAGCGAATGGCTTATAAAATTAACATTGGGTTGGAATCAATATTCTGCAATCAACTTGACTTTACTTTTGTTAAAAACTAACCCTTTGAATATTGTGCAATGTAATCAATTCGTACCGAGTTTAAGCTAATGGTTTATAAAATTAGCACTTTGAGATTGTGCAATCAACTTGAGTTAAAAACTTACATTACGTGTTATAGGAAATAAGCATACCTAAAATCAATAATTAACCATTGGTTGGAATCAATATGGAATCTTAAGCTTATTAGTGAACATGATTAAACCATTAATAATGGAGCAAGACCCCTTCGGGTTTTTTTAACATAAACTAAAAAAACAGAATGCAAAATAAAACTCCTAAAATCTTAGGGGATGTATACAACTAATTTATTTAAATCCTAAGGAGTTGTGAAGATGATTATTGTCACTGGGCCAAGTATTCTTTTGGTTAATACTATAGGGAAGGTAAACACTAACTTACTCCTATCCAAATTGTTCTTCTTTCCTTATTATTATTATTATGTCATAGATCCAATAAAATTATAACATGTAAAACGTGAGTAACCTAGTGCATTAGATGGTACAGTTATGAGATTTAAAATGCGAGCAAAACGTGAGCAACACGTTTAATATAAAGTCATAGAACCAATAACATGTACCTAAATAAGATTTAAAATGTGAGCAAAACGTCAGCACCCTTTTAATATAAAGTAAAACGTGAGCAAAAGAGTGCATTAGAGAGCACAGTTTTAAGATTTAAATCATAAACCCAATTAAATTTGTGCATATCCTTTGCCACAGGCTTCGCCGTATAGATCCAATTAAATCATAACATGTAAAACGCGAGCAACCCAGTGCATTAGAGAGTACAGTTATAAGATTTAAAACGTGAGCAATCCAGCTCACTGGTATAGTTGACCTCAACGAACAGGCTAGTTCAAAGCTCAAACAAACCCTCAAATGAAGTGCAGTGGAGAGTAGAGTTATAAGATTCTCGCCTACCAGTTGAAACAAATCGCGTAATTAAATAATTATATTTTTTATCCAATTCAATGTTGTTTATGCCATATTTAAAACAAATTTTAGTTGTGAAAGCACTACAATTCTTGGCAGCTCTGATGAAATTTGATGTGCCTCGGATTCCCAAGTATTGTATATTCTTGGCTGTAACACACGGTGAGGCTATGCTCACTTCTCTATATTCAATGAAGACTGGTTATATTCTTAAATAGGAAAAGACTCTACTGAGTCAATTACATGCAAACCACAAACAACTATACTCTACAGACAGTGAACTACGAACTTAGAACCGTCGCTTACAACTAGAGCTTACTCCATTATTTCCAAGTTTCCCCCTTAATGGAGAATGGATTGACTTCTACACCTAACATCTTCCTAAACAACTCAAACTTAATCTTTCCAAGAGGATTAGTGAAAATATCAACAACCTTTTCACTAGTATTACAACACATAAGAGCTATCTCATTTGACTGCAACTTTTCTCTAATAAAATGAAACTGAGCTTCAACATGCTTTGTCCTTGCATGAAAAATCGGATTCTTTGCAATATTGATTGAACTTTGATTATCACATTTGATCATCGTAGGTTCCTGTCATTCTTCTCCAACATCTTGAAGAAGTCTTCTTAACCAAACAGCTTCACAAGTCGCTGCACACAAGGTTGTTTTAGTAGAAGACAAAGATACAGTAGGCTATTTTTTACTGCTCCATGAAACAACCCCGGATCCAATGCCAAACGCATATCCAGTGGTCGATCTTCGATCATGCGGATTGCCAGCCCAATTAGAATCTGAGTAACCTGTGAACTCAACATCGGATGCATCAGTATATTTAATACCATAATCAAGTACTCCTTTTAGATACTTGAGTACTTCCTTTGTTTCATTCCAATGGCTTTCATGAGGTTTTTCCATAAACTGACTTAACACACTCACAAAATATGCAATATCAGATCTGGTTGTGGTGAGATAATTTAGACTATCCACCATCTGCCTATACACAGTGCCATTCACCTCCTTCGAACCATCATCACAAGAAAGTTTCACATTCTGTGGCATGGGAACACTAGAAGACTTACACTGATCCATTTTAAACCTCTTAAGTATTTCTTTGCTATACTTACTCTAACAAACAAAAGTTTGTCCTGCATTTCTTCAAACTTCAAGACGTAGGTAGTAATGTAACTCACCAAGATCTTTCATTTCAAATATGTGTGACAACTGCTCCTTGATTTCATCAATTAATTTCTCATCATTTCTTGTAATTATCAAATCGTCAACATATAAGGAAATCAATACTATATACCCCTACTCATCAAATTTGGTATATAGATTTGGACCACTCATACTCCTCATAAAACCATGTTGAAGAAAGAAATAGTCTATCTTCTCATACCATGACCTAGGTGCTTGTTTTAGTCCATCAAGTGCTTTCTTTAACTTACACACTATCTGTTCTTTCCCTTTTTCCATAATCCCTTCAGGTTGAGTAAGGTAAACCTCCTCCTTTAACTCACCATTCAAAAATGCAGATTTAACATCTAGCTGGTGTAGCTTCCAATGGTACTTTGTAGCTAAAGTAATTAACATTCTGATAGTATTCAATTTAGCTACTGGTGCAAATGGTTCAGCATAATCAATACCTTCTCTTTGTGAATACCCCTTTGCCACCAGTCTAGCCTTATACTTATCTATACTACCATCTAATTTAAACTTGGGTTTGTATATCCATTTGCATCCAATGGGCTTCTTATGTTTAGGCAATTCAGTCAATTCCCAAGTATTGTTTTTCATTATAGATTCATATTCTTCCTCCATTGAATTTCACCATTCATTATGTTTATTAGCTTCATCAAAACTCATGGATTCTATGACATTTGAAATGATACTCAATAGGGCATAGTCTTTATACCTCTCAGGAAGCCGAATTGTCGTGAAGATCTTCTCAACTAATTATCTTCCTCCCCACTTTGTGAAGATCTGTCTTCACCTCTAGGTGAACTGTGACTGCTTGAATTGTTCACATCACTGAGTCCTTCTTGTTGTTGTTGCTACTGTCGCTGCGGGGATGGTTGTTGTTGTGTGGGTTGGTGTTGTTGTTGTGGTGGTGGTTGTTACTGCTCTTCTTTAACTCCTTCATCAAGAAGTCTCTGCCATTCATCATAACTGTTGTCGTCATGATTTCTTGCTTCTTGTTAAATTAAATATTAGTTTATAATGGTCAATTAGAAATTAGACTTAGGCATTAATAAAGTCAAAGTGACTTTAGGTTAATTTATTTGCTTTTAGGTTAGATATTTTCTTTTAGGTTATATTTTCACTTTATCCCACATTCATAAAGTGGTTTGACTCTACTTGATTGTAACCTATATAAGAAATCTATTTGCTCTCTTATTTCATTGATTGAATAAAGACGGATAACCTTATTCAAGTTATCTTGGTTTCTGTGTGTGCTCTCTTTCTATTACATGGTATCAGAGCGAGGTTAGGGCCACAGAGTCTGGGAGCACATGAAGACCTAGGGACTACTGTCGGCAGCGACGGATCGAGGGATCGCTAATGTAGCACACTCAAGGAGCCGAAAGGGTTTTCGGACCAGCTGGAGTTGGGTTCATTTGATTTTTTGGTTTTAAAAGCCAGATTGTAGGTATTTTTCCATTATTTATCTGCTAAGTTCAGTATTTTACGATCATCTATGGCTACATTGACCAACATCATGTTGGAAGGAAACCAAAATTTCTCTGGGAAGAACTACAATACCTGGAAGCAACGCATGTTGGCCATTTTTGCATACTAGTGCCTGTCAAATGTTGTTCTGGGAACAAGTCCTCGTCCCACGGTTGCAGGTAAAGACCAGGATAAGTTTGATGGCCAAGAGAGATAGGTCGTGACGCTGATCAAATTGTTCGTGACAGATGAGATGCTACCTGAGGTTCAGAATGGGAAGACTGCTGCAGCGATCTGGAAACAGTTGAAAGAGACCCATGAGATTTCAGATAAGGGTCGAGCATTCTTTTTAAATAATATGTTGTTCTCGATCAAGATGAGTGAGGGTGCCTCTCTACAAGGACATCCAGGAGCAGTTGGAGGCCATTGGTCGGAAGATGGCAGAAGAGGGCATGGTGGTGATCACGTTGAACAACTTGCCAGGGTCCTAAGAGCACTTCATTGAGACCCTGAACATCATAGATATAGACGTTGACCTGAAGTTTGAAGAGCTATCCAATAATCTCTTACAACAGGATAGGTGGAATAAGCAATTTGGGAGCAGCAGTGAGACAGAGGGTTCAGAGCAGGCCTTTGCAGCCAAAGCTAAAGGCAAAGGAAAATGGACAAGGAAAACTAGTCCAGGCAATGATGAGGATGCCACCAAAATCTTGAAGACCATCACTTGTCATTACTGTGGCAAGACTAGCCATATGAAGAAGCACTACAGAAAGAGGTTGGCAGATCAGAAGCACAACCATGGAGGGTCTCAGCAGAAGGCACATGTCGCAGAGCACATGGAGGAGAAGGAGGTAGCCTTCTATGCCTTTATGGCCTGTACAACCAGATCAGTCCAAGTCATCTGCTTGGTTTGTTTATTCAGGTGCATCCAGACATTTCACCAATTGGAAATATTGGTTCATAGAGTTTACACCTAGTCCATCCAAAGACTCGGTGATCTTCGGTGAAGGCGAGGAGTATAATATAGTCAGAAAGGGGAATGTTTAGATTTCCTTCAGAGGAAAGATGCTTATGTTTCTCAACATCTACTATGTGTCAGGTATGGAGCTTAATCTACTCTCAGATAGTCAGATTATGAGGCACTCTCCTCACTTGGATGTCAACTTTAGCAATCACAAGTGTTATATCGTTGACAAGAATACCAAGAAGATCGTTGCTCTTGGTGTGGAGGACCATGGCCTGTTCAGATTGGTGGATATTGGGCAGGGCAAAGAGCATGCACTGCCAGCGAAGAGTGCATCAGACATCTACACACTATGGCATCATAGGTATGGGAACCTCAATTTTAACTACCTATCTCAGTTGGCACGAGAGAAAATGGTAAATGGACTTCCAGACATTCAGCAGAAGATTCAGGGAGTTTGTGGAGCTTGCTAGGAAGGGAAGCAACATCGAGCACCATTTGATGAAGGACAAGCTTGGAGAGTGCAGAGGGTCCTTCAACTGGTTCATGCAGATGTATGTGGACCAATGAACATGACATCAATCACCGGTGCTAGGTATTTCCTTCTGTTTGTTGATGATTTCAGTAGTAAAATGTGGGTGTATTTTTTGAAGTTGAAGTCTGACGTTTTTAAAGAATTTCAAAACTTTAAATCATTAGTCAAGAATGAGTCAGGTTGTCATATTACCTCTCTTAGATCTAATAATGGTGGAGAATTCTGCTCCAAATAATTCAATAATTTTTTTGCTAAACATGGGATAAAGAGACAATACACCACACCCTATACTCCACAACAAAATGGGGTGGTTGAAAGGCGAAACCGCACTATCACAAAGATGTCCAAATGTATGTTGTAGAAAAGGTGTGGTCCTAACAGGTTTTGGGCAGCGACAATGTTCACAGCAATGTACTTGTTGAATATATCTCCCACGATGGTGGTAAAGAAGAAGACTCCAGAGGAAGAATGATCTAGAAGAAAGCCCAAAGTAATTCACTTGAAGGTCTTTGGTTCTACTGCTTACACTTGGATTCCAGTTGCGAAATGAACCAAGTTAGATCTGAAGAGTAAGAAGATGATGCTTACAGGGTACATCAACACCCATAAAGATTACAGATTAGTTGATGTTGACACTGATAAGGTGAGATTTAGCAAAGATGTTGTTGTTGATGAGGAGGTTGGACCCTTCCATATTCCTCCTGCATTCAGAGTTACTGAGCAGCCAGAAGTCATTGAAGATTCAGGTGTCAATATTCGGATAGCTCCACCTGAAGGGGGGAAAGATTCTGAGCATGATGATGATGAGTCAAAACAGGATGAGTCTCCTAGGTCAGTCAGATCAGTACATTCTCAAGTAGGAAGCCCAAGTCATGGTGGCAATACTGACTTCATAGCCAGGGATTCCAAAAGTCCCAAGTGGTGGCACAACACCATTGGAGATGTTTGGATAGGAGAGATGATCGAGGGAATATCATCATGAGGTAAGAGTAAACAACAGATTGGAACAGCCAACTTTGCTATTATGGACAATATTCAGGAGATCTATGAGCCTCATGTATTCAAGGAAGAAAAAGGAATACCTGAATGGGAAAAGGCCATGGAGGTCGAACATGAAAGTTTGATGAAAAATCAGACTTGGGATCTGACATCTCTTCCATCAGGGAAGAAACCCATTGGCTACAAATGGGTGTACAAGGTCAAGTACAAGGTAGATGGTACACTTGACAAGTACAAAGCATGGTTAGTTGCGAAAGGATTCTCTCAGTGAGAAGGCACTGACTATGAGGAGACTTTTGCTCCTATAACGAAGATGAGCACTATTCGTCTTGTTCTAGCCATGGCAGCACAACAAGGCTGGAAGGTCCACTAGATGGATGTGAAAAGTGCCTTCCTCAGTGGAGATTTGAAGGAAGTGGTATACATGTGCCAACCAGAGGGGTTTCAGGTTGCAGGGAAGGAACATCTATTTTGTAGACTAAAGAAGGCTCTATATAGTCTGAAACAGGCCCCGAGGGCGTGGTACATCAAGATTGACAGGTATTTGGTTCAACAGGGGTTCCAGCGAAGTCCTTCATATTCCAACTTATATGTCAAAAGAGTTGGTAATGAGATCATTCTTCTGGTTGTTTATGTGGATGATATCATTATTATAGGTAGTGAGGAAGATGCAATTACATGGATCAAATCCAACATGAGCAAATCACTTGACATGACAAATCTAGACCTCCTACACTATTGTCTGGGTGTAGAAGTTTGGCAAACAGGGAGAAACATTTTTGTCTCACAAGTAAATTATGCCAGGAGTTTGCTGGATAAGTTCAGGATGGAGGATTGCAAAATCTCCTCTACACATATGGAGAAAGGGATAAAACTTTCAGCCAAGACTAACTCAAAGGAAGTCAGTGAGTCACTATACAGATAGCTAGTGGGTAGCTTGATATATATTACAACCACTAGACCTGATCTAAGTTTCGTTGTGAGCTTCATTTCCAGATTTATGACAACGTCGAAAGTAGAGAACTGGAAAATAGCGAAGCGAGTGATGAGATATGTGAAAGGGACACTTGACTTTGGTATTCTGTACAACAGGAGGAAAGACCTGAGGTTCTGTGGGTATACAGATTCAGATTGGGCAGGTTATGTTGATGAAAGAAAATCCACTTCTGGATATGTCTTCAGCCTTGGCATAGGTGCAGTCACATGGACCAGAAAGAAACAACATGTAGTCTCCCTTTCATCGACAAAAGTAGAGTATCGAGGAGCATTGAAAGGTGCATGTGAGGCAGTTTGGCTTAGGAGGATGTTATTAGATATGTAGATGCAACAGAGAGAGCCTACACCCTTGTTCTGTCATAATCAAGGGGTAATGAAACTTTCCAAGAATCTAGTCTTCCACGAGTGTACCAAACATGTTGATACACACTGTCACTTCATCAGATAGCTTGAAGAAGATGGAACTATTGAGCTGCAGTATTGTCCTACAGAGGATCAAACTGCAGACATTTTCACCAAGTCTTTTGGTCCCGAAAATCATGTCAAATTTCGAAAGAAACTTAGTGTAGTGAGTAGATTGACCATTAAGGGAGGGTGTTAAATTAAATATTAGTTTATAATGGTCAATTAGAAATTAGACTTAGGCATTAATAAAGTCAAAGTGACTTTAGGTTAATTTATTTGCCTTTAGGTCAGATATTTTCTTTTAGGTTATATTTTCACTTTATCCCACATTCATAAAGTGGTTTGATTCTACTTGATTGTAACCTATATAAGAAAGCTATTTTCTCTCTTATTTCATTGATTGAATAAAGACAGATAACCTTATTCAAGTTATCTTGGTTTCTGTTTGTGCTCAATTTCCATTACACTTCTTGCTCATGGAAAAGTACATCTGTACTTGCAAACACTTTGTGAGTAGCAGGATCAAACAGTTTGTATTCTTTAAATTCAGAACAGTACCCAATGAAAATACATTTAATGGCTTTAGCATCCAATTTCTTCCTATTCTCATTTGGAATATGAGAAAAATCCTTACACCCAAATACTTTTAAATTATGAACTGCAGGTTTGGAACCATATAAGGCTTCAAAAGGAGTAACATTATAAAGACACCTTGTTGGAATTCTATTTTTTAAATAAAGTGCAGTATTTATGGCTTTAGCCCAAAAGACATTCGAGAGGTTCATACCTTTCATCATACTACGTGCGCACTCTACTAGAGTTCTATTTTTCCTTTCAGTGACTCTGTTTTGTTGTGGAGTGTGAGGTACTGTAAAATGTTGTACTATTCCATGATCTTTGCAATATTTGTTGAATTTACCTGATTTATAGTCTCCCCCTTGATCAGAATGGAGGATTTTGATGGATTTTCCTGTTTGCTTTTCCACCATGGTTTTGAATTCCTTAAAGTACTCGAAAACATCACATTTTCTTCTAAGGAAGTAAACCCATCTGTATCTCATGCAATCATCAATAAATAACAGAAAGTAAAATGCACATCCTAAAGACCTAGTCTACATAGGCCCACAAACATCAGTATGCACAAGATCTAACACATCTATCTTTTTCTTATCAGGATTAGAGGAGAATTCATCTCTATGCATCTTTCATAATGCACATCCATCACACGCAACATTCTCATTCTTTAACATGGGAAGTCCTTCAACCATATTCTTTTTCTGTAATAACAATAAATCAGGATGATTGATGTGTCCATACATTTGATGCCAAAGAATCTCTATTGGCATAGTTGCAGAATTCAGTGCGTGATGTGCTTTGCTGGTAACATCAAGTTTGTACAAGCCTCCTGCTCTGACTCTCATTGCAACAGTTTGGAAGTGGTCCAACAGATCCTTCACTATGGAATAATTATTGAAGAATTCAACCTTCAAGTGCTGATCTGTAATGGTGGACACAGAGATGAAATTTTTCTTTATCCCTGGCACATACACCACATTCTGAATGTGACAAATAGGACCATTTGGCAATGTCACAGGAAAGTCTCCATATCCCTTGATCTGATGAGCACGGTCATCTCCAAGATATATGATGGCACCATTCTGTGTTTCTTTGAAATTATCATACCAATTTTTATTACAAGTCATATGTACTAATATTCCAGAATCCACAAACCAGGCATGTGAATCATCCATTTCAGAAGATAAAACAACGTTAGACACAAACAGCCTAAGATCACGTGATTCAAAATTTGGGGGTTCATCAATATCATCACTAGCAATAAATAATCTGAGATCATGATTTAACGATTTTTCTGCATAATGACCGAAATGTGTTCTAGGTTTATTCCTAGCCTCATCACTCTTTTTCTTATGATAGTCTTTAACAATATGTCCAGGTCAACCAAAATAAAAACAACTCTTTGACTCATTCCTGTCAGATTGCATACTTTGATTTGGAGAGTGTCTTCTCTGTGATGAACTGCCTCTCTGCCATGAACTGCTTCCTCTACCTCTTTCTCCTAATCTCCCTCTCCCAAATCTCTTATTTGACCACAGTGCCAAATCTTGATTCCGAGGCTTCAGATTCCCGCTCCTCTCTTCCTCGTATAGTAAAATGCCTGTCAGTTCTTCAAACGTAAGAGGTTTCTCCCATACTGCGAGGCCTGTTATGAACATACGATAATATTCTAGCATACCATTTAAGGTAATAGTGGTTGTTAGGGTTCTAACCCGCACATAGGTAGAACAATATATTCGGATGTAATAAAGGTCAATATTAATAAGGCCTTTCAATAAAATAGAATAAGGCGGATGTAAGAAGACCTAATAGAAGCTTCCTCTTCTAGAAGCATCTTCCTCTAGATGCTTCCTTTTAGTATAAATAGGATTCGAGGGTATGAGAACCCTAGGTTGGATATTATTGAAATAGATCTCTGCTCAACTAGAGGTTGCGCCCTCGAAGAGGCCCATGAACATTGCTTTCAAATTCAAAGTGCTATTACTGTTGTTATTCTTATATCATTTCAATGTTATTGTGGTGAATGCTTTGGTTATATTGTTGTTATTCTGCCATTACTAGCATTTTATTTATGTTCTGCATACATTTTATATCTGGTATATTACAAGTGGTATCAGAGCACTTTCCTCAGCAGAAAGTGTGGGTTAAATTTTATTTTTTTAGGGTAGAGACATATTCTGACATCTTTAATCCACAAAGATATATCGTTATGTGCATAAACCCAGGGTTGAGGGATTCATACACGCAGGAAATGCAAGTGGTACTTAAGTGCACATCTGTTGGCCACCCTTGCAACCCCTGTTGGTACCCCTTTGAGTGGTAGTGCATCAGACAACACCTGTGTACAGATCGACCTAGATTACCTGAAGCCCTCTTTAGATAAACCGATCGGCCGCCTGACTGCTATAGTGTCACTGAGAACAACACTCAGGAAGATACTCTCTAGTACATGGGTAGTCAGGTAGTACGGATAAGGGTACGGTCTATCCTCCTTAGTTAGTGCCCTGAGATATTGGGCCGAGTACTACTGTTGGACCCCGCACATATATCAGAGAGCTATAGCACAAGGCAAACCCTTGTTTGTAGA
>ML782806.1:694391-726868 GCA_009831015.1 Picea engelmannii
TAATTAAAGGGTTAATTATACTTAAATGAATCCTAATCAAGAATAACTAATTAGTTAAGGTTATTTTAATAACTAATTATAGTTTAGCTAATTTTTAGGATTATTTATTAAATTAATCATTTTAATAATTAAGGGTCGTTACATGACCTAACACTTACAGCTCGAGAGGCCATTCTCCGTACCCTCAAAGAGAATTTGGTCATGGCACAGAATTGCATGAAGCAACAAGCAGATCAAGGTCGCTCTGAACGTCAATTTGCAGAAGGGGATCAGGTGTTTCTTTGACTGCATCCTTACAAGCAAACTTCCCTCAAGGCCGAGCATTGTCATAAGCTAGCACCCAAATTTTATGGTCCTTATACCATGCTCAAGTGTGTGGAACAAGTCGCTTATCAGTTAGCTTTTCCCAACCATTCGAAGCTACATCCTGTTTTTCATGTTTCATGCTTAAAGAAGGTGATTGGAGCTAAGTGCCAAATTCAAACCAACCTTCGAGAGTTAGCTGAAGAAGGATCCATTTGGCTACAACCAGAAGCAGTTTTGGACCAGCGTGAGCATCGCCTATGTCAGAGAACCATCAAGGAAGTGCTAGTCTAGTGGAAAGATACAACTCCAACAAACGTCACTTGGGAACCAGCTACCATTCTACAACAATTTCTTCATCTCAAGCCTTGAGGACAAGATTGTTTTTAAGGGGGGCGGACATGTTGGGGTCTTAACCCGCACATAGGTAGAACAATATATTCGGATGTAATAAAGGTCAATATTAATAAGGCCTTTCAATAAAATAGAATAAGGCGAATGTAAGAAGACCTAATAGAAACTTTCGCTTCTAGAAGGATCTTCCTCTAGATGCTTGTTTTTAGTATAAATAGGAGTCGAGGGTATGGGAACCCTAGCTTGGATATTATTGTAATAGAGCTCTACTCAACTGGAGGTTGCACCCTTGAAGAGGCCCGTGAACATTACTTTCAGATTCAAAGTGCTATTTATATTATTATTCTTATATCATTTCAGTGTTATTGTGGTGAATGTTCTGGTTATATTGTTGTTATTCTGCCATTACTAGCATTTTATTTATGTTTTGCATACATTTTATATCTAGTATATTACAATAAGGATGTTTCTTTTCTTCAAGTTGCTTTAAAAACTATCTTATCATTAAATTTATTCGTATATTGAGTTGATCTTCCCTTGGAGACAAGTGCATGACTTTCATCATTAGATGACTCCATTTCCTTTGTGGACAAACTCCTTTTCTTCCAATGTTTTGCCAAGACTCTCTAATTCGTTAAGTATATCTTTTAACTTGGTTAGATGAGGTGCAATTTCTTGATTATTAAACAACTTCAAATTATGTAAATCACTAGTAAAATTTAAGATCCATGATTCACTTGTATTATGATACAATTGCTTAAGTACCTCCCATATTTCAGTGCCTTCTCTTAAATTTTTAATTTTTGCAAATACTTCATAAGACACAAATTTTAATATATGCACAAGCTTCCTTATTTCTTTGATCCCATTTTTCAAGAGCCTTTTGTTCAGTAGGAAGGGCCTCTTTCCCACTAACCAAATCATATTGCTTCCTCATTCTTAAAAATGGCTCTATTTTATGCAAAGAGTCATTATAATTTTTCCCATTTAACTTAATTTATGGAATTATACCCATATTAATGGCCATTTTATCAATGAGAAAATAAAAAATACTCCTACACACAAAAAAATCTCTTTTTCACACAATATCCCACACACATAAATTATCCTTTCTTCACACAATAATGCAAAAAATAACACCGAAAATATCCCTTCCTATTCTTTTAAATCTCTTTATTATTATTCAAAAAACAGAGACTCCGAGAACTCACCCTCCTTGTGACCCTCCTTGTGGCAACTTCCTCACCCCAACTCAACCTCCTTCACCAGTCAATCCTGTCTTCATGCTTCTACTTTCATGAGATTTTCTCTGCATCTATGTTGCTATCACAACAATTCGAGCCTCGCAGCAGATAACAATTCATTTGCCAACACCTCCATGTTTATCTACCAAGAAGGCAACACTTCACTAAAACACTCAATCCAATCTTCAGGAAACGAGAGAGCATGCAACACTTCAGGAAAACACTCAATTCAATCTTTAGGAAATGAGAGACCAGGAAGAACAAAATTCATCTCAGTGGACAACCCAATATCAACATTGTTGTGATACCATGAAGAGAGGAAGAAGAACAAAACATAGAATCAAAACAACATAGAGAATGGAAATGAATACACAACTCAGTTGAAATTGAGACAATGCAGAATGGGTTAGATTGATGTGAATTTATAGAAACAATTACATGCAGCAGGTCTATCTCGAAGACTCCAAAGCTTTCGACGGTTTCTTGATATTTTCTGTAGTCGGCTGCCAACTACCACATTTAATTCCTCTTCTAAATGTCTTCTCACCCCTATGCTAATAAACATTAGCACTTAATTAATCTATGTTTTAACATTTTGGTTACGAGCAAAGACCATTTTTCTCGAATAGATTCTAGGACTTCTCCAATTTACAAAACATACATAGAGCTTGTGCTCTCATACTACTTTCAGCTACTGCTGTGTCGATTGTTCTCTGCATTTCGACTTCCTACAAACTGAACATATATAGATAAAACTGAGAATTCTTGTAGAAGTAAAACTGAGTTAACAATAAAGAAATCAATAAATATGATTGACTTTTATCTACTTAATTAGACTCTAAAAATATTAAGATGGGGTTCATTAAATAACTGAGCACAGACTTGAAGCTCACCCACTTGTAATTACTATTTCCAGCATTATTCACTGAACAAATCGAACTCTAAGTATTCTGTTTTTTTAAATTTGTTAGGCTAACAAACATTCAAACAGCTAAAACAAATCGAACTCTAAGTATTCTGGTTTTTTAAATTTGTTAGGCTAACAAACATTCAAACAGCTAAACCGAAATCAGATTACTATGTGATCTGATTTACTAAGGAGTCGAGGGAACACCCAATTTGTTCTGAATAAGACAGTAAATAGGATACTTCGACCACAAGAGTATTGAACCAGATTCGACAATAACCGGGCTCCACGTTTTGTATTAAATGCCGATTATTGATGACATAACTCATCATACGAAGAGAGATTATTTATTAATGTAAATAAAATATAATATAAGTTGACAATTACATAAATTTTGAAGGTCCAGCGCTGCCAACTGTGTTTAATTGTATTTTTCCATTCAATAGATTCTTCCTTTGATGTATTTTCACAATTTCTCCTATCACTTATAATATAAGTTGACAATTACATAAATTTTGCAGGTCCAGCTAAGCGTACTGAATCAAATCAATGAAATGAGTGTACACAGGCGGACATTCGTCCATTATTCGATGAAATGCTTGGTCAAGCCCTCGGAAAGTATTCTTAGTCGAAGATGGCATATGTTGATTTATTTATATATAAATCTTTCCTTTCCTAAATAACTAAATCCGGACTATCAATGGCTTAATTTCTTTAAAAGGGCTAATGTTCTGGCCTAAGGTAAAACATTGAATAATGTTCTGGCCGAACACCCTGATAAGCAATTTTTATTTTTTTTCAAAACCCTTCTCTATAGGATTTTTTTGCTTTTAAAAATCGCTACGCTATAGGATTTAGCAACATGTTTACTCTGTGTTTTGGACATTAATTCACTGAAGATTATCTGAAATAATTGAAGAAAAAACATGTTTACTCTCAGTGTTTTGGACATTAATTCACTGAAGATTACCTGAAATAATTGAAGGAAAACAAAAATTGATTATTTCTTTTTATATATAACAAATTCACTAGCAACATCGTGCAATGAAAACCTAACCTGGCCATTGAACATTAAAATCTTGGAACCGGACCATTATCTGCTCTTCCAATCGCTGACTTAACTCAGAAGGCTGACTAATCCATGTACATTCTGTAGAGGATTTAAGGTCTTCAGATAGAAGCGGCAGAATATAGGAACCAGGAATGCAATTTTTAAATCATGACCTTCTTCAACCATCCATTGCGTTATAGGAAGCTTGGCATCGTCATTACCAGGAGCATGCTTCATTGAAACGCATTATGGGAGATATGGCCAAATGTGGCTGAAGAAAATTTGACCCTGTAAAAGGTTAATAGTGGATGAAGTAAATTTGACCTTGTAAAAGTAGAAAGGTTAATAGTGAAGTAAATATTTAAAGTAAATAAAGTAAATGTTTGAGGTGAAGTAAATTTGCTGGTAATGGTAATGGATAATCTAATATAGTTATTTTTTAATAATTTTTTAATAATATTAAGTAAAACTGAATAGTAAAAAATAAAATGGATAATTTAATATAGTTATTTTTTAATAATATTAAGTAAAAGTGAAATAGTAAAAAATAAAAGTGATAAAAGAAGAATTCAAAAATTCAAAGGAGTGACCATGTTTTGGTCAGGACGACCAGAATATGTTAGCATTTCTAATTTCTGAACATGACATCAGATTTTGTAATTAAAAAATTAATTAAATTATAAATTCCAATTCCAATTGGAAAAGAAAAGGTAATTAAGCTTTGAATTCAAAATTTTTAAGTTATAAAAAAACACCCAAAAATATATACAATACTTTGACAATCCTAGGCAAATGAAATTTCATTTGGAAATAACCGCAGTATGTTGGGTATTACAATGCGGAAAGTTTTGGAGATTTCCGCAGTCTGTTAAAGTGTTAGGTGCGGAAACCCGGCAGTCTATTAACGCGTAAGGAGCGGAAATTTATGTGCAAGGCAAATCGTGAGTGAAGGCATGGAGTATTTTTTTGAAAACCGTGGACGCTGATTTATCTGAGATGTCTGGAATCCGATTCATTAATGCATGAGATTGGAGTGTAAGGTTTTTTTTTTTTGCAGCGTGAGCTTGGAACCCCATCCTGAGCCCAATCCACCAACGTGAGGTTTGAAACATTTGCATGTGTGGAGTTTGAATGGAGCGTTGAAAGCATGTGCGTGAGTATTTGCATGAAGATTTAATGCATGAGTTTATTTTTTTAAATCGTGACGATTTGCATGTGGAGTTATTAAATCGTGAAGATTTGCATGTGGAGCATTTAAAATTGTTGTAACTATTTAAATCTTGTTTTTTAATAGTGAGGTGGAGTTATAAAGTTTATTAAAGAAAAGTTATGATAATTTCGTAAGAGTGGAGTTATGAAAGGATAAAAAAAAAGGTGGAGTTATGGCTTAAGGTGGAGTTGTAATTTAAGGATCATAAATATTCTTTTAAGAAATTGACATTACTTTTAATATATAAAGTGTTTTTAAGGTATTTTATATTTTTTTTAAGAAAACTAAGTCCAAGGTAGAGACGGATTGGTTGTCTCCGAACGCAGAGCGACAGACTTGGTGATTCCCTTGTAGAGAATATTTTGCAAAGATGGTGAGTCCTGTGGTAGAGACCTACCTCAACAAAGCCAACAAGTTAGATGTCTCGAACTTCATTAACTTTAAATTCAAGATGCAAACGCTCATGGAAGGCTATGGTGTTTGGAACATTGCGAAGGGAACTGAACTGAAACTTGATGCGGTTGTCGGTGCAACAACAACACAGATCCAAGATTGGGAGAAGCGCGAAAACAATGCAAAGGTATTGTGGCACATGTCAATTAAAGATAACATAATTCCACATATTATAGAAGCTACAACTTTTACTGCTACATGGACAACGCTTAAAGCATTGTATGAAACTAGCAACACAAATCGCATTTTGTTTCTGAAAACTAAATTGCTAGGCATTAAGATGGATGGAAATGAATCTGTTAGTTCATTTTTGGGTCGTATTGAAGAGGTGAAAGACAAGCTAGTAAATATAGGGGAAATTGTTTCCAACACTGAGGTGGTCACTATAATATACCAAATATAAAATGTATGCAGAACAAAAATAAAATGCTAGTAATGGCAGAATAACAACAATATAACCAGAGCATTCACCACAATAACACTGAAATGATATAAGAATAACAACAGAAATAACACTTTGAACCTGAAAGCAATGTTCACGGGCCTCTTCAAGGGGGAAACCTTCAGTTGAGAAGAGCTCTATTACAATAATATCCAAGCTAGGGTTCTCATACCCTTGACTCCTATTTATACTAAAAAGAAGCATCTAGAGGAAGATCCTTCTAGAAGCGAAAGCTTCTATTAAGTCTTCTTACATCTGCCTTATTCTATTTTATTGAAAGGCCTTATTAATATTGACCTTTATTACATCTGAATATATTGTTCTACCTATGTGCGGGTTAGGACCCTAACATGTTCGCCCTCTTAAAAGAAACCTTGTCCTCAAGGATTGAGATGAGGAAATTGTTGCAGAATGGTAGCTGGTTCCCAAGTGGTGTCTGCTGGAGTTGTATCTTTCCACTCGACGAGCACTTCCTTGATGGTTCTTTGATGTAGGAAACTCTCATGCTGGTCCAAAACGACTTCTGGTTGTAATGAAATGGATCATTCTTCAACTAACTCTAGAAGGTTGGTTTGAATTTAGTACTTAGCTCCAATCACCTTCTTTAAGCATGAAACATGAAAAACAGGATGTAGCTTCGAATGGCTGGGCAACGCTAACTAATAGGTGACTTGTCCCACGTGCTTGAGCACGGTATAAGGACCATAAAATTTGGGCGCTAGCTTATGACAATGCTCGGCCTTGAGGGAAGTTTGTTTGTAAGGTTGCAGTTAAAGTAATACATGATCCCCTTCTGCAAATTGACGTTCAGAGCGACCTTGATCTCCTTGTTGTTTCATGCGATTCTGTGCCATGAACAAATTCTCGTTGAGGGTACAGAGAATGGCCTCTCGAGCTGTAAGTGTTAGGTCAACCACTTGGACTTTTAAGGCACCCGGTAAGTATGAGAGAATTGAAGGTGGCCTCTGTCCATATACCGCTTCAAAAGGAGTCATGCGTGTAGTTGTATGGTATGAAGTGTTGTACAACCATTCAGCTAGGGGTAACCATTGAACCCACTTATTTTTCTTTTCTGAGGCAAAACACCTCAAATATATTTCCAAACACTTGCTGACAACTTTCGTTTGGCCATCAGTTTGGGGATGATAAGTTGTGCTGAGATGCAATTCTATGCCTTGTATCTTGAACAATTCTTGCCAAAAATTGCTTATGAAAGTTGGGTCGTGATCAGAAACAATACAGTGTGACATGCCATGAAGCTTGAAGACCTGATCCATGAAGATTTGAGCCACCGTGGATGTTATAAACGGGTGTTGAAGGGCGCAGATATGAGCGTACTTGGAAAGGCGATCAACAACCACCATGATGACAGATTTATTTCCCGATTTGAGTAATCTGGTAATAAAATCCATAGAGATATCCTTCCAAATAGCAGGTGGAATCGGCAGCGGTTGTAGTGTGCCCACCGATTTGACTGTTTCTCCCTTGTTGCATTGACACACGTCACATTCATCTACAAAATTACGAATTTCATGTTTCATACCATCCTAGAAAAAGGAACGTTTGACCCTGTCATAGGTTTTGGTGAACCCGAAGTGCCCTGCTGTGGGTGTAGCATGAACCTCAGAAAGTACCGTGGATTTAAGCTTTGATTGTTTACTTAAATACATATAGTCTTTCTATCGAAGTTCCTCATGGAGCCAAGAGTACCCTGGGGAAGCTGGAGCATTGGACTGCAATTGCAAGATCACCTGTGAACTTTTGGGATCTTGTAGCCATTCCTAGAGAACAGCTTGGAGCCAATCTGGTACAATGAATGAAAGAGAAAAAATGGATCCTTCATATTCATATTTTTGGGAAAGTGCATCCGCAACCACATTGTCTTTTCCTTTCTTATAAATGATCTCATAATCATATCCAAAGACTTTAGTCACCCATTTTTGTTGTTCTGGGGAGGAAATGTGTTGTTCAAGAAAATACTTGAGGCTTTGATTGTCTCTCTTAATTTGGAACCGTTTTCCCAATAGATAAGGATGCCACAGATCCACGGCATGTAGAATAGCCAACATTTCCTTTTCATAGATGGATTTGCCCAGATTTCTTTCAGATAGTTGCTTGCTGGAAAAGGCCAAAGGTCGACCCTCTTGCATAAGGACAACACCAATTACTTTCCCTGAGGCATCACATTCCAACACAAAGGTCTTTATGAAATTGGGAAAAGCGAGGACTAGAGTGGTGCACATGGCCATCTTCAAGGTTTGAAAAGATTGAGAAGCAACTGGAGTCCAAGTGAAAGAGTTCTTTTTTAGGAGAGCAGTGAGAGGTGCTTCAATCTTTCCATAATTCTTAACAAACTTGCGATAATACCCTGTTAAGCCTAGAAATCCACGCAAGCTCTTAAGAGTCTTTGGGTGAGGCTAGTCTTTCATAGATTCCATCTTTTTAGGATCCACCCTGACGCCATCTTTGCTAACTAGGTGACCCAAGTATTCTACTTCTAAGGCGCCAAAAGCACATTTAGACTATTTCAGGAAAAGTTGGTGCTGAGAGAGTAGTTGGAGAACTCGATCGACATGAGCAAGATGGTATGTTCAGGTTTTGCTATAGATGAGGATATCATCAAAGAAAACTAAGACAAAATGGCAGAGAAAAGGATGGAAGACATAATTCATGAGGCTTTGGAAGGTGGAGGGAGCATTACAAAAGCCCAAGGGCATGACCAAAAACTCATAGTGTCCCTCATGAGTTCTAAAGGAAGTCTTGGGAATATTTGCTCTTTCATACGTATCTAGTGGTAGCCCAAATGAAGATCTAGTTTAGTGAATAATTTGGCGCCACTCAATTCATCTAGGAGGTCATCAATGATAGGAAGGCTTGGGCACCACTCAATTCATCTAGGAAGTCAGGACACATTCGCCAAGAACCTTATTTCTTTAGGACCATGACCATAGGAGACGAATAGGGGCTTGTACTAGGGCAAATACCACCTGCATTAAAGAGTTCCTGGACTATTCTCTCAATTTCATTTTTTGGGGAAAAGGGTTGATGATACAGATGGATATTGCGAGGAAGGCTTCCTGGTACCAGAGGAATGGAATGATCATGAACACCACGGGAAGGAGGGAGGCCTTGGGGAGTGGAAAAGACCAATTGATGTTTAGAAAGGATGGCTTGGAGGTCTTGTGGTATGGAAGGTGTCTCTATTGCTTGTATGGCATGGATTTGGTCGATAACACTAGAATGACTCTTTTTGAGCAACTTTTCCATGCGATGGGAAATATGATCTCAGGTGAACCGACAGTGATTCCTTGGAACTTATATTGGTGGCCCTCTTGGTCGACTTGCATTGTTAAGTCTTTAAAATCCATGAGAATGGGACCCAAAGTCCTTAGTCAGTCTACACCTAGCACAATGTCACAACCTTCCATGTCGATAGAGAACATATGGGATTTCAGGTGGTAGTCACCAATTTGGAGATGCACATTTTCACAACGCCCTCAACATTTCATGGAACCACCATTGGCAATCATAATTTGGAAATTATTGACGACATGGATGTAGCAATGAGTTTCTTGGGCAATGCAGCAATGAATAAAATTATGGGTGCTACCACTATCAATCAGAATGATGACCTTCCGATGCTTGATGTAATCGATTAGCTTGAGGGTTTGGGGAGCGAAGAAGCTAGTGAGAGCATTGAGGGAAATGACTGGTTCTACTTCGGGAGGGTCTGAGGGAGGGGTTATGTCAGTGGATTCAGGTGATTCAGACATAGAGGGAGTTTCTTCATCTTCTTCCGAAATCTCCTCAGAGATGGCCATAAAAATCTTTTGTTCTTTACACTTGTGGCCCGGGAAATATTTTTCATCACAGTTATAACAAAGGCCTTTGAGTTGGCATTCATCCATTTCAGCCTGGTTCAATTTTTGGATCTTTAGTGGAGTAGAGGGAGTAGTGGGATTTACTAGTTTAGGGTGAGGGATGAATGAGAGTTTGTGGTTTTGAGAAGATACATCCTGTTGTTCTTTTTTATCTCTTTTTGTAGACTCCACACAACTCTCAGGCCGAGCCATGAGGACATGGGCACAAATTTCATCCTTGAGGTCGCTGATAAAACACTCTTGGAAAAAGGCATCAGACTTGCCCTCTGTTCTAAAAGCTAGGCACTCAAAGGAAGCTATAAAGTATTCCATTGTTCCTAATTGTTTCATCTTTTTCAAATGACCCAAATGGTTGGCTTCAGTGTCAAAGCATTCATAAAGCTCTGCCACAAATTGTGTCCAAGTAATATACACTTGACGAGAATTTTTTCTCCATTGCCACCATTGCCAATGTTCTTGATCTAGATGGAGAACACCATACTGGAGTTTGGCCAAGTCATCTATAATGTTGTATAAAGAGAAGTAATGTTCCATTTGGATTACCCAACCAGTGGGGTCCGAGCCATCAAATTTGGTCACATCCACCCATGGAAGGCGTAGGTCACGTTGAATGTGATGGTTCTGCAAGGTATGGGAATGAGAGGAATGGTCACCGTCAGTATGTGGGGGTGAGGAAGAGGAATGGTAATCTGTAGAGATATGTAGTTTGGTGCAGAGTGCCGAAAAGACTGATTCAATCTGGGTGGTGAGGTCTTGCTTGATTTTGCCCATTGAGGATTGCATGGTTGTATTGATGGAAGAAACATTGGCACTCAGTTGTTTCACTTCTTATTGTGTCTCAATGAGACCAGACTGCAAGGTGTTGAAGTGAGCTTCCAAGTCTTGGCTACAAGTATGGGCCATGAGGATGGGGAAACTGAAAAGGGGCGGGCGGGGTAAAAAACAATTTCCGAAAAAATGATATGGATGAATGCAATAAGGGAGAAGAGATGAATCCAATGGAATAGGAATGAATAATGGTGAATATTGTAGAGAGGGAATGCCCAAATGCTTAACCAAAAAGAAATGTGTATTTACTTGGCAACCCGAACACAGATGCACAACAATAGATCTTGTCTGTTTTAATTTGTTTATGTTTCTGTCCCCAAGGGTTAGGTATTCAAGGGTTCTACAAAAAAGGGTTTTCCCTGTACTATAGCTCTCTGATATACGTGCGGTGTCCAACAACAGTACTCGGCCCAATATCTTAGGGCACTAACTAAGGAGGATAGACTGTACCCTTAGTCGTACTACCCGACTACCCAGGTACTAGAGAGTATCTTCCCAAGTGTTGTTCTCGGTGACACTATAGCAGTCAGGTGGCCGATCGGTTTATCAAAAGAGGGCTTCAGGTAATCTAGGTTGATCCATACACAGGTGTTGTCTGATGCGCTACCACTCAAAGGAGTACCGACAGGGGTTACAAGGGTAGCCAACAAATGTGCACTTAAGTACCACTTGTATTTCCTGCGTGTATGAATCCCTCAACCGCGGGTTTATGCGCATAACGACAAATCTCTTTTTCTTAAAGATGTCAGAATACATCTCTACCCTGAAAAAAATTTAACCCATACTTTTTGTCGAGGAAAGTGCTCTCATACCACTTGTAATATACCAGATATAAAATGTATGCAGAACATAAATAAAATGCTAGTAATGGCAGAATAATAGCAATATAACCAGAACATTCACCACAATAACACTGAAATGATATAAGAATAACAACAATAATAACACTTTGAATCTGAAAGCAATGTTCACGAGCCTCTTCAAGGGGGCAACATCCAGTTGAGAAGAGTTCTATTACAATAATATCCAAGATAGGGTTCTCATACCCTCGACTCCTATTTATACTAAAAAGAAGCATCTAGAGGAAGATCCTTCTAGAAGCAGAAGCTTCTATTAGGTCTTCTTACATCCGCCTTATTCTATTTTATTGAAAGACCTTATTAATATTAACATTTATTACATCCGAATATATTGTTCTACCTATGTGCGGGTTAGGACCCTAACACTTATAGATTTAATAATAATTGTCATTATTGTGGGAAGCATGGGCATTATGTGAACGATTGTCGCAAAAAAAAATGGGACATGCAACAAAAGCAACTTAAATTTTCAAATCATAAAAACTCTATAAGATAAAAAGGTAATGCTCTCTGTGAAAAGTTGATATTGAAGATGGAATATTCAATAATGTTATGTTGGTTCCCAATTGTAAGTCAAATTTACTCTATGTGATTCAAATTGCAAATCAAGGTTATAAGGTTTAGTTTTATAAGGACAAGTGCTTAATTAAAGATATTAATAGTAATTATAAAGTGGTTGCTTCTAGATATGTAGAAAATGGACTTTATAAGTTGGGAAGGTTTACCTCAAATGAGAAAGATTTGGTTGTAGAAGTTGATAATGTGAGTAGGTTGTGGAATGAGAGGATGAGACATTTAAATTAAAAAAGTCTAAGTTTAATGAAAAGGTTTGAAATGGTGTATGGACTACCTAAAATTTCTCAAAGGTAAGGATTTTGTGAAGAATGCATGTCATGTAAGAAACATATGGAAAAATTCATAAAAGGAAAATCATGGAGAGGACTCCACTTCACTTGGTTCATAGTGACCTCATGGGGCCATTAGAACATCCTTCTATTTCAGGTTTTAGGTATGTTCTAATATTTATTGATGACTATAGAAGAAGGATTTGGATTTATTTTCTAAAGAAAAAAGATGATGTATTTGGGAAGTTCAAGGAATATAAGGCTTTTGTAGAAAAATAAAGTGGAAAGCCTATTAAGATTTGAAGGGCTCATAATGGAAAAGAATATTTAAACAAAGATTTTCATCATTATTGTAAGTATAATGGAATTAAAAGAGAACATAGAGTCTCTTATACACCTCAACAAAATGGGGTATCTTAAAGGAAGAATAGGAATCTTATGGAGATGGCTAGGTGTATGATATATGCTATAAATATGGATCCAAAATTTTGGGCTGAAGCTATAAATACTACAACTTATATTGTCAATAGGACACCTACAATTGGTATCAAACATAAGAATCTCGAAGAAGCTTAGAGTAGAAGAAAACCAATTATAAGTCATTTCAAGGTTTTTGGGTGTGATGCTTATGTTCATATTCCTGATGAAAAGAGAAAGAAACTTGATAGAAAAATTCACAAATGTATTATGATTGCTTACAACAAAACATCTAAGGCCTACAGGTTGTATGATCCTAAAAAGAATGAAGCACTCATTAGGAGAGATGTAATATTTGATGAAAGATACATACCATCTACCAAATCTTCTTCCCTTTCTCCTACTTTGTCAATTCTTAATGACAGAACTAGTGAAGAAACTCTTGATGAAATAGATAATGAAGAAAGTTTTGAATCCTGTGAAGATGAAATTGTTGTTCCAGGTACACAAGATGGTTCTTCCACAAAAACAAGAAGTCTTCAAGAGATTTATCAAGAAGATCCAAGACAACATTATGCCAACTATGCTCTTATGACTAGAGTGATGCATGTTGATGATCTACAGTTGTTTGAAGAAGATCAAGGAAGACCTGAATGTGATGATGCAATGAAAGATGAATATGACTCTTTAATGAAGAATCAAACTTGGGAGTTGACTCCTCTCGCAGAAGGTAAAAATCTCATTGGCTGCAAATGGGTATATAGGACAAAGTTCACATCTCATGGAGAAATCAAGAAGCATACATATAGATTGGTTGAAAAAGGATTCTCAGAGAAAGAAGGTATTGACTATACTGAAACATTTGCTCATGTTGCTAAAATGACTACAATTCACATTGTAGTTTCTCTAGCTGCAAAATTTGGTTGGGAAATTCATCAAATGGATGTAAAAAGTGTTTTTCTGCATGGTGATTTATTTAAGAAATTTATATGAAACAACCACCATGTTTTATAAAGGTCGGTCATGAACATCTTGTTTGTAAACTTAAAAAATCATTGTATGGGTTAAAGAAGGCTCCAAGAGCATGGTACTCCAAAATTAACGAGTACTTCTTGAATGATGGATTCAAAATAAGTCCTTACGATCCTCATCTTTATGTCAAAAATTGCAATGGTGATATCATAATGGTTGTCCTATATGTAGATGAATTAATCATTACAAGAAGCAGTTTAAGTCAGGTATATGATTTCAAGAAGAAGCTAAAGAAGGATTTTAATATCACAAACTTGGGGTTATTACATTATTTTCTTTGCATGTTTGGCAAGAAAAAGATAGAATTCTTCTATCACAACCAAAATATGCACTTGATCTATTGAAGAAGCTCAAAATGGGGAATTGTAAGTCAACTCCAACTCCAATTGATACACGGACCAAGTTAAGAAGCAACTCTATTTCTGAAAAATTTGATGGCACACTATATAAACAGTTGGTTGGAAACTGTTTTCTTTATTTAACAACCACGAGACCAAATATTGCATATGCACTTGGAATGGTTTCTAGATTTATGTATGATCCTCATCTTGAACATTGGAATGCAACTAAAAGAATACTTAGATACATCAAATGAACTTATAATCTTTGACTTGAATATCAAAATGGTGGTAATCTTGAACTTGCAGGATATACAGACTCCGATTGGGAGGAGATACTGATGATAAAAAATCAACATATATCTTTCATCTTGATTTGGGAGCAATCTCATGGAGTAGCAAGAAGCAAGCTGAAATCTCTTTATCATCAACAGAAGTTGAATATAAAGGAGCAACACTTGCAACACAAGAAGCTACATGGCTAAAAGGTATTCTTGTTAAATTGAATCATCCTCAAGCTTAAGCTACAACTATTTACTGTGATAATCAAAGCACAATACAATTAACAAAAAATCTATTTTTTCATGCAAGGACGAAACATATTAAAATCCATCATCATTATGTTCATGAGCAAACACAGAAAGGAAGCATCATGTTGAAATATTGCAGAACACAAGATCAAGTTGCTGATATATTTACTAAACCTTTGATTACTATAAAGTTTGTAAAATTCAGAAGCATAATAGGACTTAAAAAAGTTTCCCCTGAATAAATGTATGTTAATCATAATAAACAATAAGGAGAATGTTAAAACATAGATTAATTAAGTTATAATGTTTAATAAACAATAAGGAGAATGTTAAAACATAGATTAATTAAGTTATAATGTTTATTAGTATAGGGGTGAGAAGACATCTAAAAGAGGAATTAAATGTGGTAGTCGGGAAAGAGAGCAAAACAATATAAAAAAAACTTCAAGAAACCGTCAGAAACTCTCGAGGCTTCAAGATAGACCTGCTGCATGTAAATGTTTCTATAAATTCACATCAATCGAATCCATTCTGCATTCTCTCGATTCAATTGAGTTGTGTACTCATTTACCTTCTCTGTGTCGTTTTGATTCTGTGTTTTGTTCTTCCTGGTCTCTTCTCAAAAGCCTACAGGATCGGTAGTGGCTGCAAATCATCCACCACCACCAACAATTATTCGGAAAACTACTGGCTGAAGACCAGGGTTTGGATTCGTAGCAGCTCTGATGATATTTGATCTGCCTGGGATTGTCAAGTATTGTGTATTCTTGGTTTTTTCTTTTAACTTAGTAATTTTGAACTCAAACTTAATTACGTTCCCTATTGGAATTGATAGAAATTTCATTTGCCTGGGATTGTCAAAGTATTGTATATATTTTTGGTTGTTTTCTTTTAACTCAGAAATTTTGAGCTCAAAGCTTAATTACTTTTTCCAATTGGAATTGGAATCTATAGGTTAATCAATTTTTAAATTACAAAATTTGATGTGATGTTTAGTAATTAAAAATGTTGACATATTCTGGTCGTTCTGATCGCTCCTTTGAATTTTTGAATTCTTCTTTTTATCGTTTCTATTTTTTACTGTTTAACTTTTACTTAACATTATTAAAAAATTACTATACTAACTTATCAATTACCAGCAAATTTATTTCACCTCAAACATTTACTTCATTTACTTCAAATATTTACTTCACTCTTAACCTTTTACATATACTAACTTATCAATTACCAGCAAATTTATTTCACCTCAAACATTTACTTCATTTACTTCAAATATTTACTTCACTCTTAACCTTTTACAGAGTCAAATTTACTTCATCCACTATTAACCTTTTACGGGGTCAAATTTACTTCAGCCACATTTGGCCATATCTCCCATAATGCGTTTCATTGAAGTGTGCTCCTGGTAATGACGATGCCAAGCTTCCTATGCCGCAATGGCAGGTGGAAGAAGGTCATGATTTCAAAATTGCATTCCTGGTTTCTATATTCTGCCGCTTCTATCTGAAGACCTTAAATCCTCTACAGAATGTACATGGATTAGTCAGCCTTCTGAGTTAAGCCAGCGATTGGAAGAGAAGAAACGTTTAATGGTCCGGTTCCAAGCGTTTAATGTTCAATGGACAGGTTAGGTTTTCATTGCACCATGAAAACTTGCTAGGAAATTTGTAGTGAATTTGTTATGTTGGTGAAAGTTGAAAGATTTATGTGGATGGTGGATAAAAAAAACTCATCAATTTTGGAGGACGACTAAGAATATACCAGCATCTTCAATACATAACCATCAAATTAGAATTTAAGATTAAAAAATCATTAATTGTGCTCATCTCCAATAACAACAAATAATAATCAATTTTTGTTTTTCTTCCCTTATTTCAAATAATCTTCAATAAATTAATGTCCAAAACAATGCAAGTAAACATGTTGCTAAATCCTATAGCTTAGCGATTTTTAAAAACAAAAAAATCCTATATATAGAAGGGTTTTGAAAAAAAATAAAAAATGTTTATCGGGGCATAGGCCAAAACATTATTCAATGTTTTACATTGGGCCAGAACATTAGACCTTTCAAAGAAATTAAGCCATTGATGGTCCGGATTTACTTATTTAACAACGGAAATATATATATATATATATATATATATATATATATATATAAATTAACATCTACCATCATCGACTAAGAATACTTTCCGAGGGCTTGACCAAGCATTTGATCGAATAATTGACGGATCTCCACCTGTGTACACTCCTGTTGGATAGTAATCATTTTACCCTCTGAATAACGGCGGATCGGTGGCCGTCTCGAACTTTCAAGACTGGAGGATTTAACATCGATTTACCGATTTGTCTTAAATTGCTCAAACGGTGGCCTCGTTAACCTTTGAAGACCACAAGATACTATCAACATCTTTTCTAATATGGAAGGGGCAATTAATTAGGAAATTTTTGTTATTTATACCTGAAACGGATTGTATTTTTATATCGGAATACATCATTGATGAAAGCACATTGAATAAAAAAAAATTGTCATTCGGGTATGCGCGCGGTGTTCTCTCCATTGTATTTTGAGAGCTTTTTTCTCGTATCAATTTTGAGCGCGCAGAGTTCAAAAATTCCAAACCCGAAGTGTTGGGCCCACACGGTGTTAGCGTTTTGCTATTCAGAATACTTGTTCCAGTTTTGTGTTGGATGTTTGTAAACGCCGAAAGCTGAACGACGATGTGTCTCTGTTTTCCACATTTGGTATCAGATCCTGCAGTCCATCCTACTATTGCTTAGTTCAGTGCAAATTGTTCATGTTGGTGCCCAATTTTATCCTCTAGTTTTACTGCGCGAATTTTTATTTGATTCCTTTCAAATTTTATATAAATGGCTGTGTCTCGTAATAGTTCTTCCCAGGTTCCTGTCCTGAGCGAGAAGTCATATGACTCTTGGTATATTCGAATGAGGATGATTTTAAGTTTTCATGATTTATGGACCTATTTTATTAATGGTTATGCTGAGCCAACTGATGTAGCAACATAATTGGCTCTCTCTAATGTTGATCGTGTTTTGCTGAAGGAAAATAGGAAAAAGGATAACAAGCCTCTTGGATTAATCCAGCAAGGATTAAATGAATCCATTTTTATGAAGATTTCTAGTGCTGCATCTTCAAAGATGGCTTGGGACATCCTTGAAACTTGTTATTAAGGTGTGTCCAAGGTGAAGACAGACAAGTTGCAAAACTTGAGAAGGGACTTCGAAAATCTGAAGATGAAGGATAATGAAAGTGTTGATACTTTCATGACTCAAGTGATGAGTGTTGTGAACTAGCTTAGGCAGTATGGATATGATGTTGAGAATAAGAGAGTTATTGAGAAAGTGCTGAGAAGTTTACCCAAGAAGTTTGAACGTGTAGTTGTACCCATAGAGGAATTTAAAGATTTAGGTCAAATGCAGATTGATGAATTAACTGGTTCTCTTGTTGCTTATGAATCTAGGATATCTAGATATGAAAAAGGATCAATGGAGCATGCTTTTAAATCCCAACTGCATGTTACCAGAGGTAGAGGCAGAGGAAGGTTTTATACATGGAAGAGGAGGTCAATTTTTTGGTCGAAGGGACAACAGAACTGGATCAGAGTCTGAGGAGAAGTCCCAACAGTATCCTCCTAATTTAAGAGGGAGTAGCAGCAAATCCTGGCAGCAAGAAAATCAGAGTTATGATAAATCCAAAGTACAATGTTATTATTTTAAGAAGTTCGGGCATTTTGCTAACAAATGTTGGAAGAAGTAGGCATATGCTGGAAATCAGTCTGGACATATCACAAATGAGTGTGAGTATGATCAAAATCCAGTGTTCTTGACTTGTAATGTCACTCAGGAAAGTGCTAATGATATTTGGTTTTTGGATAGTGGTTGCAGTAACCACATGACTGGTAATAATGATTTATTTTCTTCTATTGATACTAGTATTAAGTCTGAAGTAAAACTGAGAAATGACTGTAAGGTTATAGTTAATGGTAAAGGTGTAGTTCCAGTTTACACTAAGAATAATCAGAGAAGAAATATTGACGATGTTCATTTCGTACCTGGTTTAGAATGCAATCTCATTAGTGTTGGACACTTGATGGAGAAAAAGTACATAGTGTTGTTCAAGAACAAGGTATATACAATCTATGATAAATTACCTAACAAATAGTTGATTGCAAGAGTAGAGATGACCAAGAATAGAATGTTTCCACTTGTCATGAGAAATGGTTTGAGTGGTTCTTTGAATGCTTATAAAGCTGGAAGTTTAGATGAATCTTGGTTATGACATTTGAGATATTGTCATTTACATTTTGGTGGCTTAGATCTATTACAGAAGAAGCAGATGGTAAAGGGGTTGCCCTATATTCAACAACCTGCAAACTCTTGTAAGAGTTGTATACTTGGGAAGCATCACAGAGAGAAATTTGTTTTAAGTGTTTCCTACAGAGAAAAAGCTCCATTGGAAATTGTCCACACGGATTTGTGTGGACCTATGCAAACACCTTCTTTGATTGATATTTTTTATTTTATGACTTTTATTGATGATTTCAGTAGGTAGACATGGTTGTATTTGTTGAAGCATAAATTTGAAGCCTTTGAAGTTTTCAAGAGGTTTAAATCTATGGTTGAGAATGAGAGTGGTACAACCATTAAGATCTTGAGGTCTGACAGAGGAGGTGAGTATAAACTAAATGAATTCATTGAATTTAGTGATTTTCATGAAATTAAAACGCAGTTTACTACTTGATATACTCCACAGCAGAATGGAGTGGCTGAAAGGAAGAATCGAACCATCATGAATATGGCTCGAAGCATGTTGAAAGAGAAGCATCTTTCAAATGAATATTGGGGAGATGTGGTTGTTTTCTCTGTCTATATCTTGAATAGAAGTCCGACCAAGGCTGTGAGGAATCGTGTACCTCAAGAAGCCTGGGACAGTAACAATCTAATGAAGGTTGCAATCTAATGAACATATCCCTATCATATCAATGTGACGAGCATATCCTTATCGTCACAATATGACAAACATATCCTCACATTGCAATACTACGCAAATATCTCGACATCACAATGCGATGCAAATATTTGGACATCACAATGTGACAAACATTTCCAAACATCTGAATGTGATGAACATAACCCATTGTCGTAATGTGATGTACATACCCAATGTCCCAATGTATCAATCATGGCTCGACATTGCAATGAGATGAACATTTAACGAAATCACAACGTAACAAACATAGCCCACTCTCGAAATGTGACATACTTATTCCATCATCTTAATGTGAAAAACAAAAAACTTATGATGTTATGTGACGAATGAGCCTGATTTTACAACGTGACAAACAAAATCTGATCAAAATTGCAATGTGATAGTGCCATTGTAAACCATCGTTAAACATAATCAAAATTCCCCACTCCAATAATCTCCACATGATCTAGAAACCATTCTCATCTCTAGTCAACCATAGTCAACCATGGTGAAGGTCAACCATGATCAACCATACTCAACTTTGCTCAACCATGGTTAACCATAGTCAACCATGAAAAACCATAGTCAAGCATGGAAAACCATAGTCAACCATGATCAAGGTGAATCATCGTAAAGCATACCCTTGTTCATGGTCTACAATAATTAACCATAATTAAGGAAATGGTCAACTATAATAATATTTAAGTTCAAACATGGTCATCCATAGTCATGGCCAACCATGGTCATGGCCACCCATTGTCATCTATGGACAACAACTATCAAACATGGTTAATCATTGTCAACCATGGTCAACCAAGGTCAACCATACTGAAGATCATTTTCAACCATGGTCAACCATAACAAACCATAGTAAACCAAAGTCAAATAAGGTCTACCAAAGTTAACCATGGTCATGGTTAGTGTCCTGGACAATAACTATCAATCATGGTTAACCATTGTCAACCATGGTCAACCATGGACAACAAATATCAACCATGATCAACAATAGTCACAATCATGGAAACCATGGAGTCATGGTATACCATAGTTAACCATAGTCTATCACAATCAACCATGGTCACGATTAACGTGTCCATCCATGGTCAACCATTTCATAAACATTTTATTATTATTTATATTGATATTTTAATTTAGAAATCTACTAATTCTCTTCAAGCATTGTCATGGTCCACTACAGTAAACCATAGTTAAGTCCATGGTCAACTATGTTCAACATCTGTCAACCATGGTCAACCACATTCAACCACGTTCTTGGTCATCCAAATTGAAGGTCCTGCTCAACCAAGTTCAACCATAGCCAACCATATTAAACCAATGTCAAACAAGGTCTACCAAAGTTAACCATGGTCATGGTCATTCTCATGGACAACAACTATCAACCATGGTCATGGTCATACATATTCAACCATAGTAAACAAAAATTAACTAAGGTCTACAAAAGTTATCCATTCTTAGGGTCATTATCATGGCCAACCATAATTAACCATGTTCATGGTCAACCAAGGTCAACCAAATTGAACCATGATGTTGGTCATGGAAAACCATGGTCTACCCTGATCAACCATGATCATTGATGTTCAACCATAGTCATGGGCATGGTCATTTGTGGTCTTCCATAGCCATGATCATGGTCATGGTCAACCATAATCATGATTATCCATATTCATTGTCATGGTCATCGTCAATTGGGGTTAACTCTGGTCATGGTCATGGTCAACCATAGTCAACCGTAATCAACCATGATTATTTTCAACCATATTTAACCAATCAAATAGTCAACCATAGTCACCATCATGGTCAACCATGGAGTCATGTTTTACCATAGTTAACCATACTCATGGTTAACCATCCATCTCCATGGTCACTTTCATGGTCATTGTTTTGTATTTATGTAATAATGTATGATTAATGTATTGCATTAATATTTTATTAACGTATTAGTGTAATAATCTAATTTATTAATATTTTAGCAATGTATTGATTAATAATGTATAAATAGATTAATTAATACATTACATTATTATTGTATTAATTGATTAATACATTAATCTAATAAAAAATTTTTTTTAACATAAATGGTTAATGGAGCTTTGTATTAATAACAGTGGGCATGCCACTGGGGTTCGATACATCGATAGAGATTGCTTGTAAACTAGAAAACATATGCCCAAAGATCCTAACTCAGTACTAATTCGAGGACACAAAGATTATTTTAGTGAGCCTGAACGGCTTCACGTCATTACATCACTTCTAGGTTGGAAGTTTTTTTTCTTCTTTGACACCATTTGCCATTCATTGCTCTGGTCCATGGATTGGCTTTCCATCAGGTGTAAAGGGTCTTCCTTTTCAGCTAAGTCTTCCCAGCTTGTGGTCAGGGGTTCTTGCTGGGTGGACGACTTGGGAGTATCTTTTGCTTCCCCCTTAGCAGGGGATTTAATTTTGGTTTCAGCTTCAGCTTCTTCTGCTTCCCCCTTAGGAGGGGATTTGATTTCAGCTTCATCTTCTGCTTCTTCTTCCGCTTCCAAGGTCTTTCTTTCAGAACGAGGTTCCTTTGATTCCTTCGTCCACCAAGTGGGCTTGGACGACCTTTTTTTCCCGGGTGGTTTCCCACAGTTATGAGCTAAGTGCCCTGTTTTGAAGCAGTTCCTACTCCTGAAACTGTGATTCTCATAGTCGAGTTTTTGGGTCCTTGAGTATTCCTTGCCTTGGAGAATAATTTCAGCTCGGAAACCTTTGGAGAAATCCATTTCAACATAGATTCGGGTGGAGGTGGAGCAGGCTAGCTTGGAGTTCAAACTTCTGTAGAGGAACTTGTCGAGGCCATTGCCAATAGATTGAAGAGAATCATCCCCCCAGAAATTCAAGTGCAAAGAAGGAAGTCTCACCCAGACTAGGGATAAAGAGATACAATCCATCAAGGGGTCAAAGGCAGGGGGCCAAAGTTGCATGGACAGGCCTGCTCTACCCCATAACCATGGCCCGGAGTTAAACACCTTGTCTCTGTCACTTGTAGAATAAAAAACTACCACAAAAAACCCTTTTGCATAGGGGCAGGTAATGACTTCTCCATCGAAGAACGGGTACCATTCGGAGGAGAACCAGGAGAGTAGATCTAGAAGAGAGGGCCAAAACCTGTTAAACCTACAAACTAGAGCATGCCTGCTGTAATGGTGAGCATGAGTTAAGGCTTCCTACGGCACTGGAATGGAAAATGACGGAGCTTAAGGGACTATTGCATGCAGCTCGAAGGGGCAACCTTAATGAGAAGCAACCTCTGGCGTCAATGCATGCAGACTAGAGAGAGACCCTTGGCATGAAGCCACCTCTTTAAAGGAGAGGGTCGGAACCAGAGGGGGAAATTCTGAGGTTGCTATCGACATAACACCAGGGGAAGTACCTGCAAGAGAGGTCGGCCCGGACATGGAGGTCGCGACCGAGGGAGTGAGGCCCATAGCCATTGCCGCGGCTTTACCAGGAGATGCACCACCATGCGCTGGAGATGAAGGGGCTTCCATTGGAGCTTCTGCAGCTGCTGTGAAGGAGGGCATAGGGGGGCAGGATGCACCAGACCGACGGCCTGTGAGAGAGCTCAACGCTAGGGTTTTTCATTCCTCAAGATCTACATTTATCTAATAATTATTAATAAATTAATTATGAATTAATACATTAATGGTGTATTATTCCTCTATGTCACTTCCCCATAAAATGCCTTGCAATCATGCACCTCTTGAGGGAATGCATAGTTAGAACATGAACACTACCATATCAGTTTAAAACTTCAATGGAGTCAAATGACTCTACTCACCTCACCAAGACACTCATACACATATTCATCACCAAGACTCTTTTTGTTGCAATTGTCTCTACAACCTCCTGCAGTGCACCTCAAATGTTCCTTAAACCATATAATTGTTGTCTCTTTGTTTCCACATCCTTCATTGACTTTGGTACTGCCTCACACATGAATCCAACATACCTTCATTTCCAGAATTTCCCAAAATCAACCCAAGATAATCTCTTCGAACTCTGTCCAATGAATCGACCTCAAGGCAACACAAGTCCTCACATGTGGAGCGACTTGGATCCTTGAGGGAGCTCACCCTCTTTATCTACCTCAGAATTGTAGAGCTTTCTTCGTCTCCTTCAAATTGCACCCATGATCTTATATGGACTCCAAGGGTCTTTGTGAAAAATTTCATGTCTCTTGGGTGTGTTGTGCCCTATTGTAGGGGATAGTCATCCTCACTGACTAGATCCACTAGTCCACTACAGTTCTCAGTTAGGAATTCAGTCGAATAGATAGTTAGTATCGACCGACCAATTAAGGAATGTAACTGAGTAGTAACTATATGTCACACACATGCACACAGAGATACATATGTTATCTTGTAATGTCCCACTCATAGGAAACTCGATTCCATAGAAAAATATCATAGCCTGACAAGGAGAACATGACCCAAAAGATATAAATCAGTTCCTTACTTTCAAAACTCGGCCTCCCAAAATCAGAACTCGTCCCAGTTGAGAGAGCGTACCCCTAAACCAAGGAAAATTTTCGCTAGAACCAAGGTTTTACTACCCAACAAGGGAAATATGACCTAGAACAAGTAAATGTACCCAATGTAAGAATAAATCATCCCAAACATGACAAAATTCCATATCTAAACAAAATAAATCAGTTACAATAAAAGAACGCAACAATTAATAAAGAAATCTCAACTACGAGAAGATTAAACCAGCTATGAATGAATCTCAATGACAAAATCTAAATGATCTCTTTCTAATGAAAAACTAGAGTGGATAGTCTCACCACTTAAACCAATCTCAAAAATATCTCCTAGGGTTTTTTGTCCCAAAATCCAAATCCAGAAGAGCTCTCACAATTTCGTTTTAGAAAATAACAATATGCATAATGAGAGAAAACACCCTCATTTTCATTTTATCTCCCCATTGACTCTTTTTTGGACCCTTTTACCCTTTTAATAAAGTAAAGTGACTTTTATAAAATTTAATTCACTTAACACCCCTTTTTATAACTCTTTTTAATGTCGAAAAGTGATTAATTGTTTTTTTAAGATATTCTAGAATGTTAGAGTCCCTTTCTCATCATCCCAACCTTTAGATATTTTTTTCCTAGTTCCAACAATCTATTGCACGGAGATATCCCCTCAGATCATATGATTCAATTAATACCTTCAATGTGTTTAATTAAAGTTTCCTCAATAACAACCCAAAATTACAAAAATCATTGGAATTCCATGAAACCAAGAGCAAGTTATGCATAAATGATCATGATGATGAAATATGGTGAATGGAATAGCTTGGGCCCCATTTAACAATGAAACATTTCCCAATATCAATGTAATCCTCATTTTACTCTTTTATTCCTTGCTAAAAAAAAAAAATAGAACTAATCTCCAACTCTATAACAAGGAATCCCACAAATGGGGACATGAAAACCCTCACTTCCCAAATATTGCGTGTCTTGAACCAATGCCATCACACCCATAGGAACAATAAGATGACCCAAAATAAAAATAATAATGATCCCCAGGTCCCAAAATAATCTAAAATATGTGGAGCACCTACTGCCCATAATATTGTCTTGCAATGTACTAACACAAGAGGTCTCTTGAAGGCCATCGTTTAGTAGAGAAATCAAATACTGTGAAGACTCAATCCACCCTTCATATAATACCCCACCTAGGAAACCAATTCAATGCTCCATAAGAATAGGCTCCTGGAAGAAAAAATTGGCTCTCCCATATGTACCATTTACCAGAATGCCAACCCATAAAATTCTAGGGTCCCATGCTATCACCATAAAGGACCCATCATATTGACGTTTCACCCCTATGATTATAAATATTTTACCCTCCTTCTGAGACTGCATTCTCCACTCTTGTAAGCCTAAGATGTAATTCCACAAATAATCGTCCCCACTATTATGGATCATATCTTGCTAATGTATATTAGTGATGTCAATCAAACCGACTCTAATATTAGACATCCAAGAGAATTCTATGCGGTCACAAATTGATAGGGCATAAATGACACCTAATATCCAAGTGTCAAATGTCAAATCCCTAATACTCTAGCGCCCCCAACCTACTACAATCATCCAAGAATCATTCAGAAAATATCCCAACACATCGTCCGCAAAGTCTGTCCATGTTAACCTCTCTCAGACCTTCATTTAAGTGGTAAATTCACAAGGGTCCCAAACTATCTTGTATGATGTGAAGCACCCTCTACTCAAAGACTTGTCCTACAAGGTGCTAATACAAAAATCCACCTGACTGCCTTTGATAAGCTAGGAAATCATAAGTTGCACAAACTTGGTCAACTCTTTCATACTGGAGCCTAACATTGTATTCTCCTATATTTTCTTGTATCTTGTATCTTGTAGGCTCTATTGCATTCATCACTCCATTGTTTTCTCCTGAACCTGTATTGCAAAGCGTGCCCATGTATATCATATACCTATCCACCCAATCCATGGATGCATATACTTCCCTGACATCTTGTCCACAAGGAATGTTCTAAACTATCTTTTCCATATCTAAACCTTGAGTCTTTAGTCGGATCTCCAAAATAAATGACTCATGATCCCCACAATGCAAAACAAGAGCATAGTAAAAAACCTTTGCATCATACATCTCCTCAATCAACTGCAACTCTAAATGCTTCTCATGCGGTATCATCACAAGAGGCTCCTCCCTTAAATCATGGGGGGCAATCATGCCATCATGTGTAATGGATGCCAAATATGATGGACTCTTTGTTGTAAGTGATGAGAAGCATTCCAAACAAAGCTAGTAACAAATCTCCTCAACCTCTGTTTCCTTGTCTTCAATTAACTTGAGAGCAATGTCCCTATCCATGAACAACTCTAGGTAATATGATTTAATCTACTTTATTGCTTCTTTGATTTTGTGCAATTGAGCACTAATGACTCCCCCTGCAACTCCCTCTTTCCTCTCCTCCTTATAGGTTTTCCACATAATACCTTCAATGAGCTTATGAGCACCATCTTCCCTTTTCAACACTTGTATAATTTTATACTCTATGACCAATAATTGAACCTTCAAGTCCATCACTGTTGAATCCATTTCTTCATATTCATCATAGTGGCATGAGTTGTCCCACCATTTATTTTCTATTTTTTTGTCCATGATAAGAACACTTCTCTCCTCAAAACTAATTAGCTTGGTAGATGATACCATGCAATATCCAAAAGTTGGGATAGCATCATGATCAAGCACCACTTCATCACAAAAAATATTCTCTCCACAAGGCCTATCAAATATGGTATCTAATTTAACATCAAAGAGACTTGTTCCCCCCATACCATCAACAACATTTGCTTCTTATTCATCTCAAATCAGAGTGTCATAAATTGGCTCCTCATCCTAAGCCACATTATCACTCTATTTGAATAGAACTATGTTAGTGTTATCTTCTTCCTTGTCTACCCAAATCTCTTTTTGGTCTCAGGTTCTAAGGCCTCATGAACATCCATGTGCTCATTTGTGGGAGAAGAAATATATGAAGAGTTAATATTTTACTCATTTTTAAAAGTATCATGATCTTCATAAACTAGTTCCTTTTTCCCTGGCACGTTCACCTTATTGTCCATTGATACTTGGGTTTCATACTACTCAGGATGTTTGATGGTACAAAAATAATTGAATGATATGGCTGCATAAAATTCCTCACCATATATTCTCTCAAACGATATGTAAAATCATCATATTTCTCTTGTTGTTTTGTTTGTTTCCCCTTTGAACTACTAGCTCCATTGTTCCTTGCATTGATTTGATGGCTTTCCATATCCTATATCGACTATTGTCTCCCGTATGAAAGAATATTAGGAATATTCCTCATGTTGTCTTCTACTACTTTAAGTGAGATATTCTCTATCCCCTTGCCTCATGAAACCACAAACCCCATCAACTTGGAATTATTGAGGCTCTGATACCACTATAATTTCCCACTAAATTTGTGGTGTGTGTTTCCTAGTTTGATGGTTCATATATTTAGAAAAACAATTTGCATTCAATTATTCTAGCCACAGTTTTACAAGTAATTTGTATCATTGCTTACATTATCACCTAGAAGACTGATTATCTTATCATCTTTGTAAGGACAACAAGATAAAAGATACTCGAGGTTCCTCTCATTTTATTGTTGTAATAATTGTTGGGAATATTTATTGTATTTGACTATCATAGTATTTAATGAAAATAATGTTTGGAGTATTATATTTAGTGTTGTTTTGAGATTTATCAACAATGATAAAAATTACTTGTAAAACTCTGGCTAGAATAGTTTAATGAAAATTGTTTGTCTAAATATATGGACCACCAAACTAAGAAATAAACACCAAAAATGTTAGTGGGACATTATATATCATGTAATGTAAAGAGAAGAAGTTATTCTAGACTGATATGTAATAAACGTTATTGATTGTTCTCCCCAATTTGTGTATTCTCTTCTATATGTCTGTGTGCTTTTGTATATAATTTTATAGTGTGTAATGCTCTGTGTAAGGATCTGCTAGAAACCTTCTTGTAGTTTCCCTTAGACTACAACATTGGTTTCGTTGCAGGTAGTTATGAACTTGGACATGAACAACAAAAACACACATAGATGCTATCTTTAGAAGACATACATGAATGGTGGGAGCGTAATGTTATCAATTACATAAAAAATTATGCAAGGAGAAATAGGCTGACGCTCATTGAATTATGTACTCATTTCTTCTCAAAAAATCACGAAATATTTTTGGAAGCTATTCCAGAAGAATTATTCACATAGCTCAATCATCCTAATGTGCATATCCACTTTCAATGCGAAGTTGATGCACAAGGTTATAAATGGAGGAAGAACAAACTTAAACAAGTGGGTCAAGAGGATTGTCAAAGAATATATCAAAGACTAAGTAGTTGAAGACAAAGAATAATTCTAGACCATTAAGAAAAAAAATTACAAGGAATTGCATGATGGATTCCTTTGCATTGTCCCCTCCTTGTTGCACAAATTCCTCTTAGAAAAAGGAATTGGCAGCATTGTCGATTAAAAACCTCCCTTGAAATACCCCCCTTCAAACTCCAACTCACGGAAGAGACAAGAAGAGTGGGAAGCAGTCTTGGAAGCTAACTGTAAAGATACTAGAGAAGCTTGGGAATAATTTTAAAGAAATGAGTATACAAAAAATGGAAATGGACACCATTTACCATGAGTAAGTTGAGTTGGCGTCGGGGGGATGGATGATCTATGTGACAATATTAGTAGAAGTAGAAGTTAAAAAAAAAAAAAAAATCCAAGTCGAATCACACCCAAGTCAAAAATGTCAGAAGGCGAGAGAAAGAAAACTAATTCAAGTGAGAAATATGCACGTCGAACACAAATTCATAAAAAATCAGTGGATATCAAAAACATAGAGTGGGATAAAAGGAAAAATAAATTAGAAGAGTTTAAAAATGAGAGGGATATCTAAAAATATGATACAAAACCTACCAAGGTGAAACAAATCACTAGAGAAGCACTTGAGAGTTCATCGATGGATCCTAGGAGGAGTGAAATATTTCAATTGAGTATGGAATTCTATGTCTCCCAACAAGCCAATGACCAAGTTGACATGAATATCAAAGATTCAGGACCCACAATTGAACTCTCTCGTGAAAGAAGTCCTAGTCTTCATTACAAACTTCCTCTGACAAAGGCTGCAGATAGATACATACTCATAGTGGATGTGGTATCGAACTGATGAAATTGGTCAAGTAAGAGATGCATTGCTAATTGAAGCACAAGAAAACAACAAAAAATCGACCATAAGATATTTTCCTTCCCATAATAGATCTCAGAGTGTCACCCCCTTTTTGAATCTCCTTTTAGAGGATTCTAATTCAACAGGCAGTGAAAATGAATCGTCACAACCCTGTAGAGGAAGATTCATAGAATCTTTAGATAAATCTTGTCAAAAAGATGGTCAAAGCCCAGGCAAAGAACATGCATAGTTAGAGATTGAAGTGGTTGAGTCGAAAACCCATAACTTGACCCAAGAAAGTAATCTGACCTCTTATATGACCTGGACACAAACTCTTACAATAGTTCCATTTTTGAAGAAGTATTAGAAATCAAATTTGGGTCTAAATCATATCCCTATTTATTAAGGAAAAAAATACCCTAAGTGGCATTGGTTTGTCTGTGATAAATTTTGGGACGCAACCGATATAATTGATGAGGATGAAGAAATGGCATAGTTTAGAGCCACCCTTTGAGCCAAAGCGCTTACATGGTTTACGAATTATACAGATATACAACAACGCTTGAAGGATGATATAAATTAAATCTTCCTCAAGTTATTCAAAACTCAAGATAACAGTCACTTGGTGGAACAAAAAATCAAAGAAATCAAGAAAACGTTGAGAGAAATACTCTGAGAATATGAAAATAGGATTAAATATTTATTAAGTCAAATCCATTACGCAATCGACGAAAATTTGTTGGTTCAATGGTATGCATAAATATTACTACAAAATATCATAATTCGCCTCCAAATGTATGATCTTCATTCATGTGAAGACATACTGAAAATAACACAGTGAATCAAAATGGATGACGAAGGAACCCTATCTTCAACAATCACTGAAAAAATACTAGAAGACAAGCTCACAAAGCTACAACAATCAATTAAAAACATGTTGATTGCACACAATGAACTTTGGTGTACCATTTTCTCAAGTGAGAATATTACTGCAATTTCGGTGATGCATTGTGCGTAGTAGTCATAGACATCCATATCCAAATATATTGTGATATTTGTGAAGCCTCGAAAAATCACCCAACAAGAGATGGCTCACACAATATAAGGAATTCACACCCCAAGTGGTGTCATATATGTGAAGAAAATAACCATTCCACTTAGGAATTCCAGATAAATGGATAGAAAAAACCAAATATTCACTAAATATATCATACACAATTGGTTGACTAGAATGTTGACCAATAAAATGAGAATGGATATAGAGGATGATGTCGATGAAGAGGACGAGAGAATTTTGGTAGAGGACATGGGAGAGGACATTATTATTTCTTTAATTGTTGGAAAGATGATAATATAATTCCATATTGTCCCATTAAATACAGAACTGATATCAATTTCTATAATATATGTGGAGTAGGAGATCATTCCCTAGAGGACTGCCTAATTGTTCTAGAAAAATTCATGAACAAAAGAAATGTAAATATTTTGCAAACAGTTCCAAAACATAAGATTTTGAATTCAAAGAAACTTTGTGTGGTAACAGATTTAGGAGCCGACAAAGATATTTATCCAAAACCAACAAGTCAACAAAGGAGAGACTTAAAAATATACCTTGATCTAGGTAAGTAGGACAAACTAATGCAGGAAGTGACAAAAATTTTCAAACAACTCGACCAAGATAAAAAAAATTAAGGGAAAATGTATAGAAATTTATGATATGGCGTTATACTAATTTATGGAGCTTCTAAAATAAAATTAGTCGGTCAACTTCTTGATCAACCTACTGAGTATTTTACAAGAATATAAAGAAGACCAAAGATATGTTAAACGTCTGCGCCAGCTATTTCAAGAAAGTCATACAAATAAATTCGACCAAAAAGTCGACCTTGAAATCTATGGACACATGATCAAGGAATTCATAGTAAAGTTTGTTTCTCGAGTAAACATTCTCCGAAGGGAAATATGGATTCAACTCGAAAAACCATTGCTACAACCATCCATGAATTTTTTTAAGCTAGAAGATCAAAGGTTCATTGAATCAATCGGTACCCTTAAAAGAGTAATAACAGATCCAAAATGGGAATAATGATGAGAGTTGATTTTGAATTAATCAACTTGGTTTAAGGCATCCATTCCTATCTCGCATTAGTTGGCAGATCTTGGGGAAGAAACATGTGAGCCACAATCTCCCTCGAAAGAGATAGTATCAAATTGAAAGGATGTGTAAGAAAAATTATAATCCAATTGGATCCAAAGGAAGGAAAACATTGGGTCGACACATGATATGAATCTCAAGAAGTCTGATGACTATACCAAATAAATATTGAGCAAAGAGACAATGTTGAACCAAATAATGAAGCAAAAATCCTAGTCAGATATCCCTTATGAATAGGACAAAATTTATATACAGAATTGTACAAATGGAAAATGGATAATTACAGGTCTTAATAAAAATAATTTTGGTTGATAGAATATGTTATCTCTTTGTAATTTCCTTGGATGAAAGGAAATAGGAACAAGAGTAACCTCAAAACCAACTTGAGGCTGGAAGTTATCCCTTCCAACCAGAGAGGGCTCTCTCTCTTCAAATCAATCACTGAAAGGATTGATTTGGTTTAACTCAAAGTATAGATCTCTAAGATAAAATGAATTTATAGGGTTGGTGGAAATATGGACAGAAAGTACATTGGGCTATGGAGTCACTAAAGTCAGAAATAAATGAGAATCTTGTTGGATACCTGGTAGATTTAAGAAATGAATGAATAGAGGCAAGATAGAAAGTAATATTTTAAGAGAAATAAATGTGTTTTATATATAAGGTTATAGATAAAACAATAATCCATCAAGGCATATAACAAGGTGTTGGGACCACATATTGTACCTTTTTGCCCATACTTTTTGCCATTATTATACCCTTCATCACCTGTATCTAGATTCATATTATCACTTCATCCGATCACTCCAAGGTATACAACGTCCTTTCTCATCACTATATGTTT
>ML782806.1:737250-822590 GCA_009831015.1 Picea engelmannii
GTTAAATCTTGTAACACGGAGGGAGTAAGAAATTTAATTTATTCAAAAAAAAGAAAAGGAAAAAAAAAAAACAAATAAATAAAAACCTGTTGGGATAAAATTAAAAAAGAGAGAGAATTAATTGTTTTATTATTATGATAAATTAAAATATACTAATTAAATGAGAAAAGGGGAAAAGGGTTAATTTCCACACCTGCCTTTTTGAGTTCTAATTAAAAAGGGGAAAGAGGGAAAATCTAAAATATTAGGAAACTAGGAAAAGAGGTAAACACAAAAAGGGAAAAAGGGGAACATAATGGAAAAAGAGGAAAGTCAAACTTAGTAAAGTATCTACCATTTAAGAGCTTTCTAATTAAAACTAAACTAGCAATGTAATAATAGGGAAATCCATTAAAACCTGTAAGAGAATTCGGGGACACCTAGGAGTGATTCTATGAGTAACTCTAGGTGGGTGAGGGAAATAAAGATAATTAATTAATTAAAGAAATTAATTTATGGAGGAATGAAGGGGATGGGTGACACTTGTATGGGGAGGAATTTTTAGGATCTAAATTTAAAAAAAAACTTAATTAAACGATATTTTAGGAAAGTAAGGAACCACGAAACTCTATATAATGAAGGGAGGAGATGGAGGTTGGATCTCCTCTGTTTGCGTAACATTGCGCTGCAGAAATATCCACTTGACTGACTTAACTTGTGGGAGTTGGGATACCCAACTCGGTGAAGAGTGGTAGCTCATCCTTGCGAGGCGAGCTGGGAGCTAGTTGAAATCTCTAGATAGTGAGTGCATGGCCCTTTTGCAGCTTGGGGGAGCTAAGGGGGAAGAAGAGTACCCCTAGAATTGGCTGCGAGGTACCGGTGAAGTCTCGTCGGTCGACACGCGAGAGTTGCAAGGAGCACGTGGGACGCCACTCTGAACAGGCAATTGTATGCTTTCTTCATTTGGTATGGTAAATTGTTTTAGAACTTATGCTTGAATCTGCATTTTTACTTGCGTAAGTGAACTGATTGTTTAGATGGTTTTCTGAAATTTTCTTAGCCTAGATCGATGATATATTGACTCCCAGGGCTTCATTTCCACACATGTCTTGACCACCTTGCTGTTTTGATTGTGTCCTTTGTGGTTGCTTAGCCTTCATCCCTAGCTCACCAGTCCTCACCTAAGCAATTGGCCAGGAGTCTGATCTACGGTCATTTCCTTAGCATTAAAAGACCTATGGATCTCAATGCCCTGCTTTTCTCTGCGAGGATGATGAGTGAAGGATGAACCTATTAGCTGGCTACCCTTGATGTTTGTCCCAGGCTGATGGTTAGTTCTGCCATTTGGAAACAACCTCTGCGTGTGGGTTATCTAGTGTCCTGGTTGGTTTTCTCTATGCCTTGACTGATAGAACCCCTGCAATCATTCCATGACCTTTTGCATTGGATCCTTGCGTTCTCTTACTGATGTCTGCATTGTATTGGGGTTATAGCAATGGAAGTACGAATTGATTCCCTATCTTCAAATTTTTGGGTTTTTTGGCAATGGAAAAACGCAATGGTTTCATGACTGTATTTTTTTTCGATTTTGTATTGTGGCAATGGAAAAGAGAAATGATTTCATGTCTGCAAATTTTATAATTGACATTCTAGCGATGGAAAGGAGGACTTATTCTTGTCTGCAACATTTCTATTGGGTATTCTGCCAATGGAAAAACGTAATGGTTTCATGACTGCAATTTTTTCTATTTTGTATTCTGGCAATGGAAAAGAGAAATGATTTCATGTCTGCAAATTTTATAATTGGCATTCTGGCGATGGAAAAGAGGAATTATTCTTGTCTGCAACTTTTATATTGGGTATTCTGGCAATGGAAAACGAATGATTTCTCTATATACATTTCATTTTACCTTTGGGGCGATTTTTCCCTTGATGAAGACTAAGTTTTCCTTTAAAAATTTGCGGCCATGTGATTCATGTTAATGCCCACGATTTGCAATTAATTGATGCCACATTTTTTCCCTTTGAAATTTGACTGAGTTGTTGTTAATACGCCCAGGAAATTTCTCTGATAGACTGACTGAGTTGTTGTTAATACGCCCACGAAATTGCTCTGATAGACTGACTGAGTTTTTTTTTAATACACCCATGAAATTGCTTAAAAACATTGACTGAGTTGTTGAAATTGCCCACGATTTTAGCAATTTAAATCATAAACTCACTTGCTAAAATTGACCACAATTTTGCCTTTAAATTGCTGACTGTGTTTGTTGGATTGGGCAGGAAGTTGCCTTGATGTTGACTAAGTGTGTTGTGGCATGACCACAAGTTGTTCCTTATGTAGTTGGTACTGTCCTTTTTATTCTTCTTCTCCTTGAGTGTATACCCAACGTTCTCACTACCACACTTTAATTGCCACAACGATGTTACTCGCCATGTAATTACCATGTTAATTGCAATGATAACTGCTATATTAATTGCCTTATCAATTTCCAGAACAATTGCTACAACAATGTTAATGGTCATTCATTTCCCTTTTTGTTGTAATTTCCAGGTTAATTGAAATGTTAAATGCTATATTATTGCCTTATTAATTTCCAGGATAATTGCTACAGCGATGTCTTTTTTCCAATAATTTCCATGTTAATTGCTACCCTGAGTCAATGGTCAATCGATTCCTTCTTATTGATTAAATGCCACAGCGAGTTAAATGGTTAACAGTTATGTAAATTGCCTTGTTATTGCGCTATTAATCATTATGTTAACCGTCATATAAATTGCCTTGCTACTGTTATATTAATTGTTATGTTAACTAGCATGATAATCGCCTTGTTAGTGCTATATTACTTGTTATGAAAATAGTCATGCAGACTACCCTATTATTGCTAAATTAATTGTTATGTTAATCATTATGTTAAATGCCTTGTTAACTGTGGTAATAAATTGTTATGTAACAGATATGTAATTACCTTGTTGATTTGCTACAACAATGTTATTAGCTGGCAGTTTCCCCCTCAATGATAATAAACATCTAGTGTGGTTAGTTCGGTCATTATAGCTAGACTAATGTTGAGGTTTAACTATTCATACGTGTTAAAGGTAGCATTCCATTTTAAGAATGTTAATGTTGTTATTCAAGTTTATGGCTAATTGGATGGGGATTTGGATTAACATAGAATTGTCCATTTAGGTTGTAATAAATATCAAAATTAGTATGGTGAGTAAAGACTAGATTGCAAATTTAGACTTGCTAATTTATATATGTAATTGATGTTAGTTGGATTTATAGATATCGCCTAATTGGTAACTCAAAGTCGCTAAATTTGAGTCGTAATTCATGTTAAGTTCAGTTGGTAACTCGTTGACTAATGGAATTTAGACTAGCTAATTGATCTGTAATTAACGCTAATTTAAATCATAGATATTGACCTTTTAGCCTTGATTAATGGTTGGGTTGTTGATAAAGTCATTTTTATCTAGCGCTTCCCGTTGAGGGTGTTGTTGTTTAATATTAATTAATGTTTGTACATGGTTTTGTAAATGTTTAAGGTGATTGGTTTTGCTCACTGTAAGGGTTCTAGTTACTTGTGTATTTAATTTTGGGTGCGTTGGGTTGTTAGGATGATTGTCCTTAGCTTAGTAGGCTTGGTCTATTTGTGTCGGGCGAGATGTAGACACCTCCTTGTTCCTCAGAACAGTCGCCAGCCTTGAGACCTTAAATGGTCAAAATCGATGGGAACCTGGGCTTGAGCATTGCTTATGTGTCTTGGAGGTCCTAACCATTGCAGGGTAGGACGGGTGGGTAGTCATTCTTATTCTTCGTCGATTGAATGTCATACATTTCTTCTAGGTTCTTGATGTGCTTTTATGTTAGGTCGTTATGTTGTTGTTGCATGAGTTTCATGCATTGTGTTCATCGTCATGTTGCGATGTTGAGTATAATCTCATTATTACCTTCCTACACACACAAAAAATAAAAATAAAAAAAATTAAGGGTGCTTTTACCAGTTATACATTATAGGAGTTGTACCAGATGGGCATGTCACATGTGGTATTAGAGAGGGTTCAACCCGCGACTTGGGATCGCTATGGATTTCATTGATGTGATTTGATTATAATGTTACTAATTAAGTTGACTTCTATTCATGCAGGTAATCATGGTTAGAAGCATACGATGGGGTGCTAGGGGAGGAGGCGCGACACCTCTAGTAGCATCCACGCTTGAGGGATCTAACCCCCAGGGAGACAAGAAGGTTGTCGGACAGGAGCATATAACAGTTGGTGATGTGGTCGGAATGATGAGATCTTTTCAGCTCATGTCTGAGGCACTGATCAACTGTTTTGATAGAGATGAGGCTAGGGCATCGGCACCCACTGAGGTTCCACCACGCGCTCCAGTTAGTACTAGTAGCATTCACCGTGAACTTGGGAAGGTCAATTTTCCCGAGTTCTTTGGTGCCCCGGACGGCGCAGTTGTCGAGGCATGGTTGGAGATCATGGCGATGTGCTTTGCACTTCGCAATTATACCTCCAACATGAAGGTCTGCATCGCGGTCTTTCAATTGAAGGGGAGGGATATTCTATGGTGGAAGATGCTCCTACCGCAGCTAAACGTGGTCGTCGAAGACGTGTCATGGGAACTATTCGAGGAATCATTCCGAGAGAGGTACCTTTCAGAGGAATTCATTGAGCATCAACTCAATGAGTTCAACACTTTACGACAGGGAGGTCGTATGGTGCCTGAGTATGAGGCCGGTTTTATGGAGCTGCTTCGGTATACTCTACACCTTAACACTGAGAAACTTAAGGTCAATAGGTTTGTGTTCCACCTTAACGACAACATATGTGCAAAGGTTAGGATTTTGATGCCTCAAACCTTTCATGATGTCATCTAGAAGGCCCTCATAGCAAAGGAGGAGATTTTCAGCGGGGGTCAGACCAGGACTCGAGCGAGACTAACAGGGTAGGTGTCATCTGGAGCACAACAGCATCAAACACCATCCAGACATATGTTGGGATATCGTGGCTTCCAGAGGGGATCCACTTTCACTAGACCTCAGCGACCGAGGCCTCAGCAGAAGACACCTTATCGGGGACCATAGCATCAGTAGCAGCGTCGACCACAACAACAATAGTTTAGGCCTGTTCAGCAGAATAGACCAGGATTCCAGGCCGGTGGGACGTCATCTTCTACTTTGGGTACCAGGACTACTGCGCCAAAGAAGGAGTGTTGGACATGTGGGGAGCCACAGTACCAGCGCGACTGCCCTGTGGAGAGGACTAGAGTGTCCAGATCAGCTAGACCCACTACCGTGGGAGATATAGGCAAGGCCCATCAGATTCATGCAGCAATGAATAACTGTCAGGAAGAGCATCATTCGACTGTGCTCGAGATGATAGGTACCATCGCTGATCAGACCCTTAGTATTTTGATAGATCCCGGTGCTACCAAGAGTTTCATTTTGGGTGCAACACTAAAAAGGATTAAGGTAAAGGCAGTCAAATAGGATGAGTTTAGCTTCGTAGAGATGGCCTTGGGAGCCAAGAAAAGGGTTGGAGGAAAGGTTACAGGTTGTATCCTCAACCTAGGAGAGTTTGTCACTAAGGCCAACCTGTACGTCATGATCTTAGGATCTTATGATGTCGTGATTGGTATGGACTGGTTGGAATCGCATGAGGCTATACTCAACTGTAAGACGAAACAGTTGAGCTTGGTCAATGATGAGGGACATAGACATGTGATTGTAGGATGGAATGAGGGAGTTTGCCTGAGGTTCATCTCCTCCTTACAGCTATGGAAGAGCATACGCAAGGGGTGCAATATTTATGTGATCCTTGCGTTAAATGAGAAGGGATTAGTGAAAGGTTTAGAACACCTTCCGGTGGTGAGAGAGTTTGTGGACGTATTTCCAGAGGAGTTACCTGGGATGCCACCGGAGAGGGAAATCGAGTTTACCATAGACCTAAAACCGAGGACTAAACCGATAGCAAGAATGCCTTATCAGATGTCGACCCCAGAGTTAGAAGAGTTGAAAATGAAACTGAAGGAGTTGTTGGACCTAGGACTAATACGCCCTAGTGTGTCATCGTGGGGTGCACCTGTTATTTTCATATGAAAGAAGGATGGGTTGTGGAGGCTCTGAATTTAGTACCTTCAATTGAACAAGGCCACGATCAAGAATCAATATCTGTTTCTGAGAATTGATGATCTATTCGATCAAATGAAGGGCGCAACAATGTTCTCAAAGATCGACTTGCGATCAGGATACCACTAGTTATAGATTAAGGAAGATGATGTCCTGAAGACCACCTTTAAGACGAGGTTTGGACATTACAAGTTTATTGTTTTACCATTTGGAATAACAAATTCCCCAAGAGTATTTATGAGTTTGCTGAAGAGGGTGTTGCGTAAGTACTTGGACAAGTTCATCCAAGTATTCATTGACAATATTTTGATCTACTCTCGAATGATGGAGGAGCATGATGAGCACTTGCACTTGGTACTATAGTGTCTGTAAGAGCACAAACTGTATGGGAAGTTGTCCAAATGCTCTTTTTATCAATCGAAGATTCACTACTTAGGGCATGTCATCTCCGACGAAGGCATCATCATGGATCCAACCAAGGTCAAGGCCATTATGGAATGGCCTGCATTGACAAATGTACTGGAAGTGCGTAGCTTCATGGGTTTAGCAAGATACTATTGACAGTTCGTCGAGGGATTTTCAAAGATAGCAAATACGATCACAAAGTTGCAGAAGAAGAACAAGAAGTTTGTTTGGACCAAGAAATGCATGGAAGCATTTCGGCGGCTCAAGGAGTTGTTGACAACAACACCGATACTAAAGGTCCCTGACATGGATGCAGACTTCTTGGTATGCACTGGCGCATCCAAGGAAGGCTTAGGTGGGGTCTTGATGCAAGACAGATGAGTGATCGCTTACATTTTGAGGAAACTGAGAAAGCATGAGGAGAACTACACGATGCATGATTTGGAGTTGTTAGCCATCATATATGCCTTGAAAGTTTGGAGACACTACCTTGTTGGACAAAAAATTGAACTAAAGACTGACCACTATGGACTACAACACATATTTACACAAAGCGACCTGAATGCGCGACAACGACGTTGGTTGGAATTTCTTAGCAAGTATGAATTGAGATTACTTACATAAAAGGAACAGTGAACTGAGTGGTGGATGCATTGTTTCGGATACCATGCATCTTTTTGGTGCTGCCTCTTTAGATGAATCTATGTGAAAAGATTCTAACTTGACAGCGTGATGATGACTGGTACAAAGAGGTCGAGGGTTTTATCGGATAAAACACAATGATGGTACCACGATTTGAAGGATTTTCGTTTGATAGCGATGGATTATTGAGGTTTAAAAATTGGATCTACGTACCACCAAATGACGAGTTGAGGATGTTGATCTTGAGCAAGGCTCATAGAGTAGTTTACATGGCTCACCCGGGAGTCACGAAGATGAGGGCAGACCTTAAACCCTTATTCTTCTGGAAGGGAATGAAGGCAGACATAGTCAACCATGTGGCCAGATGTCTAGAATGTCAGAAGGTAAAGGTGGAACATAGAAACCCAGCAGGATTACTACAACCACACGCTATTCCAAAATCGAAATGGGAGGTTCTTTCGATGGATTTTATTGTTGGATTGCCACTGACGGCAAGGAGACATGACTCGATTTTCATAGTAGTAGACACTATGACGAAGAGTTCTCACTTTATTCCTATGCGTACGACGTATCAAGCACCTGACATAGCTAGAGTTTTCATCATTGAGATTTTGAGGTTTCATGGTGTGCCTAAGAGGATTATATCTGATCGAGGATCGGTGTTTACTGGACGATTTGGGTGAGTTTCCAAGAGGTCTTGGGAACCCAACTTAACTTTAGTACTGCATATCACCCAGAGACCGACGGGAAGACCTAACAAATGAGCCAGACCTTAGAGGACATGAACAAAATCATTGGGAAGAATTCTTTCCACTAGTAGAGTTCATTTACAACAACAGTTACCAGAGCACCATTAAGATGGCACCTTTCGAGTGTCTTTACGGGTGACTGTGTCAGATGCCTTTGAGTTGGGATCAGCTTCAGGATAGGGTCCTGGTGGGACTAGAAGCGATCCAAGAAATGGAAGAGAAAATGAAAACAATAAAACAAAGGATTAAAGAAGTGCAGGATCAACAGAAGAGTTATGCTAATGCGCACCGTGTCAACCATAGTTACGAGGTCGGCGATCAAGTCTTCTTGTGGGTTAAACTGCATAAGATTTTGATCAAGTTTGGGAAGGGAGCTAAAATATCTTCTAGGTTTGTGGGACCTTTCGAGATTGTGGAGAGAAAGGGGCCCATAGCCTATCGACTAGCCTTGCCGGATTTGTTGAGGCATATTTATGATGTTTTTCATGTATCTGTTTTGAGACATTATATTAGTGATCCTACACATATTATTGACATGAGTTCCTTGCAGGTATCGGATGAGGGGGTGTTCACAGCTGAGCCGATCCGCATCTTGGATCATCACGTTCGACAACTACGACATCGAACGATAGAGAAGGTCAAGGTCTAGTGGGACAATTATAGTCCACAGTTAGCGACCTAGGAAGACGCATATGATATGCGCCAACAATTTCCATTTTTGTTTGATATATAGACATATGATACTATGATACACTTTATTTTGGCATATATACTGTGAAACCTCAGGACGAAGTTTAGACCAAGAGGGGGTGTATGTAACATCCCTCTCTGGTGCACTGAGAAAACTTATTCTTTGAGGACACTTGCTCGCAAGTGATCCTGATTATTATGCTATTAAAACTCTTGATTTTGATTATGAGGCGTTATGGGTTGATGACATGTTGTTTCACTGCATTAACATAGACATGTGCTATTGCCTCGGTTTTACTGAGTGTGCAGGATTTTGAACCTCGAGGATGCAGAGGCATCGATGGAACCCCTTGCACTCCAAATCAAGTCCGAGAGTGTACCATTGGGATTTGATTGTATTACTGTGATATTAGTGCATTTGAATAGATGATATGATATGGATATATTCTGACACGATTTTTTGATGATGCAGGCTAACGATAGCTTTCCGACCAGACTCACATGTGGAGTAAAGGGGTCACGTATGAATACCAGAGATGTTGAGGGAGAGGTGTGGACAATAGCCCTGCCATAGCCTACTATCACTCCCGTCGTGGCTTGAACTATAGGTTAACGTTTACCTAGTTTGAGAGGACCCACGATGATGTGAGGGAAGACTGCGATAGTTGCTCACGATGATTCTAAGGGCTGCACAATAAGGCGGGGGCCTTATTCCTTAGAGGCCCTTAGTCTCCCACAAGTTCACCTGGCGGAGTATTGACTCCAGGGGTTTTTTATGTCTACCAAGTTAATCAAGAGGTGAGTGGCACCCTTGGAGCACGTAGTGCATCTTGAAGGGCACATCGCGCAAGGGAAGAGATGAGGCGAGTGGCACCCTTGGAGCACCTAGCACATCCTGAAGGGCATGTAACATTGTTTTGATAAATGAATGAACCTAGTCGGCCTTAGGATGAACACTCTGATAAGAATTTAAAAAAAAAAAATTCCCTAATAAAATGTCGCCCATCACAAAAATTAAGGTCTAGGTCTAAATCATGCTAGTCGTAAAATTCTATCCTTTTCATTAAAAAAAAAAATTGATATATAAATACACACACACACACACATATAATTAAATTAAAAACAAAATAAATAAAGAGTATGATCTTCGTTAAATCTTGTAACACAGAGGGAGTAAGAAATATAATTTATTCAATAAAAAAAGGGGAAGAAAAAAAAAAAATCTATTGGAATAAAAAAAAAAGAAAAAGGGGTGGAATTAATTGTTTTATTATTTTCATAATTTAAAATATACTAATTAAATGAGAAAAGGGAAAAAGGGTTAATTTCCACACTTTCCTTTTTGAGTTCTAATTAAAAGGGGAAAGAGGGAAAATCTAAAATATTAGGAAACTAGGAAAAGAGGTAAACATAAAATGGGAAAAAGGGGAACATAAGGGAAAAAGCAGAAAGTCAAACTTAGTAAAGTATCTACCATTTAAGAGTTTTCTAATTTAAACTGAACTAGAAATGTAATAATAGGGAAGCCATTAAAACCTGTAAGAGAATTTGGGGACACCTACGAGTGATTCTACGAGTAACTTTAGGTGGGTAAGGGAAATAAAGATAATTAATTAATTAAAGAAATTAATTTATGGAGGAATGAAGGGGATGGGTGACACTTGTACGGGGAGGAATTTTTAGGAACTAAATTTAAAAAAAACTTAATTAAATGAGATTTTAGGAAAGTAAGGAACCACAAAACTCTATATAATGAAGGGAGGAGATGGAGGTTGGATCTCTTCTGTTTGCGTAACATTACACTGTAGAAATATCCACTTGACTAACTTAACTTGTGGGAGTTGGGATACCCATCTCGGTGAGGAGTGGTAGTTTGGCCTTGCGAGGCGAGATGGGAGCTAGTCAAAATCTCTGGATAGTGAGTGCATGGCTGCTTTGCGGCTCGGGGGGCTAAGGGGGAAGAAGAGTACCCCTAGCATTGGCTGGGAGGTACCGATGAAGTCTCTTCGGTTAGCACATGGGAGTTGCAAGGAGAACATGGGACATCCACTTCGAACAAGCAATGATACGCTTTCTTCGTTTGGTATGGTAAATTGTTTTAGAACTTATGCTTGAATCTGCATTTTTACTTGGGTAAGTGAACTGATTGTTTAGATGGTTTTCTGAAATTTTCTTAGCCTAGCTCGATGATATATTGACCACCTTGTTGTGTTGATTGTGACCTTTGTGGTTGTTTAGTCTTCATCCCTAGCTCACCAGTCCTTGCCTGAGCAGTCAGCCTAGAGCCTGATCTACGGTCATCGGGTTAGCGTTAAAAGACCTATAGATTTGAACGTCCTGCTTTTTTGTGTGAGGATGATGAGAGAAGGACGGACCTATTAGCTGACTACCCTTCATGTTTGTCCCTGGTTGATTGTTGGTTTCACCATATGGAAACGACCTCTCCATGTGGGTTATCTGGTGTCCTGGTTGGTTTTCTCTATGCCTTGAGTGATAGAACCCCTACAATCATTCCATGACCTTTCCCATTGGATCCTTACGTTCTCTTACTATTGTCCGTGTTATATTGGGGTTATAGCAATCAAAGCACGAACTGATTCCCTATCTGCAATTTTTTTGGTATTTTGGCAATGGAAAAACGCAATGGTTTCATGACTGTATTTGTTTTCTATTTGGTATTCTGGCAATGGAAAAGAGAAATGATTTCATGTCTGCAAATTTTATAATTGACATTCTGGCAATGGAAAGGAGGGATTATTCTTGTCTGCAACTTTTATATTGGGTATTCTAGCAATGGAAAAACACAATGGTTTCATGACTGCATTTTTTTCTATTTTGTATTCTCGCAATGGAAAAGAGAAATGATTTCATGTCTGCAAATTTTATAATCGGCATTCTAGCGATGGAAAAGAGGAATTATTCTTGTATGCAACTTTTATATTGGGTATTCTGGCAATGGAAAACAAATGATTTCTCTGTCTGCATTTCATTTTACCTTTGGGGTGATTTTTCCCTTGATGAATACTGAGTTTTTCTTTAAAAAATTTCTTCCATGTGATTCCTGTTAACGCCCACGATTTGTAATTAATTGATGCCACATTTTTTCCCTTCGAAATTTGACTGAGCTGCTATTAATATGCCCACAAAATTGCTTTGATAGAGTAACTAAGTTGTTGTTAATACGCCCACGAAACTGCTCTGATAGACTGACTGAGTTGTTGTTTAATACGCCCATGAAATTGCTTAAAAACGTTGACTGAGTTGTTGTTTAAATTGCCCATGATTTTAGCAATTTAAATCATAAACTCACTTGCTGAAATTGACCACGATTTTGCCTTTAAATTGATGATTGTGTTTGCTGGATTGGGCACGAAGTTGTCTTGATGTTGACTAAGTGTGCTATTGCATGACCACGAGTTGGTCCTTCTGCAGTTGCTACCGTCCCTTTTATTCTCCTTCTCCTTGAGTGTATAACCAACGTTCTCACTGCCACACTTTAATTGCCACAACGATGTTACTGGCCATGTAATTGCCATGTTAATTGCAATGATAACTGCTATATTAATTGCCTTATCAATTGCCAGAACAATTTCTACAACAATGTTAATGGTCAGTCGTTTCCCTTTTTGCTGTAATTACCAGGTTAATTGAAATGTTAAATGCTATATTATTGCCTTATTAATTGCCAGGATAATTGCTATAGTGATGTCTTTGGTCCAATAATTTCCATGTTAATTGCTACCCTGAGTCAATGGTCAGTGGATTCCTTCGTATTGATTAAATGCAATAGCGAGTTAAATGGTTAACAATTATGTAAATTGCCTTGTTATTGCACTATTAATCGTTATGTTAACCGTCATATAAATTGCCTTGCTACTGTTATATTAATTGTTATGTTAACTAGCATGATAATCGCCTTGTTAGTGTTATATTACTTGTTATGAAAATAGTCATGCAAACTACCCTGTTACTGCTAAATTAATTATTATGTTAATCATTATGTTAAATTCCTTGTTAATTGCGGTAATAAATTGTTATGTAACAGATATGTAATTACCTTGTTGATTTTCTACAACAATGTTATTAGCTGGTAGTTTCCCTCTCAATGATAATAAATAGCTAGGGTGGTTAGTTCGGTCATTATAGTTAGACTAACGTTGAGGTTTAACTATTCATATGTGCTAATGTTGTGGTTTAACTGTTCATAAATACTACAACTTATATTGTCAATAGGACACCTACAATTGGTGTCAAACATAAGAATCCTGATGAAGCTTGGAGTAGAAGAAAACCAATTATATGTCATTTCAAGTTTTTTGGGTGTGATGCTTATGTTCATATTCCTGATGAAAAGAGAAAGAAACTTGATAGAAAAATTCACAAATGTATTATGATTGCTTACAACAAAACATCTAAGGCCTACAGGTTGTATGATCCTAAAAAGAATGAAACATTCATTAGGAGAGATGTAATATTTGATGAAAGATACATACCATCTACCAAATATTCTTCCCTTTCTCCTACTTCATCAATTCTTAGTGACCAAACTAGTGAAGAAAATCTTGATGAAATAGATAATGAAGAAAGTTTTGAATCCTGTGAAGAAGAAATTGTTGTTCTAGGTACACAAGATGATTCTTCCACAAAAACAAGAAGTCTTCAAGAGATTTATCAAGAAGGTCCAAGACAACATTATGCAAACTATGCTCTTATGACTAGAGTGATGCATGTTGATGATCTACAGTTGTTTGAAGAAGCTCAAGGAAGACCTGAATGTGATGTTGTAATGAAAGATGAATATGACTCTTTAATGAAGAATCGGACTTGGGAGTTGACTCCTCTCCCAGAAGGTAAAAATCTCATTGGCTACAAATGGGTATATAGGACAAAGTTCACATCTCATGGAGAAATCAAGAAGCATACAGATACATTGGTTGAAAAAGGATTCTCAAAGAAAGAATGTATTGACTATACTGAAACATTTTCTCATGTTGCTAAAATGACTACAATTGACATTGTAGTTTCTGTACCTGCAAAATTTGGTTGGGAAATTCATCAAATGGATGTAAAAAATGTTTTTCTACATGGTGATTTACTTAAGAAATTTATATGAAACAACCACCAGGTTTTATAAAGGTTGGTCAAGAACATCTTGTTTGTAAGCTTAAAAAATCATTGTATGAGTTAAAGCAGACTCCAAGAGCATGGTACTCCAAAATTAATGAGTACTTCTTGAATGATGGATTCAAAATAAGTCCTCACAATCCTCATCTTTATGTAAAAAATTGCAATGGTGATATCATAATGGTTGTCCTATATGTAGATGAATTAATCATTACAAGAAGCAGTTTAAGTCAGGTATATGATTTCAAGAAGAAGCTAAAGAAGGATTTTGATATCACAAACTTGGGGTTATTACATTATTTTCTTGGTATGTTTGGCAAGAAAAAGATAGAATTCTTCTATCACAACCAAAATATGCACTTGATCTATTGAAGAATCTCAAAATGGGGAATTGTAAGTGAACTCCAACTCCAATTGATACATGGACCAAGTTAAGAAGCAACTCTATTTCTAAAAAATTTGATGGCACACTATATAAATAATTGGTTGGAAACTCTTTGCTTTATTTAACAACCACAAGACCAAATATTGCATATGCACTTGGAATGGTTTCTAGATTTATGTATAATCCTCATCTTGAACATTGGAATGCAACTAAAAGAATACTTAGATACATCAAATGAACTTATAATCTTTGACTTGAATATCAAAATGGTGGTAATGTTCAACTTGCAGGATATACATACTCCGATTGGGTAGGATATACTGATGATAGAAAATCAACATATATCTTTCATCTTGATTTGGGAGCAATATCATGGAGTAGCAAGAAGCAAGCTGCAATCTCTTTATCATCAACAGAAGTTGAGTAGAAAGGAGCAACACTTGCAATAGAAGAAGCTACATGGCTAAAAGGTATTGTTGCTGAATTGAATCATCCTCAAACATAAACTACAATTATTTACTGTGATAATCAAAGCTTGGGAGCAATGTGAGGTTGGAGTCTGATCCAGAACCCAATCCACCAGCGTGAGGTTTGAAACATTTGCATGTGTAGAGTTTGAATGGAGCGTTGGAAGCATGTGCATGAGTATTTGCATGAAGATTTAATGCATGAGTTTATTTTTTTAAATCGTGACGATTTGCATGTGGAGTTATTAAATCGTGAAGATTTGCATGTGGAGCATTTAAAATTGTTGTCACTATTTAAATCGTGTTATTTAATAGTGAGGTGGAGTTATAAATTTTATTAAAGGAACTTTATGATAATTTCATAAGAGTGGAGTTATGAAAGGATAAAGAAAAAGGTGGAGTTATGACTTAAGGTGGAGTTGTAACTTAAGGATCATAAATATTTATTTAAGAAATTGATATTACTTTTAATATATAAAGTGTTTTTAAGGTATATTATATTTCTTTTAAGAAAACTAAGCCAAAGGTAGAGATAGATTGGTGGTATCCGAAGGCAGAGCGATAGAAAGATGCATATTCTTTGTGATTCCCTTGTAGAGAATATTTTGCAGAGATGGTGAATCCTCTGGCAGAGACCTACCTCAACGAAGCCAACAATTTAGATGTCTCGAACTTCATTAACTGGAAATTCAAGATGCAAATGCTCATGGAAGGCTATGGTGTCTGGAACATTGCGAAGGGAATTGAACTGAAACCTGATGCGGTTGTCGGTGCAACAACAACAAAGATCCAAGATTGGGAGAAGTGTGAAAACAAGGAAAATGTATTGTTGCGCATGTCAGTTAAAGATAGCATAATTCAACATATTATAGAAGCTACAACTTCTGCTGCTACATGGACAACGCTTAAAGAATTGTATGAAACTAGCAACATAAATCACATTTTATTTCTGAAAACTAAATTGCTAGGCATTAAGATGGATGGAAACGAATATGTTAGTTCATTTTTGGGTCATATTAAAGAGGTGAAAGACAAGCTAGTAAATATAGGGGAAACTGTTTCCAACACTGACGTGATCAATATAATATACCAGATACAAAATGTATGCAGAACAAAAATAAAATGCTAGTAATGGAAGAATAACAACAACATAACCAGAGCATTCACCACAATAAAACTGAAATGATATAAGAATAACAACATAAATAACACTTTGAATCTGAAAGAAATGTTCACGGGCTTCTTTGAGGGGGAAACCTCCAGTTGAGACGATCTCTATTACAATAATATCCAAGCTAGGCTTCTCATACCCTCGACTCCTATTTATACTAAAAAGAAGCATCTAGAGGAAGATCATTCTATAAGCAGAAGCTTCTATTAGGTATTCTTACATCTTCCTTATTCTATTTTATTGAAAGGCCTTATTAATATTGACCTTTATTACATATGAATATATTGTTCTACCTATATGTGGGTTAGGACCCTAACATGTTCGCCCCCTTAAAAACAACCTTGTGCTCAAGGCTTGAGATGAGGAAATTGCCACAGAATGGTAGCTGGTTCCCAAGTGGAGTCTGTTGGAGTTGTATCATTCCACTCGATGAGCACTTACTTGATGGTTCTCTGATGTAGGCGATGCTCACGTTGGTCCAAAATGGATTCTGGCTATAGTGAAATGGATCCTTCTTCAACTAACTCTGGAAGGCTAGTTTGAATTTAGCACTTAGCTCCAATCACCTTCTTTAAGCATGAAATATGAAAAACAGGATGTAGCTTCGAATGGCTGGGCAACGCTAACTAATAGGCGACATGTCTAAAACGCTTGAGCATGGTATAAGGACCATAAAATTTGGGCGCTAGATTATGACAATGCTCGACCTTGAGGGAATTTTGCTTGTAAGGTTGCAGTCGAAGAAACACCTGTTCCCCTTCTGTAAATTGATGTTCAAAGCGAGCTTGATCTGCATGTTGCTTCCTGTGATTCTGTGCCATCACGAAATTCTCTTTGAGGGTATGGAGAATGGCCTCTTGAGCTGTAAGTGTTAGTTCAACCGCCTGGACCTTCGAGGCACCTGGTAAGTATGAGACAACTGAAGGTGGATTCTGTCCATATACCACTTCAAAAGGAGTCATGCGTGTAGCTATATGGTATGAAGTGTTGTACCACCATTCAGCTAGGGGTAACCATTCAGCCCACTGATTTTTCTTTTCCGAGGAAAACCACCTCAAATATGTTTCCAGACACTTGTTGACAACTTCTGTTTGGCCATCAGTATGGGGATGATAAGTTGTGTTGACATGCAATTTTGTGCCTTGTATATTGAACAGTTCTTGCCAAAAATTGCTTGTGAAAGTTGGGTCGCGATCAGAAACAATAGAGTACAACATGCCATGAAGCTTGAAGACCTGATCCATGAAGATTTGATCCACCGTAGATGTTGTCAATGGGTGTTGAAGGGCACAGAAATGAGCATACTTGGAGAGGTGATCAACAACCACCATGATGATGGATTTATTTCCTGATTTGTCTAATCCGGTAATAAAATCCATAGAGATATCCTTCCAAATAGAAGGTGGAATCGACAATAGTTGTAGTGTGCCCGATGATTTGACTATTTCTCCCTTGTTGCATTGACACACATCACATTCAGCTACAAAATTGCGAATGACCTGTTTCATACGATCCCAAAAAAAGGAACGTTTGACCCTGTCATAGGTTTTGGTGAACTCGGAGTGCCCTGTTGTGGGTGTAGAATGAAGCTCGGAAAGTACCATGGATTTAAGCTTTGATTTAAGAAATTGTTGGATTAAGCTCAGAAAGTATATTGGATTTAAGCAATTGTTGGATCAACTGCGAACTTTTGGGATCTTGTAGCCATTCTTGGCGAACGGCTTGGAGCCAATCTAGGACAATGAATGAAAGAGAAAAAAGGGATCCTTCATCTTCATATTTTTGGGAAAGTGCATCTGCAACCACATTGTCTTTGCCTTTCTTATAAATGATCTCATAATCATATCCAAAGAGTTTAGTCACCCATTTTTGTTGTTCTGGGGAGGAAATGCGTTGTTCCGGAAAATACTTGAGGCTTTGATGGTTTGTCTTAATTTGGAACCGTTGCCCCAATAGATAAGGATGCCATAGATCCACGGCATGCAGAATAGCCAACATTTCCTTTTCATAGATGGATTTTCCCAAATTTCTTTTAGATAGTTGCTTGCTGGTAAAGGCCAAAGGTTGACCCTCTTGCATAAGGACAACACCAATTCCTTTCCTTGAGGCATCACATTCCAACACAAAGGTCTTTGTAAAATCGGGAAGGGTGAAGATTGGAGTGGTGCACATGGACATATTCAAGGTTTGAAAAGCTTGAGCAGTAGCTGGAGTCCAAGTGAAATAGTTCTTTTTGAAGAGAGCAGTGAGAGGTGCTGCAATCTTCCCATAATTCTTAACAAACTTGCGATAATACCTTGTTAAGCCTAGAAATCCACACAAGATCTTAAGAGTCTTTGGGTGAGGCTAGTCTTGCATAACTTCAATCTTTTTAGGATCCACCATGATGCCATCTTTTCCAACCAGATGACCCAATTATTCTACTTCTGAGGTGCTAAAATCACATTTAGACTGTTTCAGGAAAAGTTGGTGCTAAGAGAGTAGATGGAGAACTCGATCCACATGAGCAAGATGGTCTGTCCAGGTTTTCTATAGATGAGGATAACATCAAAGAAAAATAAGACAAAATGGCGGAGAAAAGGATGGAAGACATGATTCATGAGGCTTTGGAAGGTGGAGGGGGCATTACAAAACCCAAAGGGCATGACCAAAAAATCATAGTGGCCCTCATGAGTTCTAAAGGAAGTCTTGGGAATATTTGTCTCTTTCATACGTATCTGGTAGTAGCCTGAACGAAGATCCAGTTTAGTGAAGAACTGGGCGCCACTCAATTCATCCAGGAGGTCATCAATGATAGGAGTGGGGAATTTGTCTTTGATGGTAAGTTTGTTGAGGGCACGGAAGTCAAGACACATTCACCAAGAACCTTCTTTCTTCAAGACCATGACCATTGGAGACAAATAGGGGCTCGTACTAGGGTTCATAACGCCTACATTAAGGAGTTCCTAGACTATTCTCTCAATTTCATGTTTTGGGAAAAGGGGTCACAATATGAACGAATATTGGGAGGAAGGGTTCCTAGTGCAAGGGGAATGGAATGATCATGAAAACCACAGGAAGGAGGGAGTCCTTGGGGAGTGGAAAAGACCAATTGATGTTTAGAAAGGATGGCTTGGAGGTCTTGCGGTACGGAAGGTTTCTTTGTTGCTTGTATGGCATGGAGTTGGGCGATAACACCAGAATGACCATTTTTCAGCAGTTTTTCCATGCGATGGGAACTAATGATCTCAGGTGAACTGATGGTGATGCCTTGGAACTTATATTGGTGGCCCTCTTGGTCAACTTGCATTGTTAAGACATTAAAATCCATGAGAATGGGACCCAAAGTCCTTAGCCAGTCTGCACCCAACACAATGTCACAACCTCCCATGTCGATACCAAACATATGGGATTTCAGGTGGTAGTCACCAATTTGGAGACACACATTTTCACAATGCCCTCAACATTTCATGGAACCACCATTGACAATCATTATTTGGAAATTATTGACGGCATGGATGTAGCAATTAGTTTCTTGGGCAATGTAGTGATTAATAAAATTATGGGTGCTGCCACTATCAATCAAAATGATGACCTTCCGTTGCCTGATGTAACCGATTAGCTTGAGGGTTTGGGGAGCGGAGAAGCCAGTGAGAGCATTGAGGGAAATGATTAATTCTACTTTGGGAGGGTCTTAGGGAGGGGTTATGTCAGTGGATTCAGGTGATTGAGACATAGAGGGAGTTTCTTCATCTTCTTTCGAAATCTCCTCGGAGACAGCCATAAAAATCTTTTGTTCTTTACACTTGTGGCCCGGGAAATATTTGTCATCACAGTTATAACAAAGGCCTTTGAGTTGGTGTTTAGCCATTTCAGCCCAGGTCAATTTTTGGATCTTTATTGGAGCAGAGGGTGTAGTGGGATTTACTGGTTTAGGGTGACGAGGGTTTGCAGTTTTGAGAAGATACAACTTGTTGTGCTTCTTTATCTCTTTTGGTAGCCTCCACCCATATCTCAGGCTGAGCCATGAGAACATGGGCCCGAATTTCATCCTTGAGGTCGCTGATAAAACACTCTCAAAGAAAGGCATCAGACATGCCCTCTGTTCTAAAAGCCATGCGCTCAAAGGCAGCTATAAATTCTTCCACTGTTCTCAATTGTTTTAACTTTGTCAAATGGCCCAAATGGTTGGTTTCAGTGTCAAAGCATTCATAAAGCTCTTCCACAAATTGTGTCTAAACAATATACCCTTGACGAGAATTTTTTCTCCATTGCCACCATTGCCAACATTCTTGATCTAGATGGAGAACACCATACCAAAGTTTGGCCAAGTCATCTCTAATGTTGTATAAAGAGAAGTAATGTTCCATTTGGATTACCCAACTAGTGGGGTCTGAGCCATCAAATTTGGTCACATCCACCTATGGAAGGCGTAGGTCATGTTGAAAGTGATGGTTATGCAAGGTATGTGAATGAGAGGAATGGTCACCGTTAGTATGTGGGGGTGAGGAAGAGGAAGGGTTATCTGTAGGGATATGAAGTTTGGTGCAGAGTGCTGAAAATACTAATTCAATCTGGGTGGTGAGGTCTTGTTTGATTTCTCCCATTGAGGACTGCATGGTTGTCTTGATGGCAGCAACATTGGCACCGAGTTGTTTCACTTCTTGTTGGGTCTCAATGAGACCAGACTGCAAGCTGTTGAAGTGAGCTTCCAAGTCTTGGCTACGAGTATGGGCCATGAGGATGGGGGAAATGAAAAGGGGCGGGCGGGGTAAAAATTGTTTTCTGAAAAAATGATATGGATGAATGTGATAAGGGAGAAGAGATGAATCCAATGGAATAGGGTTGAAATAATGGTGAAAAAAATTCCAAACTTTTTTATTTTTTATTTTATTTTTTATTTATTTTTTATTTACGTCCGGTATGAAGAATACCACAGAGAGGGAATGCCCAAATGCTTAACCAGAAAGAAATGTGTATTTACTTGGCAACCCGAACACAATTGCGTAGCAATAGATCTTGTCTGTTTTAATTTGTTTATGTTTCTGTCCCCTAGGGTTAGGTATTCAAGGGTTCTGCAGAAAAGGGTTTGCCCTATGCTATAGCTCTCTGATATATGTGCAGGGTCCAATAGTAGTACTCGGCCCAATATCTCATGGCACTAACTAAGGAAGATAGATTGTACCCTTAGCCGTACTACCCGACTACCCAGGTACCAGAGAGTATCTTCCCGAGTGTTGTTCTCGGTGACACTATAGCAGTGAGGTGGCCGATCAGTTTATCTAAAGAGGGCTTCAAGTAATCTAGGTCGATCCATACACATGTGTTATTTGATGCGCTACCACTCGAAGGGGTACCAACAGTGGTTACAAGGGTGGCCAACAAATGTGTGCTTAAGTACCACTTGTATTTCCTGTGTGTATGAATCCCTCAAGCATGGTTTTATGCGCATAATGACAGATCTCTGTGGCTTAAAGACGTCGGAATACGTCTCTACCCTGAAAAAAATTTAACTCACACTTTCTGCTGAGGAAAGTTCTCTGATACCACTTGTAATATACCAGATATAAAATGTATGTAGAATATAAATAAAATGCTAGTAATGGCAGAATAACATCAATATAACCAGAACATTCACCACAATAACACTGAAATGATATAAGAATAACAATAGAAATAACACTTTGAATCTGAAAGCAATGTTCACGGGCCTCTTCGCGGGGGCAACCTCCAGTTGAACAGAGCTCTATTACAATAATATCCAAGCTAGGGTTCTCATACCCTCGACTCCTATTTATACTAAAAAGAAGCATCTAGAGAAAGATCCTTCTAGAAGTGGAAGCTTCTATTAGGTCTTCTTACATCTGCCTTATTCTATTTTATTGAAAGGCCTTATTAATATTGACCTTTATTACATACGAATATATTATTCTACCTATGTGCGGGTTAGGACCCTAACACTTATAGATTTAATAATAATTGGCATTATTGTGGGAAGCATGGGCATTATGTGAAGGATTGTCGCAAAAATAAATGGGACATGCAACAAAAGCAACTTAAATTTTCAAATCATAAAAACTATATAAGAGAAAAAGGTAATGCTCTCTATGAAATGTTGCTATTGAAGATGGAATATTCAATAATGATACGTTGGTTCCCAATCGTAAGTCAAATTTACTCTTTGTGATTCAAATTGGAAATCAAGGATATAAGGTTAAGTTTTATAAGGACAAGTGCTTAATTAAAGATATTAATAGTAATTATAAGGTGGTTGCTTCTAGATATGTAGAAAATTGACTTTATAAGTTGGGAAGGTTTACCTCAAATGAGAAAGATTTGGTTGTAGAAGTTGATAATGTGAGTAGGTTGTGGAATGAGAGGATGAGTCATTTAAATTAAAAAATCCTAAGTTTAATGAAAAGGTTTGAAATGGTGTATGGACTACCTAAAATTTATCAAGGGTAAGGATTTTGTGAAGAATGCATGTCTCGTAAGAAACATATGGAAAAATTCATAAAAGGAAAATCATGGAGAGGACTCCACTTCACTTGGTTCATAGTGACCTCATGGGGCCATTAGAACATCCTTGTATTTCAGGTTTCAGGTATGTTCTAACATTTATTGATGACTATAGAAGAAGGATTTGAGTTTATTTTCTAAAGACAAAAGATGATGTATTTGGGAAGTTCAAGGAATATAAGGCTTTTGTAGAAAACTAAAGTGGAAAGCCTATTAAGATTTGAAGGGCTCAGAATGGAAAAGAATATGTAATCAAAGATTTTCATTATTATTGTAAGTATAATGGAATTAAAGGAGAACATAGAGTCTCTTATACACCTCAACAAAATGGGGTAGCTTAAAGGAAGAATAGGAATCTTATGGAGATGGCTAGGTGTATGCTACATGCTATAAATATGGATCCAAAATTTTGTGCTGAAGCTATAAATACAACAACTTATATTGTCAATAGGAAACCTACAATTGGTGTCAAACATAAGAATCCTGAAGAAGCTTGGAGTAGAAGAAAACCAATTATAAGTCATTTCAAGGTTTTTGGGTGTGATGCTTATGTTCATATTCCTAATGAAAAGAGAAAGAAACTTGATAGAAAAAGTCACAAATGTATTATGATTGCTTACAACAAAACATCTAAGGCCTACAGGTTGTATGATCCTAAAAAGAATGAAACATTGATTAGGAGAGATATAATATCTGATGAAAGATACATACCATCTACCAAATCTTTTTCCCTTTCTCCTACTTCATCAATTCTTAGTGACCAAACTAGTGCAGAAAATCTTGATGAAATAGATAATGAAGAAAGTTTTGAATCCTGTGAAAAATAAATTGTTGTTCCAGGTACACAAGATGGTTCTTCCACAAAAATAAGAAATCTTCAAGAGATTTATCAAGAAGGTCCAAGACAAGATTATGCCAATTATGCTCTTATGACTAGAGTGATGCATGTTGATGATCTACAGTTGTTTGAAGAAGATCAAGGAAGACCTGAATGTGATGCTGTAATGAAAGATGAATATGACTCTTTAATGAAGAATCAAACTTGGGAGTTGACTCCTCTCGTAGAAGGTAAAAATATCATTGGCTACAAGTGGGTATATAGGACAAAGTTCACATATCATGGAGCAATCGAGAAGCATACAGATACATTGGTTGAAAAATGATTCTCAGAGAAAGAAGGTATTGACTATACTGAAACATTTGCTCATGTTGCTAAATTGACTACAATTCACATTATAGTTTCTCTAGCTGCAAAATTTGGTTGGGAAATTCATCAAATGGATGTAAAATGTGTTTTTCTACATGGCGATTTACTTAAGAAATTTATATGAAACAACCACCAGGTTTTATAAAGGTTGGTCAAGAATATCTTGTTTGTAAGCTTAAAAAATCATTGTATGGGTTAAAGTAGGCTCCAAGAGCATCGTACTCCAAAATTAATGAGTACTTCTTGAATGATGGATTCAAAATAAGTTCTTACGATCCTCATCTTTATGTCAAAAGTTGCAATGGTGATATCATAATGGTTGTGCTATATGTAGATGAATTAATCATTACAAGAAGCATCTTAAGTCAGGTATATGATTTCAAGAAGAAGCTAAAGAAGGATTTTGATATCACAAACTTGGGGTTATTACATAATTTTTGGGGCATGTTTGGCAAGAAAAAGATAGAATTCTTCTATCACAACCAAAACATGCACTTGATCTATTGAAGAAGCTCAAAATGGGGAATTGTAAGTCAACTCCAACTCACATTGATACACAGACCAAGTTAAGAAGCAACTCTATTTCTGAAAAATTTAATGGCACACTATATAAACAGTTGGTTGGACACTGTTTACTTTATTTAACAACCGTGAGACCAAATATTGCATATGCACTTGGAATGGTTTCTAGATTTATGTATGATCCTCATCTTGAACATTGGAATGCAACTAAAAGAATACTTAGATACATCAAATGAACTTATAATCTTTGACTTGAATATCAAAATGGTGGTAGTGTTCAACTTGGAGGATATACATACTTTGATTGGGCAGGAGATATTGATGATAGAAAATCAACATATATCTTTCATCCTGATTTGGGAGCAATCTCATGGATTAGCAAGAAGCAAGTTGCAATCTCTTTATCATCAACAAAAGTTGAATATAAAAGAGCAACACTTGCAGTGCAAGAAGCTACATGGCTAAAATGTATTCTTGCTGAATTGGATCATCCTCAAACATAAGCTACAACTATTTACTGTGATAATCAAAGGTCAATACAATTAACAAAAAATCCATTTTTTCATGCAAAAACCAAACATATTAAAATCCATCGTCATTATGTTCTTGAACCATTATCATCATCATCATCATCATCATTATGTAGAACATTAGCCCTTTCAAAGAAATTAAGCCATTGATGGTCCGGATTTACTTATTTAAGAACGGAAATATATATATATATATAAATTAACATCTACTATCGTCGACTAAGAATACTTTCCGAGGGCTTGACCAAGCATTTGATCGAATAATTGACGGATGTCCGCCTGTGTACACTTCTGTTGGATAGTAATCATTTTACCCCAATCGGTGGCCATCTCGAACTTTCAAGACTGGAGGATTTAACACCGATTTATCGATTTGTCTTAAATTGCTCAAACGGTGGCCTCATTACCTTTGAAGACCACAAGATACTATCAACATATTTTCTAAGATCGAAGGGGGCAATTAATTAGGAAATTTTTGTTATTTATACCTGAAACGGATTGTACTTTTATATAGGAATACATCATTGATGAAAGCACATTGAATAAAAAAATTTTGTCATTCGGGTATGCGCGCAGTGTTCTCTCCATTGTATCCATTGTATCTTGAGAGCATTTTTCTCGTATCAATTTTGAGCGCGCAGAGTTCAAAAACTCCAAACCGTAAGTGCTGGGCCCACACGGTGTTAGCGTTTTACGATTCATAATACTTGTTCCAGTTTTTTGTGTTGGGTGTTTGTAAACGTCGAACGATGACGTGTCTCTATTTTCCACATTTGGTATCAGAGCCTGCAGTCCATCCTGCTATTGCTTAGTTTGCTTAGTTCAGTGCAGATTGTTCATGTTGGTGTCCAATTTTATCCTCTAGTTTTACTGCGCGAAATTTTATTTGATTCTTTTCAAATTTTATATAAATGGCTGCGTCTGGTTCTTCTCAAGTTCAGGTTCTTGTCCTGAGCTAGAAGTCATATGACTCTTAATATATTCGAATCAGGACGATTTTACGTTCTCAGGATTTATGGACCTATTTTATTGATGGTTATGCTGAGCCAACTGATGTAGCAGCATAATTGGCTCTCTCTAATGCTGACCGTGTTTTACTGAAGGAAAATAGGAAAAAAGATAACAAGCCTCTTGGATTAATCCAGCAAGGATTAAATGAATCCATTTTTACGAATATTTCTAGTGTTGCATCTTCAAAGATGGCTTGGGACATCCTTGAAGCCTCTTATCAAGGTGTGTCCAAGGTGAAGACAGTCAAGTTGCAGAACTTGAGAAGGGACTTTAAAAATCTGAAGATGAAGGATAATGAAAGTTTTGATATACTTTCATGACTCAAGTGATGAGTGTTGTGAACCAGCTTAGGAAGTATGCCAGTATGGAGATGATGTTGAGAATACAAGAGTTATTGAGAAAGTGCTCATAAGTTTACCCAAGAAGTTTGAACATGTAGTTGTACCCATAGGGAAATTTAAAGATTTAGGTCAAATGAAAATTGATGAATTAACTGGTTCTCTTGTTGCTCATGAATTTAGGATATCTAGATATGAAGAATGATCAATGGATCATGCTTTTAAATACCAACTGCATGTTACCAAAGGCATAGGCAGAGGAAGGTTTTATACATGGAAGAGGAGGTCGATTTTTTAGTCGAAGGGACAACACAACTGGATCATAGTCTGAGGAGAACTCCCAACAGTATCCTCCTAATTTAAGAGGGAGTAGTAGCAAGAAAATCAGAGGTATGACAAATCCAAAGTACAATGTTATTATTTTAAGAAGTTTGGGCATTTTGCTAACAAATGTTGGAAGAAGCAATGTTGGAAAGCAGTCTTCACATATCACAAATGAGCGTGAGTATGATCAAAATCCAGTGTTCTTGACTTGTAATGTCACTCAGGAAAGTGCTAATGATATATGGTTTTTGGATAGTGGTTGCAGTAACCACATGACTGGTAATAAGGATTTATTTTCTTCTATTGATACTAGTATTAAGTCTGAAGTAAAATTGGGAAATCACTGTAAGGTTACAGTTAATGGTAAAGGTGTAGTTCCAATTTACACTAAGAATAATCAGAGAAGAAATATTGACGATGTTTATTTCATTCCTGGTTTAAAATGCAATCTCATTAGTGTTGGACAGTTGATGGAGAAAAAGTACATAGTGTTCTTCAAGAACAAGGTATGTACAATCTATGATAAAATACCTAACAAACAGTTGATTGAAAGAGTACAGATGACCAAGAATACAATGTTTCCACTTGTTATGAGAAATGATTTGAGTGGTTCTTTGAATGCTTATAAACCTGGAAGTTTAGATGAATCTTGTTTATGGCATTTGAGATATTGTCATTTACATTTTGGTGGCTTAGATCTATTACAGAAGAAGCAGATGGTAAAGGGGTTGCCCTGTATTCAACAACCTGCAAGCTCTTGTGAGAGTTGTATACTTGGGAAGCATCACACAGAGAAATTTGTTTTAGGTGTTTCCTATAGAGAAAAATCTCCATTGGAAATTGTCCACACGGATTTGTGTGGACCTATGCAAACACCTTCTTTGATTGGTAGTGTTTATTTTATGACTTTTCTTGATGATTTCAATGGGAAGACATGGTTGTATTTGTTGAAGCGGAAATCTGAAGCCTTTGAAGTTTTCAAGAGGTTTAGATCAATGGTAGAGAATGAGAGTGGTACAACCATTAAGATCTTGACGTATGACAGAGGAGGTGAGTATAAACAAAATGAATTCATTGAATTTTGTGATTTTCATGGAATTAAAAGGCAGTTTACTACTCGATATACTCCACAGCAGAATGGAGTGGATGGAAGGAAAAATTGAACCATCATGAATATGGCTCGAAGCATGATGAAAGAGAAGCATCTTTCAAATGAATATTGGGGAGATGTGGTTGTTTTCTCTGTCTATATCTTGAATAGAAGTCCGACCAAGACCGTGAGGAATCGTGTACCTCAAGAAGCCTGGGATGGTAACACTTGTAATGTTTCTTATTTCAGAATTTTTGGATGTGTAGAATATGCACATGTACCTGTAGAAATGAGGAGGAAGTTGGATGACAGAAGAGAGAGATGTATCTTTGTTGGATATAGTGAAGAGTCTAGGGCATATAGACTCTACAATCCCATCACCCGGAATTATGTAATCAACAGAGATGTTCAATTTAAAGAAGAGGAAGCCTGGGATGGAAGTATTGATAAATCTGTTTCAGAGGTAGTTGTGTTACCCCGTGAAGATGATGATGGAGTTGAGTAGACTGAAGGGGGTGGACAGTTGGTTCCACATTCACATACGCCTGTAGCGAGAAGTCCTACAAGGGAAGCACCAAATTTCAGCCCATCTCAATTTAGAATGCCAAGAACTCATGAACATGGTGATCCATCTGGACATGGTGGACATCAAACAAATTCACAGGTAAGTAGTGAATTGAATCCTACTTTAGCATCATTGAAAAAATGATTTAAAGGTCAAAAGACGAGGAGCCTAAGAGAATTATATAATCAGAATGAAGAAGTAGATCAGATTTCAAATTTTGCACTAATGGCATGTGATCCTTTAAGTTTTGATGAAGCTGCTAAAGAGGATGTCTGGATAGAAGAAATGGATGAGGAGATTGATTCCATTGAAAGAAATAACACTTGGCATCTTGTCGATTTACCTGAAGGTAATAATAGTATTGGTGTTAAGTGGGTTTATAAGAATAAGTTGAATGTAGAAGTTGATGTTGAAAATTACAAGGCAAGACTTGTAGCTCAAGGGTTTAGTCAGCAACCCAATATTGATTAGAATGAAACCTTTGCTCCTGTAGCAAGAATTGACACAGTGAGGATGGTCTTAGGTATTGTAGCTCAGAATAAATGGATCATGCATCAAATGGATGTTAAGTCTGCATTCTTGAATGGATGTTTGGAAGAAGAGGTTTATGTAAGACAACCTCTGGGTTATGAGATTGATAAGCATAGAGATAAAGTTTACAAGTTAAGGAAAGCTTTATATGGATTGAAACAGGCATCCCGAGTTTGGTATAGTAGGATTGATGAGTACTTGATTAGTGTTAGATTTAGCAGATGTCCAAGTGAACCAACTTCGTATACGAAGGTAAACTAGGAAGGTATAATTTTGATTGTCTGTCTGTATGTTAATGACTTGATTTTTACTGGAGATCTATCTGTATATGATTTTAAAAATGCCATGAAAACAGAGTTTGAGATGACTGATTTAGGATTGATGAAATATTTCCTAGGAATTAAAGTGGATCAATCTGATGATGGCATTTTCATTTGTCAAACTAAATATGCAAATGAAGTATTGAAAAGGTTTAGAATGTTAAATTATAAACCAGTTGCAACACCAATGTAAATTGATACTAAAATTAGCAAATATGATGAGGGATCATATGTTGTTTCAACTCTGTATAAAAACTTGGTTGGAAGCCTTATGTATTTAACAACAACGAGACCTGATATTATGTTTGTTGTAAGTTTAATTTCCAGATTCATGGAGACTCCAAAGAGTACTCATTGGCAAGCATGAAAGAGGATCCTGAGATACATTGTTGGAACAACTGATTTTGGTATTTGATACACTTCAAACTTGAACTTTGAGCTGATCATATATACTAATAGTGATTTTGTGGGTTCCATTGATGATAGGAAGAGCACATCTGGTTATGTGTTCATTCTTGGATCTAGAGCAGTGGCATGGGAATCAATGAAGTAGTCCATAGTGAATTTATCTTCTACTGAGGCAGAGTATGTTGCAACAACAACAGCTGCATTTCAAGTTGTATGGATGAGAAGAATCTTGAATGAATTATTGCATGAGAATAATGGTGCAATTCAAATTGTCTGTGATAATAAATTTTCCATTGCACTGTCAAAGAATCACGTTTTTCACAAACAAAGTAAGAACATTGATACGAGATATCATTTCATTCGAGAGTTGGTAAATGGTAAAGAAATTTATGATCAGTTCTACAGGTCTGAAGAACAACTTTTAGACATATTTACAAAGCCTTTGGGAAATGAATTGTTTAAAATTCATAGAGATAATATTGGGGTCTGTAAGCTGTAATGCTTTGTTAACAACAATCTTGGATTCCATATTTTTGGTTGTTTTGTTTTTTGAAATGATTAAGAGGGAGTATGTTGGATAGTAATCATTTCACCCCCTGAATAATGACAGATCGATGGTTGTCTTCACCATTCAAGACTCGAGGATTTAGCACCGATTTACCAATTTGTCTTAAATTTCTCAAACGTGTAATGTTCCTGGCTTGGCTAGTCTAGGAAATGCTGCTAATGTGTGTGTAGGATCAAAGGTTTACATCATATAAATGATCATACAAATAATAAACATGACAAAGGACTGCAAAGTTTGTATTATGATATCTCTGTGGATTACAAAATGGCCAAATGCAGTTGAATAACTGACAATACTCGACTAGATCAACATACAAAGGATCTTAGACGGAATATAAATAAGAAACTGCGGATGAATAAAATAACAACACTCGGCTAGATCAAAGAAAAAAGGATCTTAGCTGGAATACAAATAAGCAACTAAAAGATAATACCTGAAATATGGGAGCACTGCGGAATCAATGAAGAATGATGGAAGACCTGGATGATCTTCCCAGTGACTAGGGTGTCTCTTTCAACACCGAAATCAGCCAACTGGTGTCTTCCTCTTGGAATACACTGAACTATCTCTCCTGAGATGTGCCTCTTCTCCTCAATGACAAGTCATAATTTGCATAATGATGAATTAGGTCGCTAACCCTTCCTTTATAGCTTTCCAAAACCCTAAATCATGCTCATACCCTAATTCACTATTGACTTCTATTTTTAGCTCATAATGACTTAAAATCATTGTTAACCCTTGTTAGCTCAATGTCAATTTCCGAATATAACACATGTGACTAGAGTGACCTCTAGTAACCTTGTTTAACCCTCTTTGGCCCTGGGTATAGTCTAACGGGGTGGTTTAGACCATTAATCCTCCTTTTCTGGAGCTCCTATTTGGAAAGGGACATTACAGTCCTCCCTTCCTGAAATTGCTTATCCTCAAGCAATACCAGTCCAGGGTGCTGCAATGCCTGTTCACTCTCTCAAGTAGCGTCCTCTACTGGAATCCCTCTCCATATGATCAAACACTCTCTGATGATCCTGCTCCTTAGTTTATTCTCTCGGAACTCCAAAACCTCCTCCGGAACTAACTCCAACTATCCCTCCTCATCCAACGGGGGAAGCTCCTTTGATGTGTTAATGAATTTTCCCACTGCCTTTTTGAGGCAAGACACGTGGAACACGTTATGAATCTTTCTCCCCTCTGGAAGCTCTAGCTCGTAAGCAACCTCACCTACTCGGCGCATGATCCTGTAAGGACCATAAAATATCGGCTTGAGCTTATTGGCTCCACTCTTCTTCAGAGATGACTGTCTGTAGGGTTGGAGTCTCAAAAAAAACAAATTTCCAACTTCAAAGTTGCACTCTATCCTGTGCCTATCCGCGCTTATCTTCTGTCGGTTTTGTGCCATCTGCAGGTTCTCTTTCAACAATTTGAGAATCTCCTAACTCTCTATGATCCAATCCTTGGCCTTGGGAGCTCTGCTCTCCCCGAATACCAAGTCTACCAAAGTGGGAGCATCATATCCATACAATGCTCAGAAGGGTGTCATACCAATGGACATGTGGAAGGTGGTGTTGTACCAATGTTCCCCTAAATGTAACCACTTTACCCACATTCTTTGTTGTCCTCCTACATAGTTCCTCAAATACCCTTCAACCCACTTGTTGACAATATCGGTCTGCCCATCTATCTGAGGGTGATAGTCGGTGCTAAGTATCAACTCTATCCCCACCAACCAAAACAACTCTCTCCAAAATGTCCCTATGAATCGACTGTCCCTGACACTGACAATGTTCTTCAGCAACCCGTGAAGTTTGAAGACCTCCCTGAAGAAAAGATCGGCTACCTAAACTGTGTTGTACTCTGTTAGTATGGTGTAGAAGTGACAAACTTGGTCAATCAGTCGACCACTACATAGATACAGTCCTTACCCTGGACCTTGGGTAGACCGGTGATGAAGTCCATAGATATACTCTCCCATTTCTTATCTGGAATGGGGAGTGGCTGAAGTAGCCCTGCTGGAAGAGCATGCTTTGACTTGTTTTGTTGGAAAGTCACACACTCACTGATGTGTCTCATAACATCTTGTTTGAGGCCATGCCATGAGAACCTCTCTCTGATCTGTATGTAGGTTTTGAAAAACCCCTGATGGCCTACTAGAGGTGAATCATGAACTTGTTGGTAGCCAATTCGCATCTTTATCCTATCCTTATAAGCTGCCTACACCAGTGTTTTGCAACCCTTTATTTTCATCGCAATATTTGAATAAAACGACACTATTATTTCATGCATTTGCACACCTGCCTTTGTCCTCATTTTCATGACTGCAAGCGTGAAAAATTTGATTTCGAAGTCACGTCAATGGCATTAAAATTGTCACTGGATTATTTTGGTTAGTCTTGTCTATGTGTTCATTTGCATTTCCAATTTAATTATGGTTATACAGTTGGAAAGACTCCAAGATCCTTACTCATTTGGCATTCTTTAATTGTTAATATGATTTCATTTTTATAAGATTGTGATGATATTATAATGACTTTCATTGAGTCCTTAATACGTTGGTGGTTTGATGTTCTATAGTCTTTCATTGATTTCCTGACACATTGGTTTCATGAAAACACTTTGACATTGTGGTTATACCCTTGGTGTAATCATTTCATACAACACATATTTGATATGATCGAACCCTTGGTGTTGATTTCGAATCATTTTTTTGGTTTTAAAACTATGCAAACGCTATGCTTATGCAAATTTTTGGGTCAACTTACCATAGATTTCATTAGTTGTTCGAGTGGCATTGTTTTTAACATATGCATTAGTGATTTGAATTGCTATATACGTTGTCGGTTGTACATTGGGAAATGATTGTTTTACATGGTTGAACTAGTTCCACTACCCTCGCACATTCGGGCATTAGTGCCTTCCCCCTATCCCGGGTCACCTCTGTTGATTTTCAGGGAGGTCTGTGAGTTATTCGATGCAGCGTATACCCTGTTCAAACCCTCGATGGTTCACCCAGCTCACCGTGTGCTCCCGTCTATGGCACCTATGGTGTGCATCGAGTCAAATGGTAGCCAAACACTCCTGTTGTTCGGCAATTCTCGAAAGTATTTGGAAAATGGTGGTTGGTTGGTATTTATCCAAAGGTTTGAGGGTTTCAACCTTTCGGTTACCCAACAATTATCCCTCACCTTCGAGGGATGCAGGGCTAAGGTGGGAGACATACATCTCGAGCTAAATAAAGAATTTCTAAGCTCAGCTACAAGACTACCAGCTACAGGGAAAAGGTGGTTTAAAAATTCCAAAGTAGACGAGGTGCCGTGGCCGCTATTATTCACATCAAAGAAGATTGTTTCCTGTGATAGAGGTATGCCTATCACTACCCTCAAACCTAGGTGGCATGATCTTTTGGCAATTTGTAAGCAGTTTGTGACCTGCGAAGGTCGGTATGGATTAGTATTTCTGTATCATCTTCGGTTATTGATGAATTTTATAGGCTACCCTTTGAATATGCCACATTATCTTTTGCGTAGTCTGTACAAGATGTCTAAAAGATTCAAGCGTGAGAAGGATGATAGTAGCCTTTTCCATCATGGCTTGATCAAAGTCCTTGTCGTCCACCATTTGAGCCTTAGTGGGGACTGTTGAAAAGCATTTCTATCTAGGAATGGATTTTCTACTCCCGAGTCTGTCCAAGTGGACAAGGTTGTGGTTACTTAAACATTGGTTGGACCGGCCGTGCCACTTCATATCCTTCTACCCCCTGTCAAACCCTCAGATTTCCCTGACTTGGACCTACCCGATGCCATGGCTAACCCATGTGATAAGGACGATATTAAGGCCATCAAAATACCTGGAAGGAAGAAAGTCAAGGGTGATATTGCTGTCAACAGTAAGGGAAAGAAAAATGCTCGATTGATATCGAGATTTTCCCGGAACAAGCCTAAACAGAACACCGACCAAAATCCCATCATCTTGAGCGAGGACTCGGACTCTGAAATTGAACATTTCCTAGCCGAGGAATACCCCTATTCTCATGGCCTCTGCTCTAAGGAACCCTATGACTATGTCTCTAACTTACCTTCGTGCCTAAAAAATGACCCAAACTACCCGGGAATCAAGTTGCACAAGGAAACCCCTAGTAATTTGAACAAACCCTCACCTATGATGCCAAAGCACGATCAAGCACCATGTACCCAATGTAATGCTTGGATAGAACATTATTACACCGACGTTCCCCTGTTGCAATCAAAGATCAAATCATTAGAGGAACGAGTGACAGTGTTGGTGAAGGAGAATGACAGGCTACAGACCAATGAGAAGAAACAAAAAACCACTAGTTCAATTGTCTTCAGAAACGTCGAAGTAGCAACGGCCTTTGTAATTTCAAAATTATCATGACAGACTTGTTTTCTTACTGCCCTGGTATGTATTTCCATATTGATTTTGTTCTATGAAATGGTTTAAATTAATATAACCGTTTGGATTTGCTTTCAATTAGCTCTATTCGTTTTGATAGTTTCAAAATGATTCTGTTACTTTCAATTTCTCTATGAAGCATGTACAAAAGATTTGATTTCTAAACTCAGACGCAGCTATGATTTGGTTAATGCGATTTTATTGTTCTCGAATTAGTTTAAAAGATTTAGTTGTTTTCGATCGGGTTTGCTTTTGATTAGTTCTGTTTTCTTTTAATAGACAAAAAACAATCCTTTTGACTTTGATTTACCAAAAACGATTTTGTTCTGTTTTGAATGAATATTTTCTCTTTGATTGCATTCAATCTGTACAGAGAATTTCTTTGCTAAAATAGGACACAATTGTGTTTTGATTGATATGTTTTTGCATTAAGCATAACGATTGTGTCAGCCCCGAACTGGCTCAATTCATTTCTTTTGGCTTGATTTTGAAACGATTCTATATGCTTGGATTAGCATGGTCTTTTATGTATGCAATGCATCAATATTAAAGATTGGTTTGACAAATACAATGTAATCTATTTGATTCATAAAACGATTCTGTTAAGTTCAGATTGACATGTTTTGTCTCTATTGAATTTGTATGAAAGACTTGGCTAAATCGATTATAGTCTGTTTCGAAATTAGTTCAAGAGATGATTTCATTGGTTCCCTAACTGTCAATCATTTCTGTATGTTCCGAATTGGTAATAAAAGTTGTTTGACAAATCTCACATATCCTGTTATCATTTGATTGATTTAATTACAATTTCATTTGTTTCAATTTGCATACAAGTTTGATTCGTTGTGGTATGAATGATTTGATTTGTTTGGAATTAGTAATTAAAGATTTGGTTTAATAGGTTCGATATATTTTAGTTAGATTTGGATTGATTAAAAACGATTATGTTTTCAAATTAGAACAGCTACAGAATCGCAAGATTCTGTAGCTAGTCTTAAAAATTAGATTTTTGTCAATTTTATCAATAAAACACTATCTAAACTTATGTATTCTTGTCTACTTATAGGTACCCATGAATCTCATTGACAAATTGGACATGCTGTAGCAGTTTAGATATAGTTTCAGTTGTTAGTCATAGGCAAAAAATAGGGACTTGGGAGATTATTCCCAGATTTTTTGTAAACTGCCTTGACAATTCCCACAGGGATGTTTTACCCTGTGGTATTTAAATATTTGTTATTTTTTGTAATGATAATAATCATCATCACGGTTGGGAGAACTAGACTACATATTTATAATACAGATTGAGATGAAAGTTAATGTCTTGTAACCGCTTTAGCTTTCAATATATCAAACTTTATTTTCATGTTTTCTTCATATCAGTTTGCAATTAATTATCGACTACTTTAGCTATCGTAATTCATTGCAGGTTGATGTGATTTGGTTTATGTGTCGTCCATATCTGATCTCTCTTATTTTAAGGTACAACAATTACCTTACTTCAATTTAATGAATTCAAGGTTTACCTTCTTCGTTAAATGAATCATTTTGTACAAATAGTTGCACACAGATTTCTCTAAATGTGATGATTTGTAAATTATAAGATTGTTGTAATTTTTTATGTCTTGTTTGTCCTGTCATTTATATTTGAAGAGCACAGCTGCTTCCTATTTACGAGAAGATTGTGGAGAATCTGGTGTGGGTTTTCTCCCACCGAACAACTAAATCAACTATTGCATTCAGGACAAACTTGAAGCGTTACTTCAGGCCAGTTTGCTATTTGTTATTTGATAGTTAATTTATTAGTGTTATTTAAGTAGTCTTAGATATATATATAGTTTAGATTTTTAGTTAGAATTATTATTTTAGTTGCTTAGCTTAGACAGTTTTTATTTAATTTCTTTCTCATAAAATTATAAAAATAAAAAAACAATAGTTTCATTGTCTTAGGACAGTTTACAAATGATTTTTGCAAGTTTTCATTTAAATTTGTAATCTGTAAATATTGTATATTTGTAATTGGATCTAACTCTATTGATAATTGAACATTTAATTTTATAGAATTATTGCTATATAGCATAGATAATAGACTGTATATATTTAGTTCAGATTTGTTTATTAGTTTGCTTTAATTTTTGTTTTCTTTAGATTAGTCCCTTAGTGTAGTTTTCTTTCATTTTCCTAGGACTTAGATCGACCAATGGAGCCGCTAAATCCATCAGGGTGGATCATCCCAAACAGCTTGGGTTATTTAGACAACCCCAAACCAGATCCACTCTTCCAGTTGGCGAGCGTTCATTTTCGCCTGTCAACAAATGGCGCTAGAAGGAGGGCCTGAAACTTATTAATGGCACGAGGTGGTTGTAATACTCCTCCACCACCTAATCGCTCAACTATAGTGACAAGAAGTCATTCGAACGACAACATTCCCCCTCAAATAGAAACCACATCAAACGACGATCTACGGATCATAGTCGAACCAACAACCCCAGATCCTACAGGTGGTGACATACAAGAGATTGTTCGCCAATCTCTCTTAAGAGCACATAGCGCCTTAGATCGTTTAAGGAAACCAAATCAAACTTTGGACCAAACTTTAGATTTCTCTGATATCAGAGAACAACTCGGAGGCACTAACCTCACTGTGAACCCTACAGATCCAATCCTCACTCTTGCTGCAAGGGGATCTGGAATACCTCCCTCACCACCTCCCTCATCTCCTTCTTCTTCTGGAGAAGACTCTTCTGACAAAGGCAATTCCCCTTCTCAGCCTTCCACACCGCCTACACCAATGGCCAACCAGAACAATCCTGCCAGACCTTGGCTCGACCAGGATGCAATAGCCATGCCTGGAGCATAGCATCCCTTACCCAAACATCCGGAGAAGTGGCTTCCCAAGTTTGACCCTGACTGTAAACAGATCGTTAAAGATCACATTAAAAAGTTCATGTTAGCCATTAGAGTCCGCAATGTCGAGCATGAAGACGTAGTCTGTAGGTTGTTCCCCTATACTTTCGAGGGCAATGCCTCTACCTGGTATTTTGCCCAGCAACCCCATACCATCGTGTCTTGGAAAAAGTTTGAGTCATGCTTTTTGGAAAAGTTCAGAGACGACAAGTCCCCAGAAGTCCTGGTTATGGAGCTTTCTAGCTTAAGAATGAACCCAAAAGAGAAAATTAAAGACTTTAATAAAAGATTATTAACACTTAAGAACCAAATCCCTACGGATTCCATGCTTGCCGAGAATCTTATCATAGCATACTATACTAAAGCCTTGCATCAAAGTATAGCCATTTGGGTTAAACAATCCAAGAAAGCCATGTTGTTAGAGGCCTTCAAAGAGGCCAGCCAGATTGAAAAAGACACCCTTAGTTTAAAAGACACTACTAGCAATGAAACAAAGACTAGTTCATCTTCCAAAAAGAAGATCGAAATCCTCCCTAGACCTGCTCAAAATAAAACACAACCTGAAAGCTCTGATTTATAAAACTTAACTAAAGTCGTTCAAAAACTGTCAAATCAAGTTATAGATTTGAAAAGGATGGCCGAAGAAGATTCTTCAAGCAAAGGGCCTTACAAACCCCCATTCAGGAAGCCTTTTCTCACCAATCGACCTAATCCAAATACCAAAGGCCTTAATCTAGAAAGTCTGCAATACGCCCTTCAAACAATTCTAGAAGCCTAGGATAACTTGATGCCTCCTGAGATTCCTGAGGAGGTAGTTGAACAAGAGACAGTTCAAGAAGAAGAATCTTCTCCAAACATTTTTGGACACTTCTCGGATAGTATTTTTCAAGCTAACTTCGAGACAGTACATCCCTACAATACTAGGAGTAAGACAACAAACAAACCTTCTTCCGAAAACACTACGACTTTGCCCCCAAAGCAATCTAAACTAGCTGAGACTAAACAGATTCATGTGAACCCCAACTTAGATTATGATTTAGTTGAAGACCTTAAAAATTTAAGGGCTAACATTTATGTTTATGAGTTATTGAAATTTCCATTTCTGCTACAAAAAATGTTACAAAACATCGCAGAGAATAGAAAAAATGGTAACTGAAACAAGGTTGTTCAGAGCAAAGTTCCTCATAAGAATTCCACTAAGAATAAACCTCATCCTCACGATAAAGGAAGCCTTCCTGTAAATAATGTAAATAATATGGATAAATTAGCTTTAGAGACTGCGAGTAAAAAGCCACAAGCTTCCACCCTTAGTACTCGCCGAATTGTACCTCCATTTTTTCTAACTTTCAAAATCTTTAATAGAAACGTGCACAATTTTATGGTAGACTCAGGAGCATCATCCAATGTGATTCTATGGTCTCTATGTCAGAATATTGACGCTGAAGTCGAACCATCCACTTTAAAAATCATCCAACTTGATCGAACCAGTGTTAAAGTTGTAGGTGAATTAAGGAATGTGATTATAAGATTATCATCTAACCCCAAAGTTCATCAAGTTATTGGTATTATTGTTGTGGATATTCCAAAAGTGTATGGTCTATTTTTAAGTAGGGACTGGTCGGAACAACTACACGGCTATTTCGTGACAGATTGGTCTCACCTGTGGCTTCCCGAGAATGGAAAGCCCAGCAAGATCAAGGTAAATCGTGAACGTTACCTTAAGTTCACAGTCACAGATTTGAATGATCCCAATGAACCATTTACACCTTCTGTTGATTCACCCAAAATACAAGGGATGGATACCTTTTTTGGAAATTTCATTGCCGAGACTTCAGCTATCACCAACCCAGAACAACAATTCGAGATTGTAGCATATGTGGAGCCAACAACTTCTACACAATGGTCTCATGCATCCGATAAAAATCAAATTTGGTCTCTTTATTTTGATGGATCAAAGTCCAAAAAAGGAGCTGGTGCAGGCTACGTTATTATTGATTCCTCAGGTAACAAAACCTTGATTGCATGTAGGCTAGAATTTGAATGTACTAATAACACAACAGAATATGAGGCTTTACTGCAAGGCTTTAGAAAATCTTTAGACATGAACATTCAAAACTTGGTTGTCTTTGGAGATTCCAAAATTGTGGTTAGACATGTAATAGATTCTATCTGTCTGTCTCTGCATCTTAAAAGCTATCAATCCGAGGTATGGAATTTAATGAATAATTTTTCTTCTTTCAATATAAATTCTATTCCTAGATTGAATAACTCTAAAGCTGATCTATTAGCTAATGTAGCTTCCACACTCTTTCCTGCAGAAGGCTTGTCCCCAGATGCATTCTCCATTGAACTGTTGTTCAGGCCATCCGTTCTCGACAACATCATGAACTGGAGAGTCTTCGATGACGATCAGTAGATTATTCTCTTCCTGCATATGGAGGAAACTTTTCAAGGCACATTGATCGATGAATGCACTCACGATGACAATTTGCGCGATTTCACGGTAATACCAGATCTGAGAAATCCCGAATCTTCATTGGACATGGTAAATTCGATCCCAAAATCTGTAGTTAGATTAGAGAAATTTTACGATCTTCAAGATAAATTCAAAAAATCGGTCAACTGTAAAACCAATAGTTCCTCGTTATCATATGAAAATGTAAACTTCGGAACTAATGACAATCCTCAGTGCATTAATTTAGGAGTGGGGTGTTTTGAACAAGAAAAAGCCGCATTTATTAAATATTTTAAAGAATTTAAAGATGTTTTTGCGTGGACATATGATGACCTTAAAAATTTCAACCCCAACATCATACAACATGTCATCCCTATGAAACCCCAAACCTTGCCCTTTCAACAAAAATTAAGAAAAATGCACCCTAAGCTCGAACCGACCGTAAAAAAAGAATTAAATAAACTCCTGAATGCTAAGATAATTTTCCCAGTTAGGCACACTCAATGGGTTTCTAACCTTGTCCCTGTCCAGAAAAAAAGTGGGGAAATTCGACTATGCATTGATTTCTGAAACCTTAATAGAGCATCTGATAAAGACAACTACCCTGTCCCACCCATGGAACAGATCCTTCAACAATTATCTGGTTCTGAGAGGCTATCTTTATTGGATGGTTTCTTAGGGTACAACCAAGTCCTGATGTCTCCTCCAGACCAACTTAAAACTACCTTCTGCATTCCATGGGGCACCTATGCTTATCGAAAAATGCTTTTTGGATTGATTAATGCCGGTGCCACTTTCCAGAGAGCGATGGAAATCATTTTCCGAGGCTTAATCAATCAGTTTGTCATAATTTACTTAGATGATGTTACTGTATTTTCAAAAAACAAAACCGATCATCTAGCTCATTTAAGAGTCGTTCTACAACGATGTCGTAAATACGGCATTTCCTTAAATCCTAAAAAATCCATCTTTGCAGTAGAACAAGGTAAACTCTTAGGATTTATTGTTTCAAGCAAAGGGATGATTATTGACCCCGAAAGGACTCAAGTCATCTCGAAACTTCCCCCTCCTACATCCAAAAATTCTATGCAGTCTTTCTTAGGCCAGATAAACTTCGTCAAGAGATTCATCCCCAGTTTCTCCGAAATGGTTAGACCTTTACAGAAGCTAATTAAGAAAGACGCACAATATCATTGGGGACCCTTAGAAAATCAAGCTTTTAATGCAATAAAAAAGGCCATAATAGATGCTCCTTCTCTCATGATCCCCGACTTTTCCCAATACTTCACACTCTACACTTTTTCTTATGACCACTCCTACGTTGTCGTCCTAACTCAAAAGAACCCTGGAAACAATGAAGTACCCATTGCCTTTATGAGCTCTTCTTTCAAAGGTGTGAAACTTAATTACCCAGTGGTTGATCAGCAAGCCTATGCCGTTTTCAAAGAACTCAAGCACTTCTGGTCTTATCTTTTGAAATCTAGGATGAAATTTATTGTCCCTTACCCAGCCGTCGGGAACCTGTTAGTGCAGAAAGAACTAGGTGAAAAGAGGGCAAACTGGGTTACCTCCTTGCAGGAATACGACATAGAAATTACCCCAACTCAAATAGTGAGAGGCCAAGGGTTATGCAAGTTAGTTGTTGATTCGGTAGCAGGACAACAAGAAGAAAACGATAGGTCAAACCTAGGACAACACAAACAAAATGCAATATGTTGTACACAAAACTCTGTTAGTCCCTGGTATGACGATATACAATTCTATCTTGAACATGGGTCAGCACCCCATCACCTGGATCCAACTAAAAGAAGAGCATTAAGATCAACGTATTCCTCCTTTCATTTGGTTAATGGTATTTTGTTTCGTCAAAATTTTGATGGAGTATTAATGCGTTGTCTTGAGAAAGACGAAGCAGAAAAAGTCTTACTAGAGTTGCATGCAGGAGAAGCTGGTGGGCATTTTGGTGGTGACACCACTGCCCATAAAGTTTTGAGAGCCATTTATTACTGGCCCACGCTTTTTAGAGACGCCCATGCCTTGTGCCGTAAGTGTATTATCTGTCAAAAAGCATCAGGGCGGTTACAGAAACCAGTCTTTCCTTTGCAGCTTGTTCTAGTAGACTCTCCTTTTTAGAAGTGGGGCCTTGATATTATAGGTCCAATCAATCCACCATCCTCACAACAACATAAATTTATCATAATAGCCACAGATTATTTCACCAGGTGGTCTGAAGCTGTCGCATTAAGAACTATGAATACCAGCTAGGTAATTTCCTTTTTAAATTCGAATATTATTACTCGTTTTGGTATCCATGACTGTTTAGTATTCGATAATGCCTCTTATTTTTCATCTCTTGAGATGAGCGAGTTCGCTTTAGAAAAAGGAATTAAATTGAACTATTCTTCCAGCTACTACCCCCAGGGCAATGGATTGGCAGAATCAACAAATAAGAATCTGATTAAAATTATCAAGAGAACGGTAGCCGAGAATCACAAAAACTGGCATAATGCACTGTTAAATGCAATCTGGACTGATAGGGTAACACCAAAAACTGCTATAGGTAACTCTCCCTTCTTTCTCTTTTATGGCAAAGAAGCAATTCTGCCACCACACATTCTTCTTCCCTCACTACAGCTATCGCAGAAAATACAAGAAGAAGATTGTCCCCCTTTGGAAAACTGAATTAACTCTTTAATGAAACTAGAAGAGGTAAGATCCCAAGCTAGACGTAAGTTAGATCAACATCAACTAGTCATCAAAAGCTGGTTTGATGTCAACTTTTCCTCTGATAGGAATTTCGAAGTAGATGACCTTGTTTTGAAGTGGGACAAACCTCATGAGGGAAAGGGAGAGCACACGAAATTTCAGAACTTATGGCTTGGACCATTTTTAATTGCTAAGAAACTGGGTCCCAGCTCTTTCCGATTGCAGAATCTAGAAGGACAACTTGACACCTATCCGGTGAATGGCCAAGCCTTGAAAAGATATTTCTCTTGATGACAACCCTTTGTATACTATGTACATATCTTTCTTTTCTTTGCTTTTCTTTTGTTGTTTTGGTTTAGATTTTTCCTTTGCGCTTATCAATTTTGTTTTTTGAAATACACATACCTGAACTTTGGGACTGTTCAGACAAAGAAAATAGGAAATTCTTTCACTGAAATGACTGTTGAAAAATTGTATAAACATCAATTGTATACTTCTGAAATTTACATCTGTGTTGAAAAATCTGTTGCTTGAAAGAAGTTAACTGATTTCGATCTATGAATAAAGCCTATCACGATCATCTATTATCTTTTTATGTTGTCCCGGTTCCTTAAGGGAATGACTCAGAAGATGTCTCCCTACCTTAGAAGGTTGGTTCTGTAAACAAACCATCTCTGGATCTTAATGAAGGACAGTTCTAAAAAATTCTGTTGAGGTCTATAAAAAATATGCTAAAATAACATAATTTTCAGCATCACCCCGCTCAACTATTTATCGTTAAAAAACAAAATAAATCATTAAAAGAGCTTTGGGAAGTGCTTGTAAACCCACCATTATGTTGAAAAGGTCTACTGGCAGTGGGTAAATGCATGCATGACACCAAGACAACTTCGTCGAGGTACTTAATAGGCCTGCTGGCAGTGAAGCAATGTCGGGTATATGAAAATTTGCAAATATGAAACCTCTTGACCTTAAAATGTCCTTTATTCTGATCTGGAACTTCTTGGAAGGATACAGATATCAGAGTGGGTTAAATGGAAACCCTGTTGAGGCTATGGACGCCTGCTGGCAGTAGTGGCTCTATCAACAGTATTCAAGATTTTATCTTTAATATCGTGGCTCGCTTGTCTTAAGACTGCTATCAGTTTTCATCCTTTAAACACTGCTAGAATATTTGATCGTTGATGATGTTTAAACAATTTTCTCGTTATTTCTGTTGGAATTATTCCTGTTATTCTAATCTGAATTTTTTTTTTTGGTAGAGATAACTGCTTCCACCAGTGTGTCACCATTGTTGGCAGCCAATTTGCATCTTTATCCTATCCTTATAAGCTCCCTACACCAGTGTTTTGCAACCCTTGATTTTCATCACAATCTTTGAATAAAATGACACTATTATTTCGTGCATTTTCACACCTGCCTTTGTCCTCATTTTCATGACTGCAAGCGTGAAAACTTTGATTTCGAAGTCACGTCAATGGCATTAAAATCGTCACTGGATTATTTTGGTCACTCTTCTCTATGTGTTCATTTGCATTTCCAATTTAATTATGGTTATACAGTTGGAAAGACTCCAAGATCCTTACTCATTTAGCATTCTTTAATTGTTAATATGATTTCATATTTATAAGATTGTGATGATATTATAATGTCTGTCATTGAGTCCTTAATACATTGGTGGTTTGATGTTCTATAGTCTTTCATCGATTTCGTGACACATTGGTTTCATGAAAACACTTTGACATTGTGGTTAGACCCTTGCTGTAATCATTTCATACAACACATATTTGATATGATCGAACCCTTGGTGTTGATTTCAAATCATTGTTTTGGTTTTAAAACTATGCAAGCGCTATGCTTATGCAAATTTTTGGGTTGACTTACCATAGATTTCATTAGTTGTTGGAGTGGCATTGTTTTTAACATATGCAATAGTGATTTGAATCACTATATATGTCATCGGTTGTACATTGGTAAATGACTGTTTTGCATGGTTGAACTAGTTCCACCACCCTCACACATTCGGGCATTAATGCCTTCCCCCTATCCCAGGTCACCTATGCTGATTTTTGGGGAGGTCTGTGAGTTATTTGATCCGGCGTATACCCTGTTCAAACCCTCGATGGTTCACCCAGCTCACCGTGTGCTCCCATCTATGGAACTTGTGGTGTGCATAGAGCCAAATGGTAGCCAAACACTCCTGTTGTTCGACCATGCTCGAAAGGATTTGGAAAATGGTGTCTGGTTGGTATTTATCCAAAGTTTTGAGGGTTTCAACCTTTTGTTTTCCCAACAATTCGCCCTGACCTTCGATGGATGCAGGGATAAGGTGAAAAACATACAGCTCAAGCTAAATGAATAATTCCTAAGCTCAGCTACAGGACTACCAGCTACAGGGCAAACGTGGTTTAAAAATTCCAAAGTAGACAAGGTGTCGTGGCCGCTATTATTCACATCAAGGAAGATTGATTCCTATGATAGAGGTATTCCTATCACTACCTTCAAACCCAGGTGGCACGATCTTTTGGAAATTGTTATGTAGTTTGTGACCTGCGAATGTCAGTATGGCTTGGTATTTCTGTATCATCTTTGGTTATTGATGAATTTTATAGGCTACCCTTTGAATATTCCACATTATCTTTTGCATAGTCTGTACAAGATGTCTAAAAGATTCAAGCGTGAGAAGGTTGATAGCAGCCTTTTCCATCACGGCTTGATCAAAGTCCTTGTCGTCCACCATTTGAGCATTAGTGGGGACTGTTGGCAAGCCTTCCTATCTAGGAATGGCTTTGCTACTCCCGATTCTATCCAAGTGGACAAGGTTGTGGTTACTGAAACATTGGTTGGACCGGCCGTGCCACTTCATATCCTTCTACCCCCTGTCAAACCCTCAGATTGTCCCGACTTGGACCTACCCGATGCCATGGCTAGCATGTGTGCTAAGGACGATATTATGGCCGTCAAAAGACCTGGAAGGAATAAAGTCAATGGTGATAGTGCTGTCAATAGTAAGGGAAAGAAAAATGCTCGATTGATATCAAGATTTTCCCGGAACAACCCTAAACAGAACGTCAACCAAAAGCCCATCATCTTGAGAGAGGACTCGGACTCCAAAATTGAACGTTTCCTAGCTGAGGAATACCCCTATTCTCATGGCCTATGCTCTAAGGAACCCTATGACTATGTCTCTAACTTACCTCTGTGCCTCAAAAACGACCCAAACTACCCGGGAATCAAGCTGCACAAGGAAACCCCTAGTAATTTGAACAAACCCTCGCCTGTGATGCCAAAGCTCGATCAACCACCATGTACCCAATGTAATGCTTGGATAGAACATTATTTCACCGACGTTCCCCTTTGCAATCAAATATCAAATCGTTAGAGGAACGGGTGACAGTGCTGGCGAAGGAGAACGATAGGCTACATGCCAACGAGAAGAAACAAAAAGCCACCGTATCAATTGTCTTCAGAAACGTTGAAGCAACAACGACCTTTGTAAATTCAAAATTATCATGACCGACTTGTTTTCTTACTGCCCTGGTATGTATTTCCATATTGATTTTTTTCTATGAGTTGGTTTAAATTGATATAACCGCTTGGATTTGCTTTCAATTAGCTCTGTTCATTTTGATAGTTTCAAAATGATTCTGTTACTTTTGATTTTGTTATGAATCATGTACAGAAGATTTGATTGCTAAACTTGGACACAACTATGATTTGGTTAATGCGATTTTATTGTTCTCGAATTAGTTTAAAAGATTGATTTGTTTTCGATCGGGTTTGCTTTTGATTAGTTCTGTTTTCTTTTAATAGACAAAAAAAAATCCTGTTGACTTTGATTTACCAAAATTGATTTTGTTTTGTTTTGAATGAATATTTTTTCTTTGATTGCATTCGATCTGTACAGAGAATTTCTTTGCTAAAATAGGACACAACTGTGTTTTGATTGATATGATTTTGCATTAAGCATAACGATTGTGTCGGCCCCGAACTGGCTCGATTCATTTCTTTTTTCTTGATTTTGAAACGATTATGTATGCTTGGATTAGCATGGTCTTTCATGTATGCAATGCATCAATATTAAAGATTGGTTTGACAAATACAACGTAATCTATTTGATTCGTAAAACGATTTCGTTAAGTTCAGATTGACATATTTTGTCTTTATTGAATTTGTATGAAAGACTTGGCTAAATCGATTATAGTATGTTTTAAAATTGGTTCAAGAGATGATTTCGTTGGTTCCCTAACTGTCAATCATTTCTATATGTTCCGAATTGGTAATAAAAGTTGTTTGACAAATCTCACATATCCTGTTATCATTTGATTAATTCAATTATGATTTCATTTGTTTCAATTTGCATACAAGTTTGATTCATTGTGGTATGAATGATTCACTTTGTTTGGAATTAGTAATTAAAGATTTGGTTTAATAGGTTCGATATATTTTAGTTAGATTTGGATTGATTAAAAACGATTATGTTTTCAAATTAGACCAGCTACAGAATCACAAGATTCTGTAGCTAGTCTTAAAAATTAGATTTTTGTCAATTTTATCAATAAAACACTATCTAAACTTTTGTATTCTTGTCTACTTACAGGTACCCACGAATCTCATTGACAAATTGGACATGATGTAGCAGTTTATATATAGTTTCAGTTGTTAGTCATAGGCAAAAAATAGGGACTTGGGAGATTATTCAAAGATTTTTTGTAAACTGCTTTGACAATTCCCACAGGGATGTTTTACCCTGTAGTCTTTAAATATTTGTTATTTTTTGTAATGATAATAATCATCATCATGGTTGGGAGAACCAGACTATGGATTTATAATACAGATTGAGATGAAAGTTGATGTCTTGTAACAGCTTTAGCTTTCAATATAACAAACTTTTATTTCAAGTTTTCTTCATATCAGTTTCCAATTAATTATCGACTACTTTAGCTATCGTAATTCGTTGCAGGTTGATGTGATTTGATTTATGTGTCATCCATATATGATCTCTCTTATTTTAAAGTACATCAATTACCTTGCTTCAATTTAATGAATTAAAGGTTTACCTTCTTCGTTAAATGAATCATTTTGTACAAATCGTTGCACACAGATTTCTCTAAATGTGATGATTTGTAAATTATAAGATTGCTGTAATTTTTTATGTCTTGTTTGTCCTGTCATTTATATTTGAAGAGCACAGTTGCTTCCTGTTTACGAGAAGATTGTGGAGAATTTGGTGTGGGTTTTCTCCCACTGAACAGCTAAATCAACTATTGCATACAGGACAAACTTGAAGTGTTACTTCAGGTCAGTTTTCTATTTGTTATTTGATAGTTAATTTATTAGTGTTATTTAAGTAGTTTTAGATATATATATAGTTTAGATTTTTAGTTTGAATTATTATTTTAGTTTCTTAGCTTAGACAGTTTTTATTTAATTTATGTCTCATAAAATTATAAAAATCAAAAAACAATAGTTTCATTGTCTTAGGATAGTTTACAAATGATTTTTGCAGGGTTTCATTTAAATCTGTAATCTATAAATGTTGTATATTTGTAATTGGATCTAACTCTGTTGATAGTTGAACATTTAATTTTATAGAATTATTGCTATATAGCATAGATAATAGACTGTATATATTTAGTTCATATTTTTTTATTAGTTTGCTTTAATTTTTGTTTTCTTTAGATTAGTCCCTTAGTGTAGTTTTCTTTCGTTTTCCTAGGACTTAGATCGGCCAACGGAGCCGCTAAACCCATCAAGGTGGATCATCCCAAGCGGCTTGGGTTATTTAGACAACCCTGGACCGGATCCACTCTTCCAGTTGGCAAGCGTTCATTTTCGCCCATCAACAGAACTGCGGTGAGGATTTTCTTGTTAAGCCCTGAATCTGGCACCAAGTAAACTCTATCCTTGTAAGATATGACAACATCAATGACGGTATACTGGTCATCCTGTATCTTCCCATCCATCACCTCACAAGCGAACTTGTTCTTGGAATATTCCACTAACAAGTGGGATTTCCAATCTACTAAAATCTCCATGAAAGAACATGCCACAGGTCTCCTCAATAGTGCATTGTCCACAATGTTCTTCTTCCCCTTGACATACTCTATGTCAAAGTTGAATGCCTGTACCTTCGTCACCCATTTCTATTGGAGCTCACTGAGGTCCTTCTGCTCAAGGAAATACTTCAAACTATTGTGATAGGTCTTGACCATGAATTTGTTGCCCACCAAATATTGTCTGAACTTGGTGAAGGCATGCATGATTGCCAACATTTCCTTGTCATAAATGGAGTACAACCTCTCAGGTTGACTAATCTTCCGACTCTTGAATACAATGGGGTGTCCTCCCTGCATCAAAACTACAGTGATCCCTTTGTCGGATGCATCACACTCTAGTACAAATGGCAGGGTGAATTCTGGTAGTGCCAACACTGGACAAGTGCCCATGACTTCCTTCATGTGTTCAAAGGCTTCCTCTGATTTCTCTGTCCATATGAAGGCCCCATGCTTGGTAAGATCTGTCAGTAGTTCTCCAAGCTGAGAAAAACCCCAGATGAACCGCCTGTAATAGCTACACAACCCAAAGAAGCTCCTCAATTCTGTCATGTTCATGGGCGTCGACCAATCCAGAATGGCCCTGATCTTCTCTTGGTGCACCTATACCCCCTGTGCATTGTTGATGTGGCCTAAGTAAAGCAGCTCTATCATACCCAACTTGCACTTGGACTCTTTGGCATAAAATGATTGTGCCTCCATGATTCTCAATACCTCATTCAGATGCCTCATATGCTCTTGCCATAACCGGCTATAGATCAAGATGTTTTCAAAGAAAACCAAGACTGATTTCCTTAACTGACCTATGAATATATGGTTCATGCAAGACTGGAATGTAGTGGGTGCATTGGTTATCCCAAATGGCATAACTAGGAACTCGAAGGGTCAAAAATGACATCGAAATGTTGTCTTTTCTATGTCCTACTCTTGGATGATGATATGGTGATATCCACAACGTAGATCAATTTTTGAGAAGTAAACTGCCCCATGCAGTTCATACATCAACTCCTCAATGCATGGGAATGAGTACTGGTTTTTGATGGTTTTCTTCTTCAAGGCTCGATAATCAATGCACATCCTCATGGTGCCATCCTTCTTCAGAACTAAGACAACTGAAGAAGCAATTGGGTTGTTGCTCAGTCTGATGTGTCCCATTGCCAACAATTCCTTGATTGCCTTCTCTATCTCATCCTTGAGCCTCCTAGGATGATGATAGGGGGGGTGATCATAGGTTTTTCCCCCTCCTCTAACTCAATGGTGTGCTCAAACCCCCTATCAGGTGGTCTCCCTGGTGGGATTGCCTCAAAGTCCTACTAATGTCGTCCCAATAAATTCTTGATCTCTGTGTGGTATTGTTATCGATCTTTTGAATCCTTGTGAGTAGTGATCAAGTATTTTGTGGCATCTGCTACCTCCCCATGTCTGAATATCCTCTCCATCCTCTTGGCTGAAACTGTCCTAGGTGCTCCTATCGACATACCTCTTAGAACAACCTTCTTCCCATCCTGATATCTGAATCCCATTTCCAAGGTTTGGTAGTTGGTAGTGATTTTTCCCTAGGTAATCATCCACTGAACTCCTAACACCACATCTGTGTCCAATAGGTCAACCACATAAAATGTTTCTCTCACTGTGTAGTTGCCTAACTTCATCTCTAAGTTTGGAATTTTGTCTAGACACTCCACTGTGTGGCCATATGTTACCGCAACATCAAACCCCTCAAAATCCTCTGTCTGAAGTACCCGTCTCGATACTAGTGAAGCATTGATGAAGTTGTGGGTGGCCCCACCATCTATCAAGGTGATTTCCCGTTGCCCCTGAAAAATTCCTCTGATACGGAGGGTATCATACCTGGGAACACCAGAAAGGGTTGCTATGACTCCTCCCTTTTCTAGTTTCCTCCTTTCAGCCTGCTCTGACAGTTGTGGGACTACTGGAGGATGGGTTCCTATTGGTGTCGGTGGTCTATGGGGAAGTTGCTCCTCTGCTAGTGCTGACTCCTCTTATGAACTAGTGGATCCACTGTCCTGCTCCTCCTCCTCACTGTCCATGCTATCTACTGCTACCTCAATATAATGAATCTCTCCCTTGCCCATGCACCTGTGGCCTGGGACCTAAGGATATCTGTAGCTGAAGCAAAGCTTCTTCCTCATAAGCTATCACCTAGTCTCATCATCCAACTTCTCCTTGCCCTTCCATTCTCTCTAGAATGGCTTCCTGTCTTGATCCCTCTGGGGCACAAATGGTTTGGAGAAATTTTTAGTCTTTGGCACTGAGTCTACCAGATCTCGAGTGTGAAGGACGGTATCCTGCAAAGTGGGAGGCCTATATGCCTTCACCCATCCCTTCAAAGGCTCTGTGAGTCCTTCTGTGAATAACATGATTAACCTGGGTTCTGATATATCTGTCACTACCACGGCTACCCACTGAAACTCTGTTATGAACAACTCTATTGTGCCAGTTTGTCTCAACTAGGCTATATCCCTGAAGTGTATCTCGGGATACTTCCTGTCAAACCTATCCATGAGCCTATCTATAAACTACGTATAGGAGGTGATGCAACTGTGATCCAATGTCACCAGTCCATGATACCACCACTCGTGTGCCTCACCCTCCAAGTGTAAGGTCATGAAACTGATGGCCTCTGTCTCGGTCATCTGGTTGAGCTTGTAATATGTGTCTAGATTTTGTACCCAAGCTCCGGCAATGTATTTGAATTATCCGTCGAAAGAAGGGATGGTGAGTTTCTCAACTTTTCGGATGAAATCGAGGTTATGCCCCTGCTGTTGTTGTGGTCCTCCCCTCCACGGCTCTCTGGGGTAGTTCCTCAGTCTGATTCCATAGTACTCGACTAAGGTCATGTCCTGATGGAAGTCATGACCCAATGTTGCATACTCCCTCCTATACTCTGCAATGTCGTTAGCATGAGTGGGTGTCCTTTGTGCTATTGGTGGCGGTGCCGCTACTGGGGGTGCCCTCTGGAAACTAGGAAACAAGCGTCTGGGAATCCTACTCACAGAGGTGTATGTGTGAGAGGGTGACTGGGGTCTATTGTCTACTCCCAAGTTGGCCTATGCTACATGCGAGACTTGTGTATCTAGGGTGCCCACTCTAGCCAATCTATCAACCACCTATGCCAAGGACTAAGACATGGTTCGTTGACTAGCTAACATACCATTGATAACCTGCATGAAAGTTGCCTCTAGATTTACAGGTGCCTTGCCACTGCCCTCTAGTCTCTCATATATGTTTCCTAGCATCCTCTCTGCCTCATGCTCAGCCTCATGCTCTACCCTTCTCTTTGGTTCTCTGTGTGCCTCTTCCTCTTCCTCTGAGCTAGGAGGAAAAGGGGGAAAATCAGGCCTATGACTTCTTTCCAAATGCCTGTTGTAAGTGACATATTCATCACCTACGTGTTCACATCTCTCTAGGTCTTCTGCTACACTCATTGTCTTTAGTCACAAGTTGGCAGGACTAAAGCTCTAATACCACTGTAATGTTCCTGACTTGGCTAGTCTAGGAAATGTTGCTAATGTGTGTGTAGGATCAAAGGTTTACAACATATAAATGATCATACAAATAATAAACGTGACAAAGGACTGCAAATTTTGTATTATGATATCTCTGTGGATTACAAAATGGCTGAATGTGGTTGAATAACTAACAATACTCGACTAGATCAACATACAATGGATCTTATCCGGAATATAAATAAGCAATTGTGGCTGAATAAAATAACAACACTCAGCTAGATCAAAGACAAAAGGATCTTAGCTGGAATACAAATAAGAAACTAAAAGATAATACCCAGAATAATGGAGCACTACGGAATCAATGAAGAATGATGGAAGACTTGGATGATCTTCCCAGTGACTAGGGTGTGTCTTTCAACACCGAAATCAACCAACTGGTGTCTTCCTCATGGAATACACTGAACTATCTCTCCTGAGATGCACCTCTTCTCCTCAATGACAATTCATAATCTGCATAATGATGAATTAGGTCATTGACCATTCCTTTATAGCTTTCCAAAACCCAAAATCATGTTGAAACCCTAAATCACTGCTAAAACCCTAATTCATTGTTGACTTCTATTTTTAGCTCATAATGACTTAAAAGCGTTGTTAACCCTTGTTAGCTCAATGTCACTTTCTGAATATAACACCTATGACTGGAGTGACCTCTAGTAACCTTGTTTACCCCTCTTTGGCCCTGGCTATAGTCTAACTGGGTGGTTTAGACCATTAAGCCTCCATTTCTGGAGCTCCTATTTGGAAAGGGACATTACAAAATGGAGGCCGCCTTAACCTTTGAAGACCACAAGATACTATCGACATCTTTTCTAATATCGAAGGGGCAATTAATTATGAAATTTTTGTTCTTTATACTTGAAACGGATTGTATTTTTATATGGGAATACATCATTGATGAAGAACATTGAATAAAAAAAAAATTCCATTCGGGTATGCACGCGGTGTTCTCTCCATTATATTTTGAGAGCATTTTTATCGTATCATTTTTTGTTGGAGTGCACAGAGTTCTCTACATTGTATTTTGAGCATGCGGAGTTCAAAAAATCTAAACCTGAAGTGTTGGTCCCACAGGGTGTGTTGGCACAGGGGCAGACTGAGGGTTCAATGCTACAATAGTGCACCAAAAAAACCCTAACTACCAGCCCTTTCGATAGCACCTGTGAAGAAAATGAAGTCTCACCCGATGTAGAGGGAGGGGTGGTTGCAAGACTCAGGGGTATGCAACATTAGTTGGGACATAGATCTATGATTATAACACTTATCAATCACCTAGTATATATTATTCATCAATATTCAACCCTTATGATACTTCGCATATAGAAAAAAACATCGCAGTATGTACATAGATCTAAGATAATTCATCACTTAGCCACAACAAGATAGATTAGATTCGACAGATCAAGCACTAATCATCTTATATACCATATCTAACATTCATTCATATCTCAGAAGAACAAAGCATAAATAGATCTATCTAAACACATCAAAGCACTTAGCAAAGGAAGAGACAAACACATCAGGTTGAGGCACAGATCACAACACATAGATTTACCATGGTTCACCCCCACCCCGGGGCTACGTCCACAAAGTCTTCTTCTTTATTAGCTTCAGTTAATCAGGTTACAACACATAGCCATCCAAATCCATCTTCGCATAGGAAAAAATATCTACGCAGCTCGTTAGATCCTTCTTCCTTGCGCTAACAGCATAGAGCCTTCTACAATATCCTACACTTAGTCTCTTACAGTATGTACAAATCATTTACAATCATTACCAGCACTTAGCACAACTTGCAACTCTTTGATCACATAGATCACACTCTACTACTCTTCTCCCCCCTCCCCCTTTTCACTTACTTTTCCTATACATATAATTATACATACAACAGTGGGCCTAAGCATGGGTAAACCCATAGGTCGACATCCCTTTCCCGTTACATTATCCCCAAAAATCCGAAAAGGACCCAAAAAGGCGTCTAGCTTCCACGATTTCTGCTTCGCATTGCGCTCCATCTTTGACAAGCTGTCGAAGTCCCAAAAACGGTCAAATATGACCAAGTGTTCCTCAAAACTTGGTCAGGGCCAACAGGGTGTTTGCATTTTGCGATTCAGGAATACTTGTTTCATTTTTGTGTTGGGTGTTTGTAAATGCCGAAAGCCAAACTGCAACGTGCCTCCATTTTCCACAACTCCTTTCATTGTTTTTATGGACTACACTTAGCTAGACCCTCAAAATTTATGTAATTATCAAGTTATATTATATATGATAGGAGAAATTGTGAAAATACATCAAAGGAAGAATCTATTGAATGGAAAAATACACTTTAACACAGTTGGCAGTGATGGACCTTCAAAATTTATGTAATTGTCAACTTATATTATATATGATAAGAGAAATTGTGAAAATAGATCAAAGGAACAATCTATTGAATGGAAAAATACAATTAAACACAGTTGGCAGCATACAAGAATTAGTGTTCAAAAATAAGTTCAAATAATATTTTATTTACATTAAGAAATAATCTCTCGTCGTATGGGGAGTTATGTCATTTCAATATCTTATTAGAAATTGAATCTAGTTCAATACTCTTGTGGTCAAAGTATCCTATTTACTGTCTTATTCAGAACAAATTGGGCGTTCCCTTGACTCCTTAGTAAATCAGATCACATAGTAATTTGGTTTTGGTTTAGCTATTTGAATGTTTGTTAGCCTGACAAATTTAAAAAACCAAGTTTGATTTGTTCAGTAACTAATGTTGGAAATAGTAATTACAAGTAGGTGATCTTTTGTCAATTTTCAGTATTGTATTTTGTATTAGGGTGCAACGTCGAAGTTATTAATATCAAGTATTTTCTGTATTGACAAGTTATGTTACATTTCTATGTTACATTTCTAAGTTTATATGCTAATTATAGCACTCTATTGTCTCTATGTCGTGAAATCGTTCATTAAGTATTTTATCACAGCGTGTAGTAAATCGAGTAGTTTAACCACTCTGTGGTAAGTCCTGAAAAGTTCAGTCACAAAGTTTTGTGGCACGCAGTTTTTGTCACTGCATTGCACAGAATTTGTCTGTGTATTGTAGATCGGAGATTTGGTATTAGAGTAGGTTCTAACAGAGTAGGTTGATCGCAATAGGTTCTATTAGAACAAGTTCAAAAGCAACAGCTATGTTGTTAAGTGAAATATGGGTTCTACTTCAAATATCCAACCTCCCACTTTTACATGAAAGAACTATGAGTTATGGTCCTTGACCATGAAGGAACTGTTACGAGGTCAATATATATGGGAAATAGTCGAGAATGGTTATGTGGAACCAATAGATCTCGAAGCATACAGTGCACTCACACAAGCTGAGAAGGATACTTTGAAATATCAAAGGAAGAAGGATGGAAAGACTATGTTTTACATACATCAAGTCGTGCATGAGATAATACTCCCAATATTTGCATCATCAAAGCAAGCCAAGGAGGCATGGGACATATTACAATCTTATTATCAAGGTATGGACAAAGTCAAGACTTCAAAAATACAAATTCTTAGAAGAGATTTTGAAACTCTGTCAATGAAAGACACATATTCAATACATTCATTTTACACCCATGTTATTGGGCCGATAAATCATATGAAGTCTCATGGTGAAACCATATAATACATAAAAGTTGTTGAGAAAGTGTTGATGAGTTTTCCTCCTAAATTTGATACCCTTTTTGTGACTCTCAAAAAGAGAAAATACATGAGTCAGTTTAGTATAGATGAACTGCAAGCTTCCCTCATTAATCATGAACACATAATAAATATGTAAAGTATGTCATTAGAGAATGCATCTTCCACGTAGCCATCTATAAGTTGTGGAAGAGGAAGGGGGGGGGGGGGNAAAAATATATAGGTAGAGGAAGGATTTATGTCATATGTGGATGCAATAGAAGTCCTAGAAATACTGGTGGAAGAGGTCAAAACCCAAATACGATTCATCCAAGTAGTCAGAGAATAGATAAATAAAAGGTTCAGTGCCATTACTGTAAAAGCTATGGATATTATGCATATGAGTGTAGAAAGATACTGTATAATTAGAACAAGCAAGGTCAAGATCAGTCTCTGTAATATTCCAGATATAAAATGGTATGTAGAACAAAAATAATTAGGTAGAAATGGTAGATAAACAACTATATAACCATTACAACAACACAATAATACCAAAATAATACCATAATAACACCAGAAAGAGCACTTTGATTACTGAGAGAAATGTTCACCTGCCTCTTCAAGGGGGAAACCTACAAAAGAAAAGAGATCTATTACAAAAATATCCAAGACCAAACTTCTCATACCCTGGACTCCTATTTATACTAAATATGTCTATCAAAAGAAAAATCTAGAGGAAGATCCTTCTAGAAGTGAAAGCTTCTATTAGGTCTTCTTACATTTGAATTATTCTTCCTTGTTGCTAGTCCTTATTAATATTGACCTTTATTATATGGAAACATATTATTCTACCTATGTGAGGGGTTATGTCCCTATCATGTACTCTCCCTTAAAAATAGCCTTGTGCACAAGTCTTGAGATGAGAAACTTGTGGCAGAAAGGTAGTTAGTTCCCAAGTGGCATTCGATGGAGTTGTATCTTTCCACTAGACTAACACTTCCTTGATGGTTCACTAATGTAGATGACCCTCACACTGGTCCAAAACTGCTTGTGGCCTTCTTCATCCAACTCGAGAAGGTTGGTTTGAGTTTGGCACTTAGTTCCAATCACCTTCTTTAAGAAGGAAACATGAAAAATAGGATGGATCTTAGAATGAATGGGAAACGATAACTGATAGGCCGCTCATCCCACACACTTGAGAATGGTATAAGGAACATAAAATTTAGGCACCATTTTCTGACAATGGTCAACCTTGAGGGAATTTTTCTTGTAAGGTTGCAGTCGAAGAAACACCTAATATCCTTCTGAAAATTGACATTCAGAGTGACCTTGATCTACTTGTTTCTTCATGCGATTTTGGGCCATGACCAAATTATCTTTGAGGGTATGGAGAATAGCCTCTTGAACTGTAAGTGTTTGGTCAAATTCCTGGACCTTCGAGACACCTGGAAAGTATGAGATAACTAAAGGTGGATTTTGTCCATATACCACTTCAAAAAGAGTCATGCAGGGAGTTTTATAGTAAGAAGTGTTGTACCACCATTCAGTGAGTGGTAACCATTGAGCCCACTGAGTTTTCCTTTCCAATGCAAAACACCTCAAATATGTTTCCAAACACATGTTGAAAACTTTAGTTTGACTATCAGTCTTAGGATGATAAGTTGTGCTGAGATGTAATTAGGTTCCTTGTGGCTTGAACAGTTCTTGCCAAAAATTGTTGGTGAAAGTTAGGTCACGATTAGAAACAATAGAACGAGGCATGCCATGAAGATTGAAGACCTGATCCATGAAAATTTGAGCCACAGTGGAGATTATAAATGGGTGTTGAAGAGCATAGAAATGAGCATAACTAGAAAGATGATCAACTACCACCATGATGCCTGATTTATTTCTCGATTTAGGTAAGCCTACAATAAAATCCATAGAGATATCTCGTGAAATAGCAGGTGGAATCAGAAGTGGTTGTAGTATGCCAGGAGATTTGACTTTTTCTCCCTTGTTGTGTTGAAAAACATCACATTCAGCCACAAAATTATGAATGTCCTATTTCATACCATCCCATAAAAAATAGCATTTGACCCAATCATAGGTTCTCATAAACTAAGAGTTCCCAGCAGTGGGTGTAGCATGAATCTTAGAAAGTACCTTGGATTTAAGTTTTGACTGTTTACTTAAATATAAATGGCCTTTGTATCGAAGCTCATCATTGAGCCAAGAGTTCCCCGAGGAGAATGGAGAATTGGCCTACAATTTTTGTATCAGATGTGAATGTTTGGGATCATGTAGCCATTCCTAGCGAACAACTTGGAGCCAATCGGGTACAATGAAGGAGAGAGAAAAAAGGGACCTTTCATCTTCATATTTTCTGGAAAGTGCATCAGCAAGCACATTGTCTTTTCCTTTGTTGTAAATGATCTCATAATCACATCCAAAGAGATTATTCACCCATTTTTGTTTCTCTGGGGAGGAAAGGCATTGTTCCATAAAATAATTGAGGCTTTGATGATCTATCTTAATTTGGAAGCGTTTCCCCAATATATAAGGGCACCAAAGATCCACGACATGCAGAATAGCCAACATGTCCTTTTCATAGATTGATTTTCCAAAATGTTGCTCAGACAATTGTTTGCTGATAAATGCCAAAGGTCGATCCTCTTTCAAGGATTGTGCCAATTCCTTTCCTAGAAGCATCACATCCCAGGGAAAAGGTCTTTGTCAAATCAGGAAGGGCCAAGACTAGAGTGGTGCACATGGCCATCTTCAAGGTTTGAAAATATTGAGCATTTGTTGGAGTCCAAGTGAAAGAATTATTTTTAAGGAGAGCAGTGAAAGGTACCGCAATATTTCCATATTTCTTAACAAGCTTCCCATAATAGCCTGGTAAACCCAGAAATCCACGCAATCTTTTGAGAGTCTTTGGGTGAGGCCAATCTTGCATAGCACTTTCGAGGCACCAAAAGCACATTTAGATTATTTGAGGAAAAGTTGGTGCTGAGAGAGTATATGGAGAACTCGATCCACATGATAAACATGGGTTTTCCAGTTTTTACTATAGATGAGGATATCATCAAAGAAAAATAAGACAAAATGACAGAGAAAATGATGGAAGACATGATTCATGAGGCTTTGGAAAGTAGAGGGATCATTACAAAATCCAATGTGCATGACCAAAAACTCATGGTGGCCCTCATGATTTCTAAATGTAGTCTTAGGAATGTCTTCTTCACTCATACGGATCTTGTGGTAGCCAGAAAGAATATCAATCTTACTAAATAAATGGGCACCACTCAATTCATCCAAGAGGTAATGAATGGTAGGAATGATAAATTTGTCTTTAATGGTGAGTTTTTTTAGGGTGCAAAATTCATGAAGCATGTGCCAAGAACCTTCTTAATAAGGACCATGACCACATGAGAAGAGTAGGGGCTCGTACTAGGGAGGATAACACTTGCGTTGAGAAATTCTTGAACATTTTTCTCAATTTAATTTTTTGGGAAAAGGGATGAGGATAGGGATGAATATTGGGAGGAAGGTTTCCTGGGACAAGGGGAATGGAATGACCATGAACACCACAGAAGGGAGGGAATCCCTCGGGAGTGGGAAAAAAAATGATGTTTAAAGAGGATGGATTGGAGGTCCTGCAGCACAGATATTGTCTCAATGGCTTGTATCGCATGGAGTTGGGAAATAATGCCAGAATGACCTTTTTTAGAATATTTTCCATGCGATGGAAACTGATGATCTCTGGGGAATCAACAATGATTCCTTGGAACTTGTATTGTTGGCCATCCTGGTCGAATTGCATGGTTAATTCCTTAAAATCCATGAGAATGGGACCCAACGTCCTTATCCATTTTGCACCCAACACAATGTCACAACCACCCATGTCGATAGAAAACATATGATATTTCATGTGGTACTCACCAATTTGGAGACACATTTTCTCAACGCCCTCCACATTTCATGGACCTGCCATTGGATATCATGATTTGAAAATTATTGATGATATAGATATAGCAATTAGTTTGTTGAGCAATGCGACAATGAATAAAATTATGGGTGCTTCCACTATCAACAAGAATAATGGCATTCATATTCTTAATGTAACCAATTATCTTGAGGGTTTGGGGAGAAGAGAAGCCAGTGATAGCATTTATGGAAATGACTGGTTCTACTTCGGGAGGGTCTGAGGGGGAGGTCCTCTAAAAAATCCTTCGAGATGGCCATAAAAATGTTTTTTCCCTTACACTCGTGCCCAAGAAAATATTTGTCATCACAATTATAACAAAGGCCTTTGAGTTGGCGTTCAACCATCTTGACCCTGGTCAATTTATGGATCTTTAGTGGAGTAGAAGGAGGAGTGGGAGTGATTGGTTTAGTTTGAGGAATAAAGGAGATTTTTTGGTTTTGATAAGAGACAACATGTTGTTCTTCCTTATATATTTTATTATCATCCACGCAACTCTGAGGCCAAGCCATGAGGACATGGGCACAGATCTCATCCTTGATTCCACTGATAAAACATTCTCGGAAAAAAGCATAAGACATGCCCTATGTATGTAAATCCAATAGCTCAAAAGAGGCTATAAATTCTTCCACAACAACAAATTGTTTCAACTTTCTCAAATGGCCTAAATGGTTGGTTTCAGTGTTAAAGCATTCATAAAGCTATGCCACAAAGTGTGTCCAAGCCACATACCCTTGGTGAGAATTTTTCTCCATTGCCACCATTGCCAACGTTCTTGATCTAGATGAATAGCACCATACCTTAGTTTGGCCAAATCATCTATAATTCCATAAAAAGAGAAATAATGTTCCATTTGAGTTACCCATCTAGTGGGATCTTCCATCAAAGTTGGTCACATCCACAAGTGAAAGGCATAGGTTACGCTGAAAGTGACGAGGCTGAAAATTCTGGGAATGAGAGGAATTTTCACCTTCCATTTGCAAAGGTGGGTCAGATGAGGGAACATATGTAGGGATATGTAGCTTGACACATATCATCGTAGTGAGAGATTCAAGATGGGTAGCATGGTCTTGTTTGAGTTTTTTTTTTAGGTCCTCTATTTTGGCATTGATGGAGGAATGCATGATTTTATTAACGGTGGCAATATTGGCATTGAACTGTCTCACTTGTTGTTGGATTTCTATGATAATAGAGTGCAAGGAATTGAAGCGAGCTTCCAAGTATTGGGTACAAGTGTGGGACATGATGAAGAGGGAACACAAAAAAGGGGCCAGTGGGACCACACAAAAAATGGGTTATGGGTGAAGTGTATCAAAATGACCAGGGAGACGAGTTGAATCCAATGGGGTAAAGCCCAAGTAAGGGTGTTGGAAGGGGGTTGGCTCCACAAGAAAAACATTTGTTTAAAAATGATAGTTATGAATACGATAAGGGCGAAGAGAGAAATCCAACGAAATAGGTTTGAAATAATGGTGCCAATAGGATCTAGACTTTTTTTTTTTTTTACTCCTCTAGAGTTATACTCCGATATGAAGAATACTGTAGTGATGAAATTCCCAAGTGATTAATAGGAAGAAATGTGTAGTAATTTCACAACCCGAATGCAAGAGACACGATTGCACGACAATAGATCTTGTCTATTCTATTTTTGTTTCCATCCCAATGGTTAGGGTATTCAAAGGTTCTAAAGACAAGGTTTTTCCCTATGCTATAGCTCTCAGATATACTTGCGGGGTCCAATAGTAGTACTCGGCCCAATATCTTAGGGAACCAACTAAGGAGGCTATACCATGCCCTTAGACGTACTACTCAACTACCTTGGTATTAGAGAGTATCTTCCCGAGTGTTTTTCTCAGTGGAACTATAGTAGTCAGGTGGTCGAACGATTTATCTATGGAGGGCTCCAGAAGATCTAGGATGATCTGTATATAGGTGTTTTCTGATGCACTACCACTTGAAGGGATACCAACATGGGTTACAAGAGTGGACAACAAATTTTCTATGAAGTAACACTTGTATTTTTTGTGTGTATGAATCCCCGAATGCGGTTTTATGCGTGTAAGTACATATATTTGTAGCTTAAAGACGTCGGAATACATCTCTACCCTGAAACAATTTAACCCACGATTTTTTGTCGAGGAATGTGCTATGATACTGCTTGTAATATTCCAGATATAAAATAGTATGGAAAACAAAAATAATTAGCTATAAATGGAATTTAAACAATGATATAAACAAATCAACACCAGAATAATACCAAAATAATACCAGAATAATACCAGAAAGAACACGTTGATTACTGCGAGAAATTTTCACTTGCCTCTTCGAAGGGGAAACCTCCAACAGACCAAATCTCTATTACAATAATATCCAAGACCAATCTTCTCATGCCCTCGACTCCCATTTATACTAAATATGTCTATCAAAAGAACAATCTAGAGGAAGATCCTTCTAGAAGTAGAAGATTCTATTAGGTTTTCTTACATTTGACTTATTCTTCCTTATTGCTAGGCTTTATTAATATTGACCTTTGTTACATGGAAATATATTATTCTACCTACATGAGGGGTTATGGCACACACTGAGACAATTCCAATAGCTTCCCAAGTTAAATTCAATGTTTCTCAAGAAAGTCCATGTGATATATGGTATCTAGATTCAGGTTGCACTAATCACATGAAAGGAAACATAGAATTGTTTTCTAGTTTGGATAAGTTAGTCCAAACCAAGGTAACACTTGGAACAGATATCCAAGTCATTATCTTAGGAAAATGAAGTATAAACATTTTAACTAAACAAGGAGAACACACAATTATTATAGAAAGGATACAAAATCTATATGGAAGCTAATCATTGTGTGATTATGGATAGATATCCAAGCAATTAGATTATTTCAATAATTTAGATGAAAAGTAACAGAATGTTCACATTGACATTAAATTTATCCAAGAATTAAAATACAACACAAAGTTTTGGTAAAGAAAAAGATGCGCAGTTAGACATTCCATTTACAGTCGAAATTGTGTGTATTTCTAAAGAAGGAAAAGGTAGTTCACACAGTACCAAGAAAGAAGAAGACAATGACACAGAGATGCTGACAACATTCCAATCTTAAGTAGAGGATGATTCCTACATATGGAATTTCAGATTTGGACACTTAAACATTGGGGGTATGATGTTGTTACATACAAAGGATATAGTAAGAGGTTTGTCATTAATAGAAAAACCAAAAAGAATATGTGAAGGCTGCATATTTGGAAAACAACGTAGAGAATAATTTCCAGTTGGCAATTCATATAGAGAAAATATACACTTGAAATAGTACATTCACATATTTGTGGACCAATGCCAACACCATCTATAGGTGGAAAGTACATATTTCTTGACATTCATTGATGATTTCTCAAGAAAAACATCAATTTACTTTCTAAAACATAAATCAGATGCATTGAGTTGTTTTCAGCAGTTTAAATCACTTGTGGAGAAGCATAGTGGTTATTAAATCAAGTGTCTAAGAACTGACATAGGAGGAGAATATATGTCAAGAGAATTTCAGAACTTTTGTAAAGTTCATGGAATCTACAAGCAACTTACCGCGCAGTATACACCACGACATAATGGTGTTACAAAAATAAAGAGCATAAACATCCTGTCAATGGTGCACAATATGTTGGCATCCAACCATTTGACAAATGCGTATTTGGACGAGGTAGCAGAAATTGCAGTATACATCATGAACATATGTCCAACAAAGAGTGTGAGAAACAAAGTTCCTCAAGAAGCCTTGACAAGTATGAACCATAATGTAGTGCACTTACAAGTTTTTGGTTGTATCGTGTATGCACATGATCCATATGAGATGAGAAAGAATATGGACAACAAATGACACAAATGTATATTTGTAGGGTATTCTGAAGAAAAAAAATGTTACAAGTTGTATGACCCTATTGCAAGAAAATTTGTAATCAATCGTGATGTCCATTTCATGGAAAAGGAAGCATGGGATGGAAGCATAGAAAATACAGTCATAATTATTGATGCTATTGAGCATGATGACATAGAGGATGAAGTGTTTCAAACACCATGTACAATTCAATGTGCAATTCCTTCCACTTCTAGAACTGCGACAAAAATCACAATGCAAACTAATCCAGTAAGATCAGCAGGTGCACAGTCTACACCTAGAGTGCATCAAACTCTAGCAAGTAGTCCAAGTAGTTCTAAATCTCTAGATGCAACATTATCAAGTTTGTTACCAAGGAAGACAAGAAGTCTCTGCAACATCTATAATGAGGATACAACAAATTCATTTTGAGTTTTTTATTTGTTTTCACAAATAAATGATCCATTAACCTTTGAAGAAGTTGTCAAAGATGATATATGGACATAAGCCATAGATGAAGAAATCATAAGCATAGAGAAGAACCAGACATGGAAATTGGTAGTTGTACCTGAACACAAGGATGTGATAAGAATCAAGTGGATTTATAAAACCAAGCAAGATGTAGATGGGAATGTGCAGAAACATAAGGCAATGCTAGTTGCAAGAGGTTTTACACAACAACCTATAATTTATTTCAATGAAATATTTTCACCATTTTCTCTCATGGACATAGTCAAAACTGTGTTAGTCATTGTTGCACAGAACAAATGGCCAGTTTATCAAATGGATGTAAAGTCAACATTCTTGAATAGACATTTAGAAGATGAAGCATATGCAGAACAACCACAAGGCTATGAGGTTCCAGGACAAGAAGACAAAGTGTATAGAGTGAAGAAGGCATTGTATTGATTAAAGAAAGCTCCCATATCTATATACAGTCGCATAGATTCCTATCTCCCAGAAAATGGATTTCATAGAAGTGAATGTGAGCCAACATTTTACATCAAAGCAAATCAAGAATGTAACATGTTAATTGTTTCCTTATATGTAGATGATTTTATTTTTACAGGTGATTTTGGCGTAGATGAATTTAAGTCTGTCAAGAAGAATGAATTTAAAATGACTGATTTAGGGTTATGAGATATTTTTTGGGTATTGAATTTCACTAGTCTAGAGCTGGTATATTTATCTCACAATCAAATTATGCACATGAAATTTTGAAAAGATTCAACATGATAAGTTCAAAAACAATCCCAATACTTGTCATAACAGGATTGAAGTTAAGCAAGGAAGATAAAGGGTCCAAGGTGGATCCCACAATGTTTAAAACAATAGTAAGAAGCCTTATGTATTTAATAGCAAGAAGACATGATATTATGTATGGAGTGAGTCATATTTGAAGCTTCATGGAAACTCAAAAAGAATCACAGTAGAAGGAAGGAAAGAGAATTATGAGATATGTGAATAGAAAAAAATATTTTGGCATTATGTATTCTATCTCAAAAGATTTTAGAATTATTTGACACACTAACATTGATTGTGAAGGAAACATAGATGATAGGAAAAGTAGCTCTAGGTACACATTTCATTTTGGAACAGGTATAGTATCATGGGAATCAAGGAAGCAACCCATAGTGTGATCCGAATTATTTTCGAAATGAAATGAAAGAAGATATATTACAATGAAATACATAGGAATATTGTGAGAAATACAACAATACATGATTTATATTAATGAAATAAATGTACAGAGACTATAAAAATACAGAGTGGATGAACTCACTAGAATGGTGGAAACTTATCTCTAAGAAGAGATGTGACGGCTAGGTTCATTCACAAGAATATGAGTACAATGAGGCTGTTAAGGCATGTTTACAATAAACATGAATTCCAAAACCCTAGACATCCATAAACCTAACCCTAAGAGATGAAGCACCAAAATTCATGTGGGCCTCGCTGGGGTAAGTTAGTACATCAACTTCCCAGGGTTGTAACTTTTTCATAAGATCTTTGTTTTAGGCGTGTAATAGCCAGTCGAAAAGGTATTTTCGAGAACTACACATTATGTCTTAAAATGTCACTTTGTCAACAATTTGAATTTGAAAATACAAAAAAACATACGTTGTTTAGGGTCTCAAAACGACCTTGGAAGTATAGAAAGATGTAGTGACATGAAAACTTCCAAATAAGTCAGTTGGAATAGGTGGGCAACCACCAATATCCACCTGGATGTTGTGTAGGGATTCAAGACAACGTCGAAAGTGCAACAACCATAATTACATATATATGTCACCTTTATAGAAACATGTTGAACTGAAAATTTTCAAGATGAGGCAAGTGGAGTTTCGAATAGGTGAGTGGCCACCGATATCCACTTGGATCATAGTGACTATGTCTTCAGCAAAAATAGAGTACGTCCCAGCTATAAGTGCAACTTATCAAGCATTTTGGATGAGAAGAATGTTAAAATATTTTCTACAGGAACCATTTACAATATTTTGTGACAACAATTCATCCATAATGTTACCAAAGAATCACGTGTTTCATAAGAAAACCAAGCATATTGATACAAGGTATCATTTTATCATAGAATTAGCGAATAACAAAGAAATATGTTTAAAGTTTTGCTGGTTAAAAGAGCAAGTTGCAGATATTTTCATAAAAGATTTAGCAAGGGATGCATTTCGACATCTACAAAATAGTATGGGAGTTTATGCAGAAACAAATGATTGACAATTTATATAAGATTCATTTTTTTATGTAAATTTTTTTAATCTCACATACTTATAATTAAGGGGGAGTGTTGGAAATAGTAATTACAAGTTGATGATCTTTACATATCCGCCAATGTTTCAGTGTGTCAGTCTGTTAGTCAGACGTCATTATGAAAATACAAATTTGCAAGTTTACTCAAACTCATTTTTGTGAGTGGGACAGAAGGGGAGTTATTTAATGAAGCCGATCTTAATATTTCTTAAGTCAATTTAATTATATATAAGTCAATCGTATTTATTAACATCTTCATTGTTGAGTGAATTTTACTTTTACGAGGAGTCTCAGTATTATCTATATATGTCTGAGTCTGTAGGAAGTCAAAATGCAGAGAGTGATAGACACAGAGCAGAGAAACAACGACAGTAGTGAGGGTAGTAGAAGTAGTCTGAGAGAACAAGATCTATGTATGTTTTGTAAGTTGAAGAAGTCCAAGAAGTCATTGGAGCCAAAGCTCCATTCAATATTGTATTTTGTACTAGTACGCATCACCAAAGTTATTAATATAAAGTATTTTTTGTATTGAGAAGTTGTTTTATATTTCTGAGTTTATATGCTAAGTATAGGATTGTGTTGTTGATGCAGGAGCATTGCTCCCAAGCTAGCCATGCGCCAGCCAGCCAGCCCACTCAGTGCATGCATTCAATGAGGAAAGGAACAACCCTTTCACATTTTGAATTTGAATCTAAAGGCATTTAATATTGTAAGGTTGTTAGAGCCAAAAGGATATGCCTATACGCAGGCTTTAGACGTAGATAGCCTTTAATGGTTGTAAGGATGAATCTAGCTCTGATTTTGGACTAGACAACCCATTCAATTTTAGAGTTAATATAATTGAATAGAGTAGGTAGCTTGGAGGGAAGAGCTCAAAGAGCCCCCTCATGTAAAAGATCTTGGATATTATTTTTGATTGAGTGGAAAAAGTAGCAAGAATTAGACAAGAGAGCAGAGAGGAGGAGTCGAGACTCTGTCAAAGTCTAAGTGCAAGAACACCTTGTAAAGGAGGCATTAGATATTAATATAAAGAACAAATTTCCTGCATGAGTTTCTGTGTGTCTTTATGTGTTTATGAATGTCTATGTGTGTTCTTTATATGTTGTGAATGTGTGTTAGTATGCATTTGCAGGGACAGATAGGTCCTTCTATCTGTGGGTTCTTTGATTTCAGGTTTGGGGATCTTTGAGGCTTCATGCCAAGAGGGTGTGACAGAACATTGCGGGTTCTAAAAGCTAGTGCATAGAGTGCACTTCTAATTCTGTAGAATTTGGACAAAGAAGTGTCAGGAGGGTGCACCGGCTGAAGTCTTAAACTCAGGGGAAGGTCTCAAGGTTACTGAACACCTTAGAGACAAGATTGCGTAGAGGAGAACACAACAAAATATAGAATCACTATAGGATTTTGGAAGAGCTCTACCAGACAGGAAATGAGCGGATGCATGGGTTGCATTGAGGGGGAGAACTCTGGTTCGAGTTCAGAAGGAGATAGAATCACTGAGGGTTCTATAGAGCTCTTCCAGGAGGGAATTGAGCACATGCATAGAGTGCTGAGGAGGAACTCTACTGTGAGTTCATAGAGAAAAAGAATCACTGAGGATTTTGGACACTCTGCCAGGAGGGCATTGAGCAGGTGCTAGAGTGCACAACAGAACTCTAGTTTGTTCATTAAGGGAAACAGAATCATTGTGGGATTTTTTGAGGATAAATTCTGCCGGGAGGGAATTGAGTCAGTGTGAACATAGAGCATAGAAGGAAAGAAATCTTTTGAGTTATGGAATAGAAGAAGAGTCCAAGTAAGGATCGTCACAGGGTTGTTGAACACCCTGGAGACTCAGCAAGACATTTTCTTGAGAAAAAGAGTTCCAGGAGGTCATCAGATTCTCCATTTGAGAGAGAATAAAAAAGGGTTAATCCCTTACAGGTCGAATCTATAGGAAAAGCTCAGAAGAGATAGCACCTTCGTGCATGCCAAGACTGTGCAAGGAGCGCAGAAGTCAAAGAATCCTTTGAGGATTCAAGGAGAGAAGCTCAGGAGGACAATGTCTTTGAGAATGTAGGCGAGACCCAATGGTGTATAGCTCGCAGAGGAAAAGCAAAGGTTGAAACCTTTGGAATTTTGAAAATCTTCCAAAGTTTGGGAAGAAAGCGTGAGCTAAACAAGGAGCACAACTACTATTAGATTAGGCTGAAGTGAATATATGGACCATTGAAATTTCACATCTAGGTAGCAGCAGGAGGAGCACATGGGAGAAGAAGATCTAAGCCTACAGATCGCATGCATTTAGCCGATAGTCATCGGATCTATCGAAAGAAGCATGAGGTTTAATCCTCATGCACAGAGTAGGCAATTCGGGAAAATATCGATAGGGCAGAGGCATCGCTATTTTGGATTTCGGAACTTGAGAAGTTCAAAGGTTCATAGGTTCAGAGGAAAACAGACTAGGAGATTAGATCTCATGGTTCCTGAACTCCCGAAGATATCTGAGTTGTCCATCTGAGGAGGACATGCATCGCGAGATCCTTCATATCGGGGATTCAAACATTGGGAAGTAGAGCACAAAGAAGTATTTTGACTTCACAACTGGCGAAGCCCCGAAAGTGATCAGAGCCGCCCATCTATGGGAGGACACGTGTTGAAGATTAGGGGAATCACCAGGTAATCAGATACCGGGGATTCAGAAGACAAGAGGATCAGTGTCATTGGGTTCATGGAGTCCCGAAGACCAAAAAGGATCGGGATCGTCCAAGCGGAGGACACGTGGCAGCAATCCAGTAATCGGGGAAATTCTCGAAAGAAGCATTTCGACATTTTGGTTACCAGGAATGTGAGAGGTAAGAGTTCAAAACTCTTGACCCATAGAATCCTGAAATGTTGAAATGCTTCTTTTAGGAATTTCCCCGATGCCTGGATTGTTGCCACGTGTCCTCTGCTTGAACGATCCTGATACTTTCTGGTCTTCGGGACTCCGCAAACCCAACAAAACTGATCCTGTTGTCTTCTGAATCCTCGGTATTCGATTACCTGGTGATTCCCCTGATCTTCATCACGTGTCCTCCCACAAATGGGCGGCTCTGATCGCTTTCAGGACTTCACCATTTGTTAAGTCAAAATACTTCTTTGTGCTCTACTTCCCATTGTCCCAATCCCCGATATGAAGGATCTCGTGACGTGTGTCCTCCTCATATGGATGACTCAGATATATTCGGGACTTTGGGACACCTGAGTTCTAATCTCCTGGTCGGCTATCCTCTGAACCTCCAAACTTTTGAAGTTCCAAAATCCAAAATCCCGATGCCTCTGCCCTGTCGAGATTATTCTGGATTCTCTGCTCTATGTGTGAGGATTAAACCTCGTGCTTCTTTCGATAGATCCGACGGATATCGGCTATCTGCATGAGATCTGACGGCTCAGCTCTTCTTCTCCCATGCACTGCTCCTGCTGCTACCTGGATGTGAAATTTCAACAGTCCAGATCTTCCCTTCGACCTAATCTAATGACAACTGTGCTCCTTGTTGAGCTCACGCTTTCTTCCCAAAATTTGGAAGATTTTCCATAATTCAAAGGTTTCGACCTTTGCTTTTCCTTTGTGAGCTCTAAACCCTTAGGTCTCACCTGTCTTCTCAAAGACGCTATCCTCCTGAGCTTCTCTCCTTGAATCCTCAAAGGATTCTTCGACTTTTGTGCTCCTTGCATAGTCTTGGCATGCACGAAGGTGCTATCTCTTGTGATATTTTCCTGTAGCTTCGACCTCTAATTGATTAACCCTTTTTCCTTCTCACTCAGATGGAGAATCTGATGCCCTCCTGGCACTCTTTTTCTCAAACAAATGTCTTGCTGAGTCTGCAGGGTGTTCAACAACCCTGTGAAGATCCTTCCTTTGACTCTTCTTCTATTCCAGAACTCAAAAGAGTTATTTCCTTTTGTGCTCTATATGCACACTGACTCAATGCCCTCCTGGCAGATTTTCTCCTCATAGAATCCCACAGTGATTTCCCATGTTGTTTTTACCCACCTTTGTGGCACTAAGTCGCCACTCTGCTCTAGACTCCTGCTCTACAATCTCCTCACTGAACTGTTGTTCAACTTCCTCTTTTGACATCTTAACTTCTTCCAGTTCTCCTGCTAGTGCATCTCTGGCTTCCTCCAGCTTCTCCTCAAACTGGTATCCTCCATCTGCCTCCAACTTGACTTGTTGGATGGGAAAGCTGTGCACTTTTACCCTTCTCTCCAGGGCTTCAATCTCTTCACAAAGATCATAAAGACTCATGTTGTCTGTCTCTTCTTTTTCTTCTTCTATTGCAAGCTCCAATGCTGCAGTCTTTTCAGCTTCCTGGCTAAAATTTTTGATCCATTCCTTGGAATTCTCTTCTTCTTCTTCTGCTTGGGGACCCTTTGATATCTTCTCCCCTTCTTCTTCCTTGTTAGTCAATACTGGTTGTCTTTCTGTTGTTGTATCAACAACACACACGCTGGCATCAATTGGGATATATGCCAGGAATATTTCAATTCCTCCAATGATTAGAAGACTCCTCTGATCCTCCTCCTCCATCAAATCCTCTGGTTGATCTGAGCTTAACTCTGAGTTCATGAGACTTTCAGATAGTCTCACTTCTGTTCCCGTGCCCGCCTGACAATTTTGGAATTTTCTACTACCCTCTTGGCAGTCTATGAGATCCTCAGATCCCATCCCATTACCCTCTTGGCAACGTGAAATTTTACTACTGTCTTCCTGACAGTCTATCAGATCCCGCAACAATCTCATCTCATTTCCCACTTGGCAATGTGAAATTCCCCAGCTATCCTCTTGAGAGTCTATGAGATCCCACAGTGATCTCATCTCATTGCGCTCCTGGCAATTGGGAATTTCTGTTCTGCCCTCTTGGCATTCCTTGAGATCTTCAGTGATCCCATGTCATCCTCACTACTAAGGTTTCTCCCATCCTCTGGTTCACACACCTGAACCATTTTCTCCTCTTGTTTGTTGAGGTTTTCAGCATGCCTCAACCATATTTTCAACAGCTTCTGCTGTCTTCTGGCCACCAATTCTTGAATCGACCACTTTACCTTCATCTTCATGGGCCATTCGTATACCCATCTTGACTTAGCATTCTGCAACATCCACAATTCTAGCTCATCCATTCTCACACTGATCTTAGTGAGATCTTTATCTCTCGCAGCGTTTTCCTGCTGTTTATGGATCTTCTTTCCACCACATCCATGGCCTTCAGTAGCCATCTCACTGCCTTTTGTATGCCTTCCTGGAAAACTTGTTGTTGTCACTCTGCAACTCTGAGTGCTTCCATCTTTCTCATACATCCCTCTGACTATCTTCCTGACTATTGCGTACCTACTAACAATCACCACAGAGTTCCAATACTCTGCCTTCCTTTGCCTGTCTCTCCAAGCTACCTCTGATACCACTTTGTTGTATATCAAAGTATTTTCCTTCCTTCTCTCTCTACTTGAAATATACAAACAAAGTTAGGCTCTGATACCACACTTGGCACAGATGCCCCCTGCCTCCGCAGGTTCTGCATGATCTCTTGGTCTAAGGATCGTTCAAAAACCCCTCTGAGTCGAAGCGGCTCCTTCGAGTCCCTATCGGACCCTCAAAATTTCTCGATCCATAGGTCCTTCAACTCTTCGCACGACCTTTGTATACGTATGTGGACCTTTTCCCCAAAAATAGAATTTTGGGTCCCAGGACTCGTTGATTCCTGATGTCGAGAGTCCTTGACTCCTCGATCTCTCGGTCTCCAAAATGTTGATTTGTCGAATTGGCTTTAGTCGTGTTTAGCCCCCTAGGCTACACTCTTAGTTCATATGACCTCCACTCATATGACTACAATCCTCTTTAGGGTTCATCGACACAAAGTGCTTGGCTTCCTGTCTTCAAGACTCCCGAAAAGATGATTTTCAAATAGCCGAAGTGCTTTCTCCTCCTTTCGCGATTTCAGGTTTTCTGATGCCGAAAAGCTTGGTTCTCATATCCTTGAAACTCCTGAAGTTCTGAACTCTGAAATGTCGATGAATACACCGATCCTCCGTGTCCCGTGCTATTCCTCAACAACTTCAGGTTTTCGCGTTTTGAGCTTTCCCAATGTAAGGTTCCCTCCAGTCCCTGCTCCTTAGACTTCTCGATATCCAAAATATCGATACAGTCCTTTCACTGCTGGCCAGGATCAATGAATGTGATCCACTCTCAAATCAATGGCCCTGATCCTTTCGGGATCTCCATTCCTAAGAACCCATATTTTATGTCCTTAGGATTTTCGAAATATCGATATCCGGTATGCCGAAATATGGCTCTTTCCCTCATGACCTGACAACACTCCTTCTACTCTTCCGGTAATTCATGTTTTAGAATTCTGTGACTCCTAGTGCAACAATGCCTTGTCCTCTCATACTCCTGGTATCTGAAATACCGAAGTACCAAAATCTTGAACCTCCAGTTCTCTTCCTCCTGAGGAAGATCGACGACTCAAAGCCTCCCTTGATCCAATGGCTTAGATTCTTTCAGGATTCTATGGGTCAAGAGTTTCGAAATCTTACCTCTCGCATTCCTAGTAACCGAAATACCGAAATGCTTCTTTCAGGAATTTCCCTGATTCCTAGATTCCTGCCACATGTCCTCCACTTGGACGATCTCGATCCTTTTTGGTCTTCGAGACTCTGCGAACCCAACGACACTAATCCTCTTGTCTTCCGAATCCCTGGTATCCAATTACCCGGTGATTCCCCTGATCCTCACCACATCTCCTTCCATAGATGGGTGGCTCAGATCACTTTTGGGACTTCACCAGTTGTGAAGTTAAAATACTTGTTTGTGCTCTGCTTCCCAATGTCCGAATCCCCGATATGAAGGATCTCGTGATGTGTGTCCTCCTCAGATGGGTGGCTTAGATATCTTTGGGACTTCGGGACCAATGAGTTCTAATCTCATAGTCTGTTGTCCTCTGAACCTTTGAACCTCTGAACTTCCAAAGTTCTGAAATCCGAAATCTCGATGCCTCTGCCCTGTCGGGATTTTTTTGGATTCCCTACTCTATGCATGAGGATTAAATCTCGTGATTCTTTCAATATATCCGATGGATATCGGATAAATGCATGAGATCTAGTGCCTTAGATATTCTTCTCCCAAGCGCTCCTCCTGCTTCTACCTAGACGTAAAATTTCAACGGTCTAGATCTTCCCTTCGGCCTAATCTGACAGTAGTTGTGCTCCTTGTTGATCTCGTGCTTTCTTCCAAAACTTTGGAATATTTTCCAAATTCCAAAGGTTTCAACCTTTTCATTTCCTCTGTGAGCACTACACCATTGTGTCTCTCCTGCATTCTCAAAGATGTTGTCCTCCTGAGGTTCTCTCCTTGAATCCTCAAAGGATTCTTCGACTTCTGCGCTCCTTGCAGACTCTTGGCATGCACGAAGGTGCTATCTCTTCTGATAATTTCCTATAGCTTCAACCTGTAAGGGATTAACCCTTTTCTCTTCTCTCTCGGATGGAGAATCTGATGCCCTCTTGACACTCTTTTTCTCAAGCAAATGTCTTGCTGAGTTTGCAAGGTGTTCAACAACCCTGTGAAGATCCTTCCTTGGACTCTTCTTCTATTCTAGAACTCAAAGGAGTTCATTCCTTCTGTGCTCTATTTCCACACCGACTCAATGCCCTCCTAACAGAGTTTCTCCTCACAAAATCCCACAAATATTATGTTTCCCTTAGTGAACTCAAACTAGAGTTCTGTTGTGCACTCTAGCACCTGCTCAATGCCCTCCTAGAAGAGTGTCCATAATCAGTGATTCTTTTTCTCTATGAACTCACAACAGAGTTCCTCCTTAGCACACTGTGCCTATGCTCAATTCCCTCCTGGAAGATCTCTATAGAACCCTTAGTGATTCTATCCCCTTCTAACCTCGAACCAGAGTTCTTCCCCTCAATGAAACCCGTGCATCTGCTCAATGCCCGCCTGGCAGAGCTCTTTCCGAATCCCGCAGTGATTTTGTCTTCTGCTATGTTCTCCTCTACGCAGTCTTGTCTCCAAGGTGTTCAGTAACCTTGAGACCTTCCCCTGGGTTTAAGACTTCAACTGGTGCACCCTCCTGGCACTTCTTTGTCCAAATTCCACAGAATTAGAAGTGCACTCTATGCACTAGCTTTCAGAACCCGCAGTGTTATGTCACACCCTCTTGGCATGAAGCTTCAAAGATCCCCAAACTTGAAACCAAAGAACCCACAGATAATAGGACCTATCTATCCCTGCAAATGCATACTAACACACATTCACAGCATATAAAGAACACACATAGACATTCATAAAAACATCAAGACACACAGAAACTTATGTAGGAAATATTCTCTTTATATTAATATGAAATGCATCCTTTACAAGGTGTTCTTGAGCTCAGACATTGACAGAGTCTCGGCTCCTCCTCTCTGATCTCTTCTCTAAGTTTTGCTACTTTTTCCACTCAATCAAAAATAAGATCCAAGATCTTTTACATGAAGGGGCTCTTCGAGCTCTTCCCTCCAAGCTACCTACTCTCTTCAATTCTATTAACTCTAAAATTGAATGGGCTATCTAGTCCAGAATCAGAGCTAGATTCATCCTTACAACCATTAAAGGCTATCCACATCTAAAGCATGTGTATAGGCATGGAATTTTGGCTCTAATAACCTTACAGTATTAAATGCCTTTACATTAAAATTCAAAACGTAAAAGGGTTGTGCCTTTCCTAATTGAATGCTTGCACTGAGTGGGCTGGAAGGCTGGTGCATGGCTTGCTTGGGAGTGATTCTCTTGCATCATACTCCTATGCTGCAAAAATTCATGAGCTCCTACTCATGAGCTCTCCACCCTGGCTGTTGAAATCCACATGGATCCTAAACAACTCTTTGGAATTGTTCATCTGCTCCAATTCTTTGTTGTTGATGTTGTTTCTTTTTCTACTTCCTTGCTGCTACTTATTCCTCCCTTCTTCTCAACCTTTCCCTGCTGGCAGTCTCTTGTGATCTTATCATCAGCCCCCTGATCTCATCGATCACCTCGTCCAGCTGTTCTGGCTCTATTAATGCAGTCTCCTCTGTTGCAAATTCTTTATACAAATGGGCAGATCACCATGATCTCCCATGCTGTTTTTACCCTCCTTTGTGGCACTAAGTGGCCACTCTGCTGCAGACTCCAGCTCTACAGTATCCTAACTAATTTTTTGTTTAGGTTCCTCTTCTGACAACTTAACTTCTGCTAGTTCTCCTGCTGGTGCATCTCCGGCTTCCTCCAGCTTCTCCTCAAACTGGAATCTTCCATCTGCCTCCAACTTGACTTGTTGGATGTGCAAGCTATGCAATTTTACCCTTCTCTCCAGGGCTTCAATCTCTTCACACAGTTTAACAAGACTCATGTTGTCTGACTCTTCTTCATCTTCTTCTGCTGCAAGCTCCAATGTTGTAGTCTTTTCAGCTTCCTGGCTGAAACTTTTGAGCCATTCCTCAGAATTCTCTTCTTCTTCTTTTACTTGGGTAGCCTTTGATATCTGCTCTCCTTCTTCTTCCTTGTTAGTCAATATTGGCTATCTTTCTGCTGCTGTATAAACAACACACATGTTGGCCTCAACTAGGCTATATGGAAGGAATATTTCAATTCCTCCAATGATTAGAAGACTCCTCTAATCCTCCTCCTCCATCAACTCTTCTGGTTGATCCAAACTTAGCTCTGAGTTCATGAGACTTTCAGACAGTCTCACTTTTGTTCCCGTCCCCACCTGAAAAATTGGGAATTTTTTGTTGCCCTCTTGGAAGTCTATGAGATCCTCAGATCCCATCCCATTGCCCTCATGGCAACGTGAAATTTCCCTACTATATTACTAACAGTCTATGAGATCCCGCAACAATCTCATCTCATTGCCCACTTGGCAATGTGAAATTCCCCCGCTATCCTCTTGACAGTCTATGAGATCCCACAGTGATCTCATCTCATTTCCCTCCTGGAAATTGTGAATTTCTATTTTACCCTCTTGGCAGTCCTTGAGATCTTCACTTGATCCCATGTCATCCTCACTACTGAGGTTTCTCCCATCATCTGGTTCACACACCTGAACCATTTTCTCCTCTGGTTTGTTGAGGTTTTCAGCATGCCTCAACCATATTTTCAACAGCTTCTGCTATCTTCTGGCCACCAATTCTTAAATTGACCACTTTACCTTCATCTTCATGGGCCATTCGTATACCCATCTCGACTTAGCATTCTACTACATCCACAATTCTAGCTCATCCATTCTCACTCTGATCTAGGCGATCTCTTTATCTCTCGCAGTGTTTTCCTGTTGCTAATGGATCTTCTCTCCTCTGCGTCCATGGCCTTCAGTAGCCATCTCACTACCTTCTATCTGCCTTCTTGGAAAACTTATTGTTGTCAATCTGCAACTTCGAGTGCTTCCAGCTTTCTCATACAGTCCTCCGACTGTCTTCTAGACTGCTCCATACCTGCTAATAATCACCACAGAGTTCCAGTACTCTGCCTTCCTCTACCTATCTCTGCAAGTTGTCTCTGATACCACTTTGTTGTATATCAGAATATTTTCCTTCCTGCTCTCTCTGCCTAAAATATACAAACAGAGTCAAGCTATGATAACACACTTGGGGAAGACGCCCCCTGCCTCCATAGGTTCTACGTGACCTCCCCATCTAAGGATCGTTCAAAAACTCCTCTGAGTTGAAGCGGCTCCTTCAAGTCCCTATCAGACCCTCAAAATTTCTCGATCCATAGGTCCTTCAACTCTCCCCATGACCTTTGTATACATCCGTGGACCTTTTCTCCGAAAAAAGAATTTCGGGTCCCGGGACTCCTTGAGTCTTGATGTCAAGAGTCCTTAACTATTGTTTAGGTTCCTCTTCTGACAACTTAACTTCTGCTAGTTCTCCTGTTGGTGCATCTCTGGCTTCCTCCATCTTCTCCTCAAACTGGAATCTTCAATTTGCCTCCAACTTGACTTGTTGGATGTGCAAGCTATGCACTTTTACCCTTCTCTCCAGGGCTTCAATCTCTTCACATAGATCAACAAGACTCATGTTGTTTGTCTCTTCTTCGGCTTCTTCTGCTGTAAGCTCCAATGATGCAGTCTTTTTAGCTTCCTAGCTGAAAATTTTGAGCCATTCCTTGGAATTCTCTTCTTCTTCTTCTGCTTGGGAAACCTTTGATATCTTCTCCCCTTCTTCTTCCTTGTCAGTCAATACTGGCTATCTTTCTGTTGTTGTATCAACAAAACACATGCTGGCCTCAATTGGTCTATATGGCAGGAATATTTCAATTCCTCCAATGATCAGACGACTCCTCTAATCCTCCTCCATCCTCTCCTCTGGTTGATCCGAGCTCAGCTCTGAGTTCATGAGACTTTCAGACAGTCTCACCTCTGTTCCCGTGCCCATTTGGAAATTTGGGAATTTTCTACTACCCTCTTGGAAATCTATGAGATCCTTGTATCCCATCCCATTGCCCTCTTGGCAACGTGAAATTTACCTACTGTCTTCCTAACAGTCTATAAGATCCCGCAACAATCTCATCTCATTTCCCACTTTGCAATGTGTAATTCCCCGGCTGTCCTCTTGACAGTCTATGAGATCCCACAGTGATCTCATCTCATTGCCCTCCTGGAAATTGGGAATTTCTTTTCTTCCCTCTTGGCATTCCTTGAGATCTTCAGTTGATCCCATGTCATCCTCACTACTGAGGTTTCTCCCATCCTCTGGTTCACACACCTGAACCATTTTCTCCTCTAGTTTGTTGAGGTTTTCAGCATGCCTCAACCATATTTTCAACAACTTCTACTGTCTTCAGGCCACCAATTCCTAAATCGACCACTTTACCTTCATCTTCATGGGCCATTTGTATACCCATATCGACTTAGCATTCTGCAACATCCATAATGCTAGCTCACCCATTCTCACACTGATCTCAGCGAGCTCTTTATTTCTCGCACTGTTTTCCTACTATTGATGGATCTTCTTTCCACCGCATCCATGGAATTCAGTAGCCATATCGCTGCCTTTTGTCTGCCTTCCTGGAAAAATTGTTGCTGTCACTTTGCAACTTTGAGTGATTCCATCATTCTCATACATCCCTCTAATTATATTCCTGACTGTTGTGTACCTACTAACAATCTTCACAAAGTTCCAGTACTGTGCCTTCCTTTGCCTGTCTCTCCAAGCTGCCTCTCATACCACTTTGTTGTAGATCAGAGTATTTTCCTTCCTACTATCTCTGCCTAAAATATACAAACAGAGTCAGGATCTGATACCACACTTGGCACAGATGCCCCCTTCCTCCGCCGGTTCTGCGTGACCTCTCAGTCTAAGGATCGTTCCAAAACCCCTATGAGTCGAAGCGGCTCCTTCGAGTCCCTATCGGACCCTCAAAATTTCTCGATCCACAGTTGCTTCAACTCTCCACACGACCTTTGTATATGTATGTGGACCTTTTCCTCGAAGATAGAATTTCGGGTCCTGGGACTCGTTGGGTCCTGATGTCGACAGTCCTTGACTCCTCGATCTCCTAGTCTCCAAAATGTCGATTTGTCGAATTGGCTTTAGTCATGTTTAGTCCCCTAGGCTACACTCTTAGTTCATATGACCATAGTCCTCTTCAGGGTTCATCGACGCAAAGCGCCCGGTTTCCTGTCTTCAAGACTCCCGAAAAGACGATTTTTGAAATGCCAAAATGCTTATTTCCTTTCTTTCTCCTCCTTTCGTGATTTCGGGTTTTCTGATGCTGAAATGCCTGGTTCTCATATCCTCGGAACTCCCAAAGTTACGAATGCTGAAATGTCGATGAATACAATCATCCTCTGTGTCCCATTCTATTCCTCAACAACTTCGGGTTTTAGCATTTTGGGCTTTCCCAATGTAAGGTTGCCTCCAGTCCCTGCTCCTTAGACTTCTCGATATCCAAAATACTGATACAGTCCTTTTACTCCTGGATGGGATCAATGACTATGATCCACTCTCAAATCAATGGCCCTGATCCTTTTGGGATCTCCATTCCTAAGAACCCATATTTCATGTCCTCAGGATTTCCGAAATCCCGATATCCGGTATGTCGAAATATGGCTCTTGCCCTCATGACCCGACAACACTCCTTCTACGCTTTTGGTAATTCATGTTTCAAAATTCTGTGACTCCTAGCACAACAATGCCTTGTCCTCTCGTACTACCGGTATCTGAAATATTGAAGTACTGAAATATCGAACCTCCAGTGAAAGGATTATATTAGTATTTTGGATATCGAGAAGTCTAAGGAGCAGGGACTGGAGGGAACCTTACATTGGGAATGCCCGAACTGCTAAAACCCGAAGTTGCTGAGGAATAGCATGGGATGTGGAGGATGGGTGTATTCATCGACATTTCAGCATTCGAAACTTTGGGAGTTTTGAGGATATGAGAACCAAGCATTTCAGCATCAGAAAACCCGAAATCACGAAAGGAGGAGAAAGCCGGGAAATAAGCATTTTGGCATTCCGAAAATCAGCTTTTCGGGAGCCTTGAAGACAGGAAGCCGGGCACTTTGCATCGATGAACCTTGAAGAGGACTCTAGTAATATGAACTAAGAGTGTAGACTAGGGGGCTAACCATGACTAAATCCAATTCGACAAATCGACATTTCAGAGACCAGGAGATCGAGGAGTCAAGGACTGTCGACATTAGGACTCAACGAGTCCCGGGACCCAAAATTCTATTTTTGGGGAAAAGGTCCATAGACATATACAAAGGTCGTGTGGAGATATGAAGCACCTGTGGATCAAGAAATTTTGAGGGTCCGATAGGGACTCAAAGGAGCCACTTCGACTCAGAGGGATTTTTTAACGATCCTTAGACCGAGAGGTCGTGCAGAACCTACGGAGGCAGGGGGAATCTTCGCCAAGTGTGGTATCAGAGCCTGACTCTATTTGTATATTTAAGGCAGAGAGAGCAGGAAGGAAAATACTCTGATCTACAACAAAGTGGTATCAGAGGAAGCTTGGAGAGACAGGCAGAGGAAGGTGCAGTACTGGAACTATGTGAAGATTGTTAGTAGGTACACAACAGTCAGGAAGATAATCAGAGGGATGTATGAGAATGATGGAATCACTCAGAGTTGCAGAGTGACAGCAACAAGCTTTCCAGAAAGGCAGACAGAAGGCAGCGAGATGGCTACTGAATGCCATGGACGCGGTGGAAAGAAGATCCATCAATAGCAGGAAAACAGTGCGAGAGATAAAGAGCTCGCTGAGATCAGTGTGAGAATGGGTGAGCTACCATTGTGGATGTTGTAGAATGCTAAGTCGAGATGGTTATACGAATGGCCCATGAAGATGAAAGTAAAGTGGTCGATTGAGGAATTGGTGGCCTGAAGACAATAGAAGTTGTTGAAAATATGGTTGAGGCATGCTGAAAACCTCAACAAACTAGAGGAGAAAATGGTTCAGGTGTGTGAACCAGAGGATGGGAGAAACCTCAGTAGTGAGGATGACATGGGATCAACTAAAGATCTCAAGGAATGCCAAGAGGGAAGAACAAAAATTCCCAATTTCCAGGAGGGCAATGAGATGAAATCACTGTGGGATCTCATAGACTGTCAAGAGGACAGTCGGGGAATTTCAAATTGCCAAGTGGGCAATGAGATGATATTGTTGCGGGATCAAATAGACTATTAGGAAGACAATAGGTAAATTTCACATTTCCAAGAGGGCAATGGGATGGGATACGAGGATCTCATACATTGCCAAGAGGGTAGTAGAAAATTCCCAAATTGCCAAGTGGGCATGGGAACAGAAGTGAGACTGTCTGAAAGTCTCATGAACTCAGAGATGAGCTCGGATCAACTAGAGGAACTGATGGAGGAGGATCAGAGGAGTCGTCTGATCATTGGAGGAATTGAAATATTCCTACCATATAGACTAATTGAGGCCAGTGTGTGTTTTGTTGATACAACAACATAAAGACAACCAGTATTGACTGACAAGGAAGAAGAAGGGGAGAATATATCAAAGGTTTCCCAAGCAGAAGAAGAAGAAGATAATTCCAAGGAATGGCTCAAAATTTTCAGCCAGGAAGCTGAAAAGACTGCAGCATTGGAGCTTGCAGCAGAAGAAGCCGAAGATGAGACAAACAACATGAGTCTAGTTTATCTGTGTGAAGAGATTGAAGCCCTCGAGAGAAGGGTAAAAGTGCATAGCTTACACATCCAACAATTCAAGTTGGAGGCAGATTGAAGATTCAAGTTTGAGGAGAAGCTGGAGGAAGCCAGAGATGCACCAACAGGAGAACTAGAAGAAGTTAAGCTGTCAGAAGAGGAACCTGAACAATAGTTAAGGACTCTTGACATCAGGACTCAAGGAGTCTCGTGACCTGAAATTATTTTTTCGGTGAAAAGGTCCACAGATGTATACAAATATCATGGGGAGAGTTGAAGGACCTATGGATCGATAAATTTTGAGGGTCTTGTTGGAGCCGCCCTTGTTTTTTACCTTCCAAAAAAATTTCAATTTTTGAAACCTCAAATCTAAGATTGATTTTCCTTTTTCCTTCCGAGATCTTAAGACTCTGAAATCTTGTCGCCTGGACAAGAATTTTTTCTACTTTCAAAACAGATCCATTTTCATGAGTATGTTCGCTCTTTTGTTTCATTTCGGGGTCTCGCAGGTCGGATACTTTAAACCTTGAGTTCACACGTCCTGAGTCACGAAACGGCGAAATCATTTTCAAAATTCCGCCCAAGACATTAACTAGCTTAAACCTTGTAACTCATGAATGGACATTGTCGGGAGTTTGCATCTCGGCATTCGTCAAACCAAAGTTTTTGTTCTTACAAACCCGAGAGCCGAGAACGTGATAATTCTTGCGATAACCCTGGTTAAGGATTAAAGGTCAAAAAACTAACCATGGTTAAATTTGGTGCTCGGCATTTCGCCACTCGTCACTTTCTTTCATAAAGTTAAGGCATCTAGAATCCCGACTCATGAAGTTGCGACATGATTATGGCAAGATTAATTAGTAACCTAATCTGAGATTTTCTTCCCGTATTTTGAGCCTTAATTATCGCCACATCACTGTATCGCGACTCGGCATACCATTCCCCCAAAAATTTGTCTTCGAAATTCCGAGTCGCGATATGGCGAATAAATTAATTATGCAATTAATGACGCTCCAAATCATGATTACTATTAATTGAATCCAAGTCGGCCCTCGCAGTCTCGCGAGTTAAAAATTCAAATTGTTGAAAGGAAATCCACGATGCAGCGATAAGCGAGAAAATGGTTAACATTGCTAAGTTTGAAATTTTAAAATAAAACAAGATGCGTCCCGTCCCGCGCATCGAGGTTTGCGCATTTCCCAAAGCACCTGCTGCTCTCCATACCCCGACTGCCTGTCAAGCCGCCAAACATTGATGACATTGATGAATAATTAGGGTAAATCCACGAATAAACAAGATCGGATTCACGCAATAAATTGTTTCTAATTGCGATTTGACAGACTTAATTTGAATGGTACAGAGTTTTCAAATATATACGGGAGTTTCAATTTATTTTAAACATTTCTTACAAGCACGCAGAGCTCATCATTTTCCGAGTGAACTTATTTCTGCATGTATACACAGGTTTATCGTAGAAGAGAGAAAATGCAAGCTTCAGCTATGGCTCCACGGAAAGAAGCAAAGGCTAGCGTCGAGGATGCACGCAAGGTACAGATACTATTTCTGACACTTCACCTCGGAGTGGCGGTTCGGTACCTAGCTGGTCGTTTGTTTTAGATATTCTGCAAACTGAGTTGGTAAATTATTCAGATTCCGACGACAATGACAATGAAAAGGATGATTTGAACACTAAATATAAGATTATTTTTCAATATGGAATGCATAAGATAGCAACCAGATCACGGTTGCTCCCCTACTATGATATGATCCGATGGGCTTTGGATCACATAGACTTGCCCACCAGAACTATCCTAAATGACCAGCGGGTCACAGTCGGGACTTTCAGACTGGAGCACATCCAAGGCATGTATAAACTTCCGTCAAAATATGAATACACGTATGATGTTGATTTCCTGGAAAAGTTCAAACAGAAGGAGTGCATCGAATTTGACAAAACCATGCCCAGTTTGATTAAAGAATGGGTGTCACGCACCGCGAAGTTCAGAGCAAATGACAAGGGCATATAGTCTATCGATTCTTTGGAGCCACAATATAAATATGTGGCAATGATGACATGCCGACTTTTCGGAGCGAAAGATACTTTGCATTTTTACATCTCTTGGGTACCTCTCATATTTCGGGTTGCTGAAGGTTGCTCATTCAACTAGATGAAGATGCTCTCAGATAGCTTGTTCAACAGGGTCACTGAGGATCGGGAGCAAAAGGCCAATAGGAAACCATCAACATTTTTCATGTCTGCGTATATCATGGACGCAGTATGTTCCATGACTCCATTCCCTTTGATGAATTGGGCTTGGAATCCAACCCATGAAAAAAATGTACACGAATATCACAACAAGTTGTGGGAGCAGAAGGCAGACAAATTCATTTATTAAATTTTCAACTGGGTGATGGTGCCCCTGCACGTCGCCATTTTTGGTCTTTCGCCACCTCGGATCTCGGACAACATCGCTACAAATTTGAGTGGTATAGCAGACTGGTACGTAGAAGCAGATTTTTCCTATTTTAGAGTCTTCAGAGCTGTTGTTCCTCCTTTTGCACTACCACTGTTCATCCCCGACAAGCTGGCTTGTCGCGAAATTGCCCGACAAACAGTGATCGGCGGAGTAAGTAAAGAGCTCAAAGCATCATCGAAGAAGGTATGGTTGTTTTTCCCCGTTCGGCTAAATTCTTATTCTTTATTGGATTTTGGACATGCTAAAGATGAGGCTGCAACCTTAGAAGACTTAAGTCTGGTCTCTATTGAGTATAAAAATCATGATCCTCAGAAAATTGTAAGCAACCATTTGTCAAATTGTGGGTTGAAGAGTTTTGAACACGAGTGTTCACCCACGGATGATATTTTCCGAGGGGCGAGGTCCTATGGGGAAGTGTTAGTTCGGATCGGATCTTTAGCACCCGAAGACATGGCCTCTGTTCTAAAGTTTCAAGAGCATAGAAAAAGATGTCTCCCCATTGTGCTGGGAGGTTTGGGTCTTTCCGAGGAAAAAGGGAAGGATGTTGAAGGTTCCGAAGAGAAAATTCCTAACCCCAAAAAACACCAGGAAGGGGGGTCTGGGAAGAATCCCGAAGCAGAGGAAGAGACCAAAGATCCATCTAGGGAACATAGTCCGGAGATGGAAGTTAAGAACACAGACCCGCCAGAAACCGAGACGAAGACCTCGGATCCTCCGAAGGAGCAGGACTCGGTCGTCACACCGGGAAAGGCATCAAAAAAGATTGGGGAACCCATTACTTCTGTCACCCCCTTGCAGTCAACGCAAGGGAATATAGGAGAGGGATGGATTTTTCAGTGAAGAGCTAATGCCTATCAGAGCGGAAGAGCTTCCCCCAAATGAGTTCTTCTTTGACAAAAAGAGGAAAGTAGTCGTGAAAAGGGAGTTCTATCAGGATGAAGGATCAACAGCTAAAAAATTCAAAGTGATGACAGATGGAAAGAATAAAAAGAGTGAGGAATTCGCCACAGAGATCACGGTGACGTCGGGAGCGTATGCATCGACAAATCAATTCTCGGTCGGGATGTTGAAAAATTAGCTCAAAAGAAAGAATCGTCTGATCAAGACACTCGAAGCCCGAGTAGCTTCAGCCGTAGAAAGCGCTAAGAGTCAGGCGAGTGGAGAAATAGAACTAGCCCGATTGGATGATCAAAAGGAAATTGAAGTCCTCAAAACCAAGTTGGAACAGGCGAATTCAGTGATCCGAGATGGTCGGATACAGGCAAGTTAGCAGAGGAGTATGATCACAGGGTTACAGGCTCAGTTAGAGGTTGTTGAGAGAAAAATGATCGACGTCGAGGGGTTTAAATCCCTGGCGACTGATATAAGGGGCAGGATCTCTTCTGTACAACAAAGTCTGTTAGACAAAGTGGGGGTGATCCGAGAAGACTGCGTGTTAATGCATCGTATTTCAGACAATCTGATTGTCAAAGAAAGGAACGCAGAGGCTGCTCGGGTCGCCTTTCAAGAGGCAGTAATAGCTACTAACAACAAATTTCCAGCAAGCCCTCCCGGTCTCACCATCGCTGAACAAACTAGAGGTAATATTTTGTTAAAGGATTGGGAACATAATATTACCTTAAGCAAGGAACAGGCCCAGAAAGTAACCAATTCATTAGAGGAAGCCTTCAATGCTATAGATGGCGAGCTGTTAGGGATGGAAAGTGG
>ML782806.1:823032-862293 GCA_009831015.1 Picea engelmannii
GGCTCCTCTCGTTTTGTAACGGAATTTATGAAACCATCGAGTTTCTAAACAAGGGAAAATTTTGTATAAATAGATCACAAAAGGAAGAAGAAAAGGCTGGACCTTTTTGGTATCGATTGTAATAGAGTTTTACATTGGAAGAAGTTAATATACAAGCAATTTGAAGATTCTCGATTCCGTCCAGACTGTATTAATCAAGTTTGCTTCTTTGTGTTTTATGTTTCATTTCATTTCACTCATTCATAACTGATGTGCTTTGTTATAATTTAGTACGACCACTACTATAACAAAGGAATTCTAGTTTTCTGTCTCTGTTTATTGTTTTTCCTCTGCACCGGCTATCAGCGGGTGTAAGACCAATTTTCATTTTCAGAATTCTACGTTTACTCTCGGCTACGTCGGTTATTTTCTCACCAATTTCTTCTTCTGCTTATATGTGACTTTTCTTTTGACAGAAACCTCATGTTATATGAAGCTAAATGTTTTTCTTTCACATCACACTTTTATATTAAATTATAATGCAGTTACGGGAAAGGGCCTTCTTTTGCAATCTTTATTTCGTTCAGAAAATGTAAAAATCTCTCTTTATTTCGACCAAATTGAAACAGCACTGAAATCTCTCTTTAAATTATTTCCTATGGTTACTATTCCTCAATGACTGTACCTGCAGCTACGCAACCTAATATCGAACCCAGGCTATCTAATCAAACACATATTGCTTTAAATCTTTTTGATACAATCCTCAAAACTGCTAACAGCCGGGAAGAACTCGAGTGTTCATGGGCAGCCATTGAGCGTGATATAACTGCTCAAGAGCAGATGGAAGCTAGATGATGAGAACGTAGAAATCTGCCCTAGTTTCTCATACCGAAGGTTAGTATAATCCTTTATCAACCTTTAATATACTTTCATATGCCTTGACACTGTACTTTTTAGCCTTAAGTACAGACTCAGGAACAACATCTTTCTGGCGCCGTTGCCGGGGACATGAAGTTACAAAATCTTTTTCCCTGGGAAAACGACAAACTATTTCGTTGATAGTGTTACTCTTTGATAGTGAACATAGAGTACACACAGTTTTAAGGCTTTTTTATAAAAAAAATAAAAATAAAAATTAACTTGGCGACTCCACCAAAACAAAAATTAGCGTTTGGTAGAAGGCATACCAGACAGAACCCGGATGGCAAACTGATTACGCCTGTTAATGATCCTGAAAAATTTTTAAAAGCGAGAGGCTCGTCTGAGGCAACCGCTACCGTTCATAAACCCAAAAACCCACTTTTAAAGGCTAAATGCCCTTCAAAACCTCCTACTTCCTGCAGCCCTCTGTCTGATACCAGAGATCCGAAAACAAACTACTCTGAATTTAGGAATGAGATCCATCAGACTTTCCCATCTATAAACAGGGGAAAAGGTCCTTTAGAAAGATCGTTGTCATTTGACCTACCAGACTTTCTTCAACAGAACTTCCCAGTTTTACCTGATTCAAAAGAGTATGTTACACCCTTATTTTCTACTCCCAAGTTGATGGCCGACGTTGGAGGAGGAGGAGGAGGACCACCACCTCCTCCCAGAGTATTTTCAAAAGTAGCAGTGAGATACGCCCCCCTAGTTTTACCCGTTCACCTCCATGATTTACCTGACAACTACATTAAAAATCTTCCTAAGTTCACTGGGGAGGGAGATCTAACCGCAGCTAAGCATATAAACTTTTTTGACCAGTTCGCAAACATCTGTGGTATTGAGCACGAGGATGTTTATTCGAGACTTCTTGTACAGACCTTTGAAGGACAGGTCTGAACTTGGTTTAGGAGCCTTCCTGCAGCTTCTATTCGGACATATGATGCATTGGAAGATGCTTTCCTCAGACAATGGGGAGAGCGGAAAGATCACTTATATTACCTTACCGAGTTTGGGTCTCTAAAGAAAAAGAACTCGGAAACAGTTATGGAATTTATTCTGAGATTTAACAAACTGTATAATAAAATTCCAGCCGCTGTTAAACCTTCCGAACCCTCAGCCAAAGTAACCTTTGCGGGAGCTTTCGAACCTGATTTTGCCCTACTTTTGCGAGAAAGAAGAGGAGCCACCCTAAATAGAATGCGAGATGATGTTGTCGAAATAGAATCTAATATGATGGCTTCAGGAAAATTAAAGGCTAAAGTAGAAACAGTCAACCGAGAAAATAGACACTATAGGGAACCAGCGGATCCTTCGGGTTCAAATAGACATACTGATGACAGAGTGGATGATATGGCCCGAATAATTAAATAACTGTCTAACAAAATCTCTAGGATGGAGTTGGATCAGGCTAAAGCTGATTCTTCTAACAAAAAGGACTTCAAGAGAAACCCAAATCCCCAAAATCAACAGAGGCAAATAAAGAATGAAGACCAAAAAATACAAGCTCCACTAAAAAATGAAAATTTTATAGGAGCAAATGACCTCCAAGATTTCGGAGATTCGGAAGATGAAGTTGCATTTTTTGGTGATGAATGTTCCCAGTCATTTTTGACTAGGGAAGACTATGAGAAATCTTTGAATACCTCTCAATCTTCTAATAAAGATGAAGAAGGTGATCATCCCGACCTTTGTGTATCTCAACCAGAAACAAAAATGATAGCGGATGATTTTCAACCCAAATACAATCTAAGATCAAAAAATAAGACCACCTCAACAGACCAACCTAAAAGAATCCTTCAAAGAGGTCAAGCTCATGAACCTCATTTGGAAGAAACACTGTTACCCAGCAATAAAGTCAAGGTAGCAAAAACTCAAGAATCTGACGTGAAAAAAGTTGAAACCCAAACAAAAGAAACTGAACCAGTAGATAAAGTTATATCTTCGGCTAAGATCACGAATGATAAAGCGATCCAGACAAATAGGTCGGAAAGGAAAAGATCGGAAGTCTTAACCAAAGAAACAGACAAGGTAAATTTATCTTTCAATTTCGAAAATGAATTAAATAAAATTAAGATATCGATTCCTTTGGTAGAATTAGCAAAAAATCCCACTTATCGGAAGCAAATCAACAAAATAATGGGTGTCTATGAGTCAAAAGGTCACTCTGATGTTATCAATCTAGAAGATGACAGACCTAACATCACCTTTGGTCCTCATTTTGAGGGATCTAAAGATAACGTCGCTCCTTTCTATATCACCCTGAATATACATGATCTGTTACTGCATAACTATATGTTAGACTCCGGGGCTTCACATAATGTTATGCCCAAAATTATAATGGAGAGGTTGGGCCTCCAGATCACTAGACCCTATGGATATCTATACTCTTTCGATTCGAGAAAGGTTAAATGTATGGGAATGATAAAAGATCTGGTTGTTACCCTGGCTCAGGTCCCGGTCAAGAGTGTCTTGATGGATGTGGTTATTGCGGATATTCCTCCCAAATATGGTATGTTGTTATCCAGATCATGGGGAGCCAAGTTGGGGGGTTCTCTACAATTAGACATGTCATATGCCACAATTCCTATATTCGGAGGTCAGTTTACCCGATTGTACAGGGAAACAAGATTGGTGTATACTGTCAGTGATCCTCAGAATTCAAATAACTTTCCCATTTACGTTGCAGACCAAGATCTGGGAAATTGCATATTATCATTTGACGATGGTTTAGATGGGTGTCCAGAAGAACTTGATATGAAGCAAGAAGAGCTAAACCCCTTGACTAAAGAACCATGCAAAGGTGGTATCTGGAAAATGTACTTCGATGGCGCTTCGTCTTCTAAAGGAGCTGGTGCTAGCATACTTTTAGTAGCTCCCGAAGGTAAGTTTATTGTTCCTTTCTCATATCATTTGCAGTGGGATATAGATTACACCAATAATTTATGTGAGTATGAAGCACTAATCTTAGGTTTAGAGGCTGCAAAGAAGTTAAATATAAAAAACTTGGAGGTTTACGGTGACGCAGAATTGATAGTAAGACAAGTAAATCGACAATACCAAGACAAGCATCCCAGAATAAGAACATACAGAAATTGTGTTTGGGATTTGATGGAGAATTTTTTCTCATCTATAAAAATCCATTTTATCTCTCGCACAGATAATCTACATGCTGACGCATTGGCTAAGGCAGCATCAACCTTTTCTCCTCCCACGAACGTTAAACTGAAATATCATATTGAAATCAGATATAAACCCTCTATACCCAACAATGTCAGACACTGGCAGATTTTTGAAGATGACGAACAAATTCAGAAGTTTCTTATGGCAATAGGTGAATTCTCTGAAACTTATCCAGACCAAGAAAACCAAAACGACCCACTGTGGATTATGCAAGAGGGTGAAGATCCTGAAACCTTTCGAGATAAAATAGCGGATCATCGCATGTTGGTCCTTAAAAACAACCAGATCCCGAAAGGCTTAATTCCTTTAGAAAGACTCTTCGACCAGAACGACATACCTGTGAAATCCACTTTGCAACCCCAACCAGAAGAAGTGGAGGATTGCGACATAGGAACTGAAAAAGAAGCCAGGATAGTAAAGATATCTAAATTCCTCCCTCCCAAGGTAAAAGACCAATATAGAGACCTACTCAAACAGTATGCAGATGTTTTCGCCTGGTCCTATGAACAACTTCGAACGTATGACACTTCCATAATTGAGCACAAGATACCGTTGAAGCCCGGGGTCAAGCCTTTTAGGCAAAAGCTTAGGCAATTTAACCCCATTTTGTTTCCCGTCATTGTAAAGGAAGTTAAGAAGCTTTTAGATGCGAAAATAATTGTACCTCTGAGGTACTCAGACTGGGTGGCAAATTTAGTCCCTGTCAGAAAAAAGAACGGAGAAATCAGAGTATGTGTGGATTTCCAAAACTTGAACAGGTTCTCTCTTAAGGATAAGTATCCGCTCTCCAAAATGGACCACGTCCTGGAAACGGTAGTTGGAGCAAATTGAATGTCTATGATAGATGGGTTTTATGGGTACAACCAAATCGCCATGAACGAGCTAGACAAAGAAAAAACCTCTTTCACCACACCATGGGGTACATTCATGTATGATAAAATGCCTTTTGGTTTGATGAATGCAGGGGCTACATTCCAGCACGCTATGGACATCGCTTTCGTCAGAGAAAGAGACAAGTTCGTAGTAATCTACCTTGACGATTTAACGGTTTTCTCTAAAACAGATGAAGAACATTTAATCCATTTAAAATAGACTTTCAAAAAATGCCGCAGGTATGGCCTATCTTTGAACCCAAAGAAATCACATTTCTCTATGCACGAAGGTAAGCTTCTGGAGCATATCGTATCTAAAGATGGGATCAGGATCGATCCTAAGAGGATTGAAGCAATACAAACTATCAGGATTCCTAGGAACGTAAAAGAAATTCAATCTTTCTTAGGAACAATAAATTTTTTACGAAGGTTTATACCAAATTTTGCTGAGATTGTCAAATTGATCACAGGAATGCTGAGAAAGGATAGCAGAGTAAATTGGACGACAGAGGCTAAAGCATCGTTCGAGCATATTAAAAAAGTCATCAGCGAAGCACCTGTGTTAGTAAGCCCAAATTACTTGAAAGATTTCCTCATCTTCTCGTTCGCTTCTTAACATACTATCGCCGCGGTGTTGCTACAAAAAGATGATGAAGGCTTTGAATGCTCGATCGCGTTTTTTAGCAAGAGCCTTAGAGACACCGAACTAAAATATGATATAATAGAAAAACAGGCGTACGCAATGGTGAAAGCGCTTAAAGCATTCAAAACTTACGTTCTGCATTCAAAAATTATCGCGTACGTACCAACCAGTGCTGTGAAAGATATATTAGTACAGCCAGATAGTGATGGAAAATGAGGGCGCTGGCTCGCTAAAATACAAGAATTTGATATGGAAGTCAAGCCTACTAAATTGATAAAGGGGCAGGGTCTGGCCAAACTCTTAGCTGAGTCGAACCTTAGAGCTCTTGACATCAATTGCCTACAAGGGGAAGACAGAGACACATATTTGCAAGAGCCGGACGACCAGACACATCCAAGCAAGGTTGAAGAAAAATTCATGTCGTCAGGATGGTATAAAGGTATAGTTTTCTATTTGTTAAACCTGAAATGTCCATATGGACTAACACCAGCCAAATGCAGAACTTTAAAACTCCATGCTGCAAAATATTGCATCTCCGAAAATCAACTATATTGGAAGGATCCACTCGGGTTCTTACTAGTCTATTTGGTTGAGTCGGAAACTCCACGGGTTATGGAAGAATTTCATGAAGGAATCTGTGGAGGACACCATGCATGGAGAGCCACAGCCTACAAGATCCTGAGGGCCAGATACTATTGGCCAAAACTATTTTCGGACGTCAATGCCAAAGTACGTGCCTGTTACTCATGTCAAATATTCGCTGGTAAGCAGAAACTCCCTACACTACCACTCGTTCCAGTCAAACCTGAAGCCCCATTTCAACAACGGGGATTAGACTTCATAGGGGAAATTAATCCCCATTCCAGTGCTCAGCATAAATGGATCTTAACAACCACAGATTATTTTACAAAGTGGGTGGAAGCAATTCCAACCAAAAGGGCAATAGACTCGGTGGTGATCGACTTCTTGGAAGATAACATCTTGTCGAGATTCGGGTGTCCCCAAAATATTGTTACCGACAATGCCCAGGCCTTCAAATCCATGGCTATGATCAATTTCTGCCAGAAGTACAGTATCGTTCTCGGCCATTCCACTGCTTACTACCCTCAGGGAAACGGATTAGCCGAATCATCTAACAATAGCCTGGTGAACGTAATAAAAAAAGTACTGGATAAAAACAAAAGGTATTGGCATGTGCATTTGAAGTACGCGTTGTGGGAAAATTGCATCAACATTAAAAGGTCTATCGACATCTCTCCGTTTCAGTTGGTATATGGGACTGAGGCGGTTATGCCTATAAACTTAGCGTTGCCAGTAATGAAATTATGGCAGGATCAGAACGAAGAACCCAATCATGTGACCAGGAGAATTAACCAACTGATCGAGGTTCAACAACACAGAGTGGAGGTTGATGAGAAAATGTAGAAATACCAGGACGATATGAAAGCATTGTTCGACATCAAGGCAAAGAACAGAGAATTCCTCCCAGGTGATTTAGTGTTAAGATGGGATACGAGAAGAGAAGAAGACGTGAAGCATGGCAAATTTGATCACCTTTGGTACGGACCATTCAGGGTCTCGGCTCCAGAAGGAAAAAATTCCTTTCTTCTGGAAAATATTGATGGAGAAGTTCTTAGCGCCCCTGTCAACGGGCGGTATCTAAAGCACTACATGACGTGACAGTCGTTGTAATATATATATATATATATATATATATATATATATATATATATATATATATATATATATATATATATATATACATATATATATATATATAAAATAAAATAAAATAAAATTTTGTAAATAAATAAATTTTATTATGAGTATTCTGTACATATTTATATTTTTTCGTTCAAACATTTACTTTTAATTTTGGTTTTCGTTCTTAAGTTTTCAACACATTTTCAAGTAAGATTTGTTTTTGTTTTTTCAGGATTCCAGCCTCAGACGAAACTAGCAGAAAAAATAATGTGCAGGTCGGTGTTGAAAATAGAACGACATAGAACAGGTGATACATAAGATAATTCATAGTCCACAAATAAATTGAAAAGAAAGGACAAAGGTGAGTTTTCTCAATATACAGATCATGAAAGGTTGTTTTAGCAATCTAAGGTAATATTTTTTCGATTACAATATAAATCATTAGATAACAGGATTAGTTTTGGCTTCATAATCCTCAAATAAAATAATTTGAATGAATACATTAAACCTAAAACAGTCAGTCGTAATTTTTGTTCCTAAATATATTCGAAAATCAGTCCGAACTGTGGTGACCTTTTGTATATTAATCCATTGAATTGCTGCCTGGTTTTTTTTCTATTTTGGGGCCTAAACTTTTAGTGAGTCACTGTCTTCCCGAGTCTTTGTGAAGAAATAAAAGTTTTTCATTTTAAACCTCAGGGATTTCGAAATAGATCCTAATACGAAAGTTGGTATTCACAACTACTTAATCTTCTACTAAGCCAAGGAACGTTTATAGCGATCCTAACTTTCCTAGGTTTTTCAACAATGTCGAAAAAATCAAAGCTTGCTTGAACAGGATGTCCCTTAAAATTTTTATTGTTTTCCCCTGTCTCCCTAGGAACGAAGGTCTTGTGAGGGTCAAAGGAAGATTGATACCGAGTAATTAAAATAAGTTGAAAGACCTCTGATAAAAAATATTTCACAGATCTCAACCCTAATATAAACTGGTTGCTCCCATCTTCGTGTTTTAAAAGTAAATTCTAAGACAGGTGGTGAAAGGAAATTTAGAAATGATTGCCCCCACCTAGTCCATTAAGACGATGAAATGAAATTCAGAAATGATTGCCCTCGTTTTAGCGTTTAAACGCATAAATATTTTCTGAAATGATGAAAAGAAATTCAGTGAAAAAAGGGTCGGACAACTTCACCGGGGTACTGAACAGGCTCGCTGGCAGTGAAGCAATGTCTGAGAGATATGTAAGGATGTTACACATAAATATCAATCTACTCCGGTAACCAACACTTTCTGAAAGCCTGATCATTTCCCCAAATTCCGACGGGACTTCCCTTTTTTTAAAAAGTATATAATAACATTCGTTTAATGCAAGCTGAGAATCGTCAGATTTGTTGAATATCCTAGGGTCATTTTGATTGTCTTAAAAGCGTCCCCAAAATTAGTAGTGAGAAAGGGAAAGTTGTGAAAATGACTTCAGCTGTATTTGGAAAGAATATCTGAGTTCGAAAATTTCATGAGGTACAAAGTGAAGATTTCCCGCCCCCCTCTTTCTATCTTTTTCCTTAAATTTTTCTGTTGATTTTAACCTGTTACTCCATTTACCCAATATTGGCACCTGGTCTACTATTCTTCCCGCCTCATAGGGAAGAAGGATCCCTAGTTGGAGCCTATGTTGGAGCCACCCTTGTTTTTTACCTTCCAAAAAATTTTCAATTTTTGAAACTTGAAATCTAAGATTGATTTTCCTTTTTCCTTCCGAGATCTTAAGACTATGAAATCTTGTCGCCTGGACAAGAATGTTTTCTACTTTCAAAACAGATCCATTTTCATGAGTATGTTCACTCTTTTGTTTCATTTTGGGGTCTCGCAGGTCGGATACTTTAAACCTTGAGTTCACACGTCCTGAGTCACGAAACGGCGAAATCATTTTCAAAATTCTACCCAAGACATTAACTAGCTTAAATCTAGTAACTCATGAATGGACATTGTCGGGAGTTCGCGTCTCGGCATTCGTCAAACCCAAGTTTCTGTTCTTACAACCCCGAGAGCCGAGAACGCGATAATTCTTGCGATAACCTTGGTCAAGGATTAAAGTTCAAAAAACTAACCATGGTTAAATTTGGTGCTCGGCATTTCGCCACTCGTCACTTTCTTTCATAAAGTTAAGGCGTCTAGAATCCCAACTCATGAAGTTGCGACATGATTATGGAAAGATTAATTAGTAACCTAATCTGAGATTTTCTTCCCGTATTTTGAGCCTTAATTATCGCCACATCGCTGTATCGCGACTCGGCATACCATTCCCCCAAAAATCTGTCTTCAAAATTCCGAGTCGCGATATGGCGAATAAATCAATTATGCAATTAATGACGCTCCAAATCATGATTACTATTAATTGAATCCAAGTCGGCCCTTGCAGTCTCGCGAGTTAAAAATTCAAATTGTTGAAAGGAAATCCATGATGCAGCGATAAGCGAGAAAATGGTTAACATTGCTAAGTTTGAAATTTTAAAATAAAACGAGATGCGTCCCGTCCTGCACATCGAGGTTTGTGCATTTCCCAAAGCACCTGCTGCTCTCCATACCCCGACTGCCTGTCAAGACGCCAAAAATTGATGACATTGATGAAGAATTAGGGTAAATCCATGAATAAACAAGATCGGATTCACGTAATAAATTGTTTCTAATTGCGATTTGACAGACTTAATTCGAATGGTACAGAGTTTTCAAATATATACGGGAGTTTCAATTTATTTTAAACATTTCTTACAAGCATGCAGAGCTCATCCTTTTTCGAGTGAACTTATTTCTGCATGTATACACAGGTTTATTGCAGAAGAGAGAAAACGCAAGATTCAGCTATGGCTCCACGGAAAGCAGCAAAGGCTAGCATCGAGGATGCAGGGCAAGGTACAGATACTGTTTTCGACACTTCACCTCGGAGTGGCGGTTGGGTACCTAGCTGGTCATTTGTTTCATATATTCTGCAAACTGAGTTGGTAAATTATTCAGATTCTGACGACAATGACAATGAAAAGGATGATTTGAACACTAAATATAAGATTGTTGTTCAATCTGGAATGCATAAGATAGCAACCAGACCACGGTTGCTCCCCTACTATGATATGATCTGATGGGATTTAGATTACATAGACTTTCCCACCAGAACTATCCTAAACAACTAGTGGGTCACGATCGAGACTTTCAGACCGGAGCACATCCAAGGCATGTATAAACTTCCATCAAAATCTGAATACACGTATGATGTTGATTTCCTGGAAAAGTTCAAACATAAGGAGTGCATCGAATTTGACAAAACCATGCCCAGTTTGATTAAAGAATGGGTGTCGAGCACCGCGAAGTTCAGAGAAAATGACAAGGGCATATATTCTATCGATTCTTTGGAGCCACAATATAAATATGTGGCAATGATGACATGCCGACTTTTCGGAGCAGAGGATACTTCACATTTTTACATCTCTTGGGTACCTCTCATATTTCGGGTTGCTGAAGGTTGCTCATTCAACTGGGCAAAGATGCTCTCAGACAGCTTGTTCAACAGGGTCGCCAAGTATCAGGAGCAAAAGGCCAATAGGAAACCATCAACATTTTTCATGTCTGCGTATATCATGGACGCAGTATGTTCCATGACTCCATTCCCTTTGATGAATTGGGCTTGGAATCCATCCCATGAAAAAACTATACACGAATATCACGACAAGCTGTGGGAGCAGAAGGCAGACAAATTCATTTATGAAATTTTCAACTAGGTGATGGTGCCCCTACACGTCGCCATTTTTGGTCTTTCGCCACCTCGGATCTCGGACAACATTGCTACAAATCTGAGTGGTACAACAGACTGGTAGGTAGAAGCAGAGTTTTCCTATTTTAGACTATTCGGAGTTGTTTGTCCTCCTTTTGCACTACCATTGTTCATCCCCGACAAGCTGGCTTGTCGCGAAATTGCCTGACAAACAGTGATCGGCGGAGTAAGTAAAGAGCTCAAAGCATCATCGAAGAAGGTATGGCCGTTTTTCCCCATTCGGCTAAATTCTTATTCTTTATTGGATTTTGGACATGCTAAATCTGAGGCTGCAACCTTAGAAGACTTAAGTCTGGTCTCTATTGAGTATAAAAAGCATGATCCTCAAAAAATTGTAAGCAACCATTTGTCAAATTGTGGGTTGAAGAGGTTTGAACACGAGTGCTCACCCTCGGATGATATTTTTCGAGGGGCGAGGTCCTATGGGGAAGTGCTAGTTCAGATCATATCTTTAGCACCGAAAGACATGGCCTCTGTTCTAATGTTTCAGGAGCATAGAAAAAGATGTCTCCCCGTTGTGTTGGGAGGTTTGGGTCTTTCCGAGGAAAAAGGGAAGGATGCTGAAGGTTCCGAAGAGAAAATTCCTAACCCCGAAAAACAGCAGGAAGGGGGGTCTGGGAAGAATCCCGAAGCAGAGGAAGAGACCAAAGATCCATCCAGGGAAAATAGTCCGGAGATGAAAGTTAAGAACACAGAATCGCCAGAAACCCAGAATCTCGAAACCGAGACGAAGACCTCGGATCCTCCGAAGGAGAAGGACTCATTCGTCACATCGGGAAAGGCAGCAAAACAGATTGGGGAACCCATTACTTCTGTCACCCCCTTGCAGTCAATGCAAGGGAATATAGGAGAGAGATGGATTTTCGGTGAAGAGCTAATGCCTATCAGAGCGGAAGAGCTTCCCCCAAATGAGTTATTCTTTGACAAAAAGAGGAAAGTAGTCGTGAAAAGGGAGTTCTATCAGGATGAAGGATCAACAGCTAAAAAATTCAAAGTGATGACAGATGGAAAGAATAAAAAGAGTGAGGAATTCGCCACAGAGATCGCGGGGACGCTGGGAGCGTATGCATCGAAAAATCAATTCTCGGTCGGGATGTTGAAAAATTAGCTCAAAAGAAAGAATCGTCTGATCAAGACACTCGAAGCCCGAGTAGCTTCAGCCGTAGAAAGCGCTAAGAGTCAGGCGAGTGGAGAAATAGAACTAGCCCGATTGGCTGATCAAAAGGAAATTGAAGTCCTCAAAACCAAGTTGGAATAGGCGAATTCAGTGATCCGAGATGGTCGGATACAGGCAAGTTAGCAGAGGAGTATGATCACAGGGTTACAGGCTCAGTTAGAGGTTGTTGAGAGCAAAATGATCGACGTTGAGGGGTTTAAATCCCGGGAGACTGATATAAGGGGCAGGATCTCTTCTGTACAACAAAGTCTATTAGACAAAGTGGGGGTGATCCGAGAAGACTGCGTGTTAATGCATCGTATTTCAGACAATCTGATTGTCAAAGAAAGGAACGCAGAGGCTGCTCGGGTCACCTTTCAAGAGGCAGTAATAGCTACTAACAACAAATTTCCAGCAGGCCCTCCCGGTCTCACCATCGCTGAACAAACTAGAGGTAATATTTTGTTAAAGGATTGGGAACATAATATTACCTTAAGCAAGGAACAGGCCCAGAAAGTAACCAATTCATTAGAGGAAGCCTTCAATGCTATATATGGTGAGCTATTAGGGATGGAAAGTGGAGGTGACTCGGAAACGTTAAGGCAAATGAATGTAGATCAGATCTCCCTCGATCTAAAGGAGAAGAATGAAAGAGATTCTACGGATATCTCTAAGATGGACAGGGTAGACTTGGCTCAAGTTGATAAACATTTTATTCAACCGAGCGCACAACTCAGTTCTCTTGATATCATTGATGCACAAATAGGTGATAAACTTCCATAGTTGGCCCGAGAGTGCTATTTCACCGAAGCCAGCTGTCAAGTGGAGCCTTCATAGCTTGTATCCCAGTTCATAGACAAATGTATCATATGCACCGAATCTACGCAAAGACAAGCACCTGGCACTTTTTGAAAATAGAGTAGAAGAGATGGAGTGACATCGCTTCTCCCAGCTATCAAGCGGGGCCTTCACAGTTTGTATCCCATTTTGTAGACAAATGTATCATACGCGTCGAATCACGTAGAAGGTAAGCACCTGGCACTTTTTGAAAATAGAGTAGCAGAGGTGGAATGATTTGGCTCCTCTCGTTTTGTAACGGAATTTATGAAACCATCGAGTTTCTAAACAAGGGAAAATTTTGTATAAATAGATCACAAAAGGAAGAAGAAAAGGCTGGACCTTTTTGGTATCGATTGTAATAGAGTTTTACATTGGAAGAATTTAATATACAAGCAATTTGAAGATTCTCGATTCCGTCCAGACTGTATTAATCAAGTTTGCTTCTTTGTGTTTTATGTTTTATTTCATTTCGCTCATTCATAACTGATGTGCTTTGTTATAATTTAGTACGACCATTACTATAACAAAGGAATTCTGGTTTTCTATCTCTGTTTATTGTTTTTCCTCTGCACCGGCTATCAGTGGGTGTAAGACCAATTCGCATTTTCAGAATTCTACGTTTACTCTCGGCTACGTCGGTTATTTTCTCACGAATTTCTTCTTCTACTTATATGTGACATTTCTTTTGACAGAAACCTCATGTTATATGCAGCTAAATGTTTTTCTTTCGCATCACACTTTTATATTAAATTATAATGCAGTTACGGGAAAGGGCCTTCTTTTTCAATCTTTATTTCATTCAGAAAATGTAAAAATCTCTCTTTATTTCGACCAAATTGAAACAACACTGAAATCTCTCTTTAAATTATTTCCTACGGTTATTGTTCCTCAATGACTGTACCTGCAGCTACGCAACCTAATATTGAACCCGGGCTATCTAATCAAACACATATTGCTTTAAATCTTTTCGATACAATCCTCAAAACTGCTAACACCCAGGAAGAACTCGAGCGTTCATGGGCAACCATTGAGCGTGATATAACTGCTCAAGAGCAGTTGGAAGCTAGACGACGAGAACGTAGACATCTGCCCTAGTTTCTCATACCGAAGGTTAGTATAATCCTTTATCAACCTTTATCATACTTTCAGATGCCTTGACACTGTACTTTTAAGCCTTAAAAATAGACTCAGGAACAACAGGTCCGATAGGGACTCGAAGGAGCCGCTTTGACTCAGAGGAGTTTTTGAACGATCCTTAGATGGGGAGGTCACGTAGAACCTATGGAGGCAGGGGGTGTCTTCCCCAAGTGTGTTATCATAGCTTGACTCTGTTTGTATATTTTAGGCAGAGAGAGCAGGAAGGAAAATACTCTGATATACAACAAAGTGGTATTAGAGGCAACTTGCAGAGATAGGTAGAGGAAGGCAGAGTACTGGAACTCTGTGGTGATTGTTAGCAAGTATGGAGCAGTCTAGAAGACAGTTAGAGGACTGTATGAGAAGGCTGGAAGCACTCAGAGTTGCAGACTGACAACAATAAGTTTTCCAGGAAGGAAAATAGAAGGCAGTGAGATGGCTACTGAAGGCCATGGACGCGGAGGAGAGAAGATCCATTAGCAGCAGGAAAACACTGTGAGAGATAAAGAGCTCGCTTGGATCAAAGTGAGAATGGATGAGCTAGCATTGTGGATGTAGTAGAATGCTATGTCTAGATGGGTATATGAATGGCCCATGAAGATGAAGGTAAAGTGGTCGATTCAAGAATTGGTGGCCAGAAGATAGAAGAAGCTATTGAAAATATGGTTGAGGCATGCTGAAAACATCAACAAACCAGAGGAGAAAATGGTTCAGGTGTGTGAACTAGAGGATGGGAGAAACCTCAGTAGTGAGGATGACATGGGATCAGCTGAAGATCTCAAGGACTGCCAAGAGGGTAAAATAGAAATTCCCAATTTCCAGAAGGGAAATGAGATGAGATCATTGTGGGATCTCATAGACTGTCAAGAGGATACTGGGGGAATTTCACATTGCCAAGTGGGCAATGAGATGATATTGTTGCGGGATCTCATAGACTGTTAGTAAGATAGTAGCGAAATTTCACGTTTCCAGGAGGGAAACTGGATGGGATCCGAGGATCTCATAGACTTCCAAGAGGGCAGCAGAAAATTCCCAATTTGCCAGGTGGGGACGGGAACAAAAGTGAGACTGTTTGAAAGTCTCATGAACTCAGAGCTGAGTTTGGATCAACTAGAAGAGCTGATGGAGGAGGAGGATCAGAGGAGTATTCTAATCATTGGAGGAATTGAAATATTCCTACCATATAGCCCATTTGAGGCCAGCATGTGTGTTGTTTATACAACAATAGAAAGACAACTAGTATTAAATGACAAGGAAGAAGAAGGAGAGCAGATATCAGAGGCTACCCAAGAAAAAGAAGAAGAAGAGCATTCCGAGGAATGGCTCAAAATTTTCAGCCAGGAAGCTAAAAAGACTACAACATTGGAGCTTGCAGCAAAAGAAGCTGAAGAAGAGACAGACAACATGAGTCTTCTTGATCTGTGTGAAGAGATTGAAGCCCTGGAGAGAAGGGTAAAAGTGCATAGCTTGCACATCCACCAAGTGAAGTTGGAGGCAGATGGAAGATTCCAGTTTGAGGAGAACCTGGAGGAAGCCAGAGATGGACCATCAGGAGAACTAGTAGAAGTTAAGCTGTCAAAAGAGGAACTTGAACAACAAATTAGTGACGAGATTGTAGAGCTGGAGTCTGCAGCAGAGTGGCCACTTAGTGCCACAAAGGAGGGTAAAAAAAAAATGGGAGATCATGGTGATCTACCCATTTGCAGAAAGAATTTGCAGCAGAGGAGACTACATTAACAGAGCCTGCCATTGCAGCAGCTGGACAAGGTGATCGATGAGATCAGGGGGCTGATGATAAGATCACAAGAGACTGCCAGCAGAGAAAGGTTGAGCAGAAGGGAGGCAGAAGTAGCAGCAAGGCAGTAGAAAAAGAAACAACATCAACAACAGAGAAGTGGAGCAGATGAACAATTCCAAAGAGTTGTTTGGGATCCAGGTGGATTTCAACAGCCAAGGTGGAGAGCTCATGAGTAGGAGATCATGAATTTTTGCAGCATAGGAGTATGATGCAAGAGAATCACTCCCAAGCAAGCCATGCACCAGCCAGCCAGCCCACTCAGTGCAAGAATTCAATGAGGAAAGGCACAGCCCTTTCACGTTTTGAATTTGAATGTAAAGGCATTTAATATTGTAAGGTTGTTAGAGCCAAAATTCCATGCCTATACACAGGATTTAGATGTAGATAGCCTTTAATGGTTGTAAGGCTGAATCTAGCTCTGATTCTGGGCTAGATAGCCTATTCAATTTTGGAGTTAATATAATATAATAGAGTAGGTAGCTTGGAGGGAAGAGCTCGAAGAGCCCCCTCATGTAAAAGATCTTGGATCTTATTTTTGATTGAGTGGAAAAAGTAGCAAGACTTAGAGAAGAGATCAGAGAGGAGGAGCCGAGACTCTGTCAATGTCTGAGCTCAAGAACACCTTGTAATGGATGCATTTCATATTAATATAAAGAGCAGATTTCCTACATGAGTTTCTGTGTGTCTTGATGTTTTTATGAATGTCTATGTGTGCTCTTTATATGCTGTGAATGTGTTTTAGCATGCATTTGTAGGGATAGATAGGTCTTTTTATCTATGGGTTCTTTGATTTCAAGTTTGGGGATCTTTGAAGCTTCATTCCAAGAGGATCTGACATAACACTGTGGGTTATGAAAGCTAGTGCATAGAGTGCACTTCCAATTCTCTGGAATTTGGACAAAGAAGTGCCAGGAGGGCGCACCAGTTGAAGTCTTAAAATCAGGGGAAGGTCTCAAGGTTACTGAACACCTTGGAGACAAGACTGCGTAGAGGAGAACATAGAAGAAGACACAATCACTGCAGGATTCTGAAAGAGCTCTGCCAGGTGGGCATTGAGCAGATGCACAGGTTGCATTGAGGGGAAGAACTCTGGTTCGAGGTTAGAAGGGGATAGAATCACTGAGGTTTCTATAGAGATCTTCCAGGAGGGAATTGAGCATAGGCATAGAGTGCTAAGGAGGAACTCTGTTGTGAGTTCATAGAGAAAAAGAATCACTGATTCTGGACACTCTTCTAGAAGGGCATTGAGCAGGTGCTAGAGTGCACAACAAAACTCTAGTTTGAGTTCACTAAGGGAAACATAATCTTTGTGGGATTTTGTGAGGAGAAACTCTGTTAGGAGGGAATTGAGTCAGTGTGGAAATAGAGCACAGAAGGAATGAACTCTTTTGAGTTCTAGAATAGAAGAAGAGTCCAAGGAAGGATCTTCACAGGGTTGTTGAACACCCTGCAAACTCAACAAGACATTTGCTTGAGAAAAAGAGTGTCAAGAGGGCATCAGATTCTCCATCCGAGAGAGAAGATAAAAGGGTTAATCCCTTACAGGTTGAAGCTACAAGAAAACATCAGAAGAGATAGCACCTTCGTGCATGCCAAGAGTCTGCAAGGAGCGCAGAAGTCGAAGAATCCTTTGAGGATTCAAGGAGAGAAGCTCAGGAGGACAACGTCTTTGAGAACACAGGAAAGACCCAATGGTGTAGAGCTCACAGAGGAAATGAAAAGGTTGAAACCTTTGGAATTTGGAAAGTCTTCCAAAGTTTGGGAAGAAAGCGTGAGATCAACAAGGAGCAGAACTACTGTCAGATTAGCCCGAAGGGAAGATCTGGACCGTTGAAATTTTACATCCAGGTAGCAGCAGGAGCAGCGCTTGGGAGAAGAAGATATGAGGTGCCAGATCTCATGCATTTAGCCGATAACTGTCGGATCTGTTGAAAGAAGCATGAGGTTTAATCCTCATGCACAGAGTAGGGAATCCAAAAAAATCCCGATAGGGAAGAGGCATCAGGATTTCGAATTTCAGAACTTTGGAAGTTCGGAGGTTCAAAGTTTCAAAGGAAGGCAGACTGGGATATTAGAACTCATGGGTCCCGAAGTCCCGGAGATATCTAAGCCGCCCATATGAGGAGGACATGCATTGCGAGATCCTTCATATCGGGGATTCAGACATTAGGAAGCAGAGCACAGAGAAGTATTTTGACTTCACAACTGGTGAAGTCCCGAAAGTGATCTGAGCCACCCATCTATGGGAGGAGACATGGTGAAGATCAGGGGAATCACTGGGTAATTAGATATCGGGGATTTAGAAGACAAGAGGATCAGTGTCGTTGGGTTCGCGGAGTCCCGAAGACCAAAAAGGATCGGTATCGTCCAAGCGGAGGACATGTGGCAGGAATCTAGGAATCAGGGAAATTCCCAAAAGAAGCATATCGGAATTTCGGTTACCAGGAATGCGAGAGGTAAGAGTTTGAAACTCTTGACCCATAGAATCCTGAAAGAATCTGATTCGTTGGATCAAGGGAGGCTTTGATTCGTCGATCTTGCTAAGGAGGAAGAGAATCGGAGGTTCGGGATTTCAGTACTTCGGTATTTCGGATACCAGAAGTATGAGAGGACAAGGCATTGTTGCGCTAGGAGTAACGGAATTCCGAACATGAATTATCGAAAGCGTAGAAGGAGTGTTGTCGAGTCATGAGGGCAAGAGCCATATTTTGGCATACCGGATATCGGGATTTCAGAAATCCTAAGGACATGAAATCTGGGTTCTTAGGAACGAAGATCCCGAAAGGATCAGGGCCATTAATTTGAGAGTGGATCACAGTCGTTGATCCCAGCCAGGAGTGAAACGACTATATCGTTATTTTGGATATCGAGAAGTCTAAGGAGCAGGGACTGGAGGGAACCTTGCATCGGGAAAGCATGAAACGCGAAAACCTGAAGTTGCTGAGGAATAGCACGGGACGCGGAGGATCGGTGTATTCATCGACATTCCAGAGTTCAAAACTTTGGGAGTTTTGAGGATATGAGAACCAAGTGTTTCGGCATTAGAAAACCTGAAATCGGGAAAGGAGGAGAAAGCCAGGAAATAAGCATTTCAACATTTTGAAAATCAGCTTTTCGGGAGTCTTGAAGACAGGAAGCCAGGCACTTTGTGTCGATGAACCCTGAAGAGGACTGCAGTCATATGAGTGGAGGTCATATGAACTAAGAGTGTAGCCTAGGGGGTTAACCCCGACTAAATCCAATTCGGCAAATCGGCATTTCGAAGATCGGGAGATTGAGGAGTCAAGGACTCTCGACATGAGAAATCAACGAGTCCTGGGACCCGAAATTCTATTTTCAGGGAAAAGGTCCACAGATGTATATAGAGGTCGTGTGAAGAGTTGAAGGACCTGTGGATCGAGAAATTTGGAGGGTCTGATAGGGACTCGAAGGAGCCGCTTCGGCTCAGAGGGGTTTTTGAACGATCCTTAGACCGAGAGGTCACACAGAACCTGTGGAGCTAGGGGGCGTCTGTACCAAGTGTGGTATCAGAGCCTGACTCTATTTGTATATTTCAGGCAGAGAGAGCAGGAAGGAAAATACTCTGATATACAACAAAGTGGTATCAGAGGCAGCTTGGAGAGACAGGAAAAGGAAGGCAGAGTACTGGAACTCTATGGTGATTTTTAGTAGGTATGTAACAGTCAGGAAGATAGTCAGAGGGATGTATGAGAAATATGGAAGCACTCAGAGTTGCAGAGTGACAACAACAAGTTTTCCAAGAAGGCAGACAGAAGGCAGCGAGATGGTTACTGAAGGCCATGGATGCGATGGAAAGAAGATCCATCAACAGTAGGAAAATGCTACAAGAGATAAAGAGCTCACTAAGATCAGTGTGAGAATGGATGAGCTAGCATTATGGATGTTGTATAATTCTAAGTCAAGATGGGTATACGAATGGCCCATGAAGATGAAGGTAAAGTGGTCGATTCAGGAATTGGTGGCCAGAAGACAGCAGAAGCTGTTGAAAATATGGTTGAGGCATGCTAAAAACCTCAACAAACCAGAGGAGAAAATGGTTCAGGTGTGTGAACTAGAGGATGGGAGAAACCTCAGTAGTGAGGATGGCATGGGATCAGCTGAAGATCTCAAGGAATGCCAAGAGGGCATAACAGAAATTCCCAATTGCCAGGAGGGCAATGAGATGAGATCACTGTGGGATCTCATAGACTCTCAAGAGGACAACCAAGGAATTTCACATTGCCAAGTGGGCAATGAGATGAGATTGTTGCAGGATATTATATACTGTCAGGAAGACAGTAGGGAACTTTCACGTTGCCAAGAGGGCAATGGGATGGGATCTGAGGATCTCATAGACTGCCAAGAGGGTAGTAGAAAATTCCCAAATTTCCAGGCGGGCATGAGAACAGAAGTGAGACTATCTGAAAGTCTCATGAACTCAGAGTTGAGCTCGGATCAACCAGAGGATTTGATGGAGGAGGAGGATCAGAGGAGTCTTCTGATCATTGGAGGAATTGAAATATTCCTTCCATATAGCCCAATTGATGCCAGAAAGACAGCCAGTATTGACTGACAAGGAAGAAGAAGGGGAGAAGATATAAAAGGGTCACCAAGCAGAAAAAGAAGAAGAGAATTCCAAGGAATGGCGCAAAATTTTTAGCCAGGAAGCTGAAAAGACTGTAGCATTGGAGATTTCAACAGAAGAAGACAAAGAAGAGACAGACAACATGAGTCTTTCTGATCTGTGCAAAGAGATTGAAGCCCTGGAGAGAAGGGTAAAAGTGCACAGCTTGCACATCCAACAAGTCAAGTTGGAGGCAGATGGAGGATTCTAGTCTGAGGAGAAGCTAGAGGAAACCAGAGATGCACCAGCAGGAGAACTGGAAGAAGTTAAGATGTCAAAAGAGGAAGTTGAACAACAGTTCAGTGAGGAGACTGTAGAGCTGGAGTTTGTAGCAGAGTGGCCACTTAGTTCCACAAAGGTGGGTAAAAACAACATAGGAAATCATGGTGATCTACCCATTTGCAGAAAGAATTTGCAACAGAGGAGACTACATGAACAGAGCTAGCCATTGCAGCAGCTGGACGAGGTGATCGATGAGATCAAGGGGCTAATGATCATATGACAAGAGATTTCCAGCAGGGAAAGGCTGAGTAGAAGGGAGGCAGCAGTAGCAGCAGGGAACTAGAAGAAGTAGCAACAACAACAACAGAGAAGTGGAGAAGATGAACAACTCCAAAGAGTTGTTTGGGATCCAAGTGGATTTCAACAGCCAGAGTGGAGATCTCATGAGCAGGAGCTCATGAATTTTCACAGCAGAGGAGTATGATGCAGGAGCATCACTGCTAAGCCAACCATGTGCCAGCCAACCAACCCACTCAGCGTACACATTCAATGAGGAAAGGCAAAGCCCTTTCACATTTTGAATTTGAATGTAAAGGAATTTAATATTGTAAGGTTGTTAGAGCCAAAAGGCCATGCTTATACGTGGGCTTTAGATGTAGATAGTCTTTAATGGTTGTAAGGCTGAATCTAGCTCTGATTCTGGACTAGACAACCCATTCAATTTTAGAGTTAATATAATTGAATAGAGTAGGTAGCTTGAAGGGAAGAGCTCGAAGAGCCCCCTCATGTAAAATATCTTGGATCTTGTTTTTGATTGAGTGGAAAAAGTAGCAAGAGTTAGATAAGAGAGAAGACAGGAGGAGTTGAGACTCTATCAAAGTCTGAGCTCAAGAACACCTTGTATAGGAGGCATTTCACATTAACATAAAGAACAGATTTCCTGAATGAGTTTTTGTGTGTCTTTATGTGTTTATGAGTGTCTATGTGTGTTCTTTATATGTTGTGAATGTGTGTTAGTATGCATTTGTAGGGACATATAGGTCCCACAATCTGTGGGTTCTTTGATTTAAGGTTTGGAGATATTTGAGGCTTCATGCCAAGACGATGTGACAGAACACTGTGGGTTCTTAAATCTAGTGCATAGAGTGCACTTAAAATTCCATGGAATTTGAACAAAGAAGTGCCAAGAGGGTGCACCAGCTGAATTCTTAAACTCAGGGGAAGGTCTCAAGGTTACTGAACACCTTAGAGACAAGACTGTGTAGAGGAGAACACAACATAAGACATAATCACTGTAGGATTCTGGAAGAGCTCTGCCAGGTGGGCATTGACCGGATGCATGGGTTTCATTGAGGGGAAGAACTATGGTTTGAGTTCAAAAGGAGATAGAATCACTGAGGGTTCTATAGAGCTCTGCCAGGAGGGAATTGAGCACAGACATAAAATTCTAAGGAGGAACTTTGTTGTGAGTTCATAGAGAAACAAAATCACTGAGGATTCTGGACACTCTGCCAAGAGGGCATTGAGCAGGTGCTAGAGTGCACAACAAAACTCTGGTTTGAGTTCATTAAGGGAAACATAATCACTGTGGGATTCTATGAGGAGAAACTCTGCCAGGAGGGCATTGAGTCAGTGTGAATATAGAGCACAGAAGGAAAGAACTCTTTTGAGTTCTGGAATAGAAGAAGAGTCAAAGGAAGGATCTTCACAGGGTTGTTGAACACCCAACAGACTCAACAAGACATTTGTTTGAGAAAAAGAGTGCCAGGAGGGCATCAGATTCTCCGTTTGAGGGAGAAGGAAAAAGGGTTAATCCCTTAGAGTTCGAAGCTATAGGAAAATATCACAAGAGATAGCACCTTCATGCATGCCAAGACTCTGAAAGGAGCGCAGAAGTCGAAGAATCCTTTGAGGATTCAAGGAGAGAAGCTCAGGAGGATAGCATCTTTGAGAAGACAGGTGAGATCCAATGGTGTAGAGCTCACAGAGGAAAATAAAAGGTCGAAACCTTTGAATTATGGAAAATCTTCCAAAGTTTGGGAAGAAAGCGTGAGCTCAACAAGGAGCACAATGGTCGTTAGATTAGGTCGAAGGGAAGATCTGGACTATTGAAATTTCACGTCCAGGTAGCAGTAGGAGGAGTGCATGGGAGAAGAATATCTGAGCCATCATATCTCATGCAGATAGCCGATAGCCATCGGATCTATCGAAAGAAGCACGAGGTTTAATCCTCACACAGAGAGCAGAGAATCCAGAATAATCTCGACAGGGCAGAGGCATCGGGATTTTGGATTTTGGAACTTCAAAAGTTCGGAGGTTCAGAGGATAGCCGACCAGGAGATTAGAACTCAAGGGTCCCAAAGTCCCGAAGATATCTGATTCGTCCATATGAGGAGGACACGTGTCCCTAGATCCTTCATATCGGGGATTGGGACAATGGGAAGCAGAGCACAAAGAAGTATTTTGACTTAACAATTGGTGAAGTCCCGAAAGCTATCCGAGCCGCCCATCTGTGGGAGGACATGTGATGAAGATCAGGGGAATCACCAGGTAATCGGATACCGAGGATTCAGAAGACAAGAGGATCAATGTCATTGGGTTTGTGGAGTCTCGAATACCGAAAAGGATCAGGATCATTCAAGCGGAGGACATGTGGCAGCAATCTAGGCATCGGGGAAATTCCCGAAAGAAGCATTTCGACATTTCGATTACTAGGAATGCGAGAGGTAAGAATTCGAAACTCTTGACCCATAGAATCCTGAAAGAATCTAGGGATCCTTTGAGTCATTGATCTTTCTCGGGAGGAAGAGAACCAAAGGTTCGAGATTTTGGTACTTCAGTATTTTGGATACCGAGAGTATGAGAGGACAGGGCATTGTTGCACTAGGAGTCGCGAAATTCCGAAACGCGAATTCCCGAAATCATAGAAGGAGTGTTGTTGGGTCGTGAGGGCAAGAGCCAGATTTCAGAATACTGGATATCGAGATTTCGGAAATCCTGAGTACATGAATTCCGAGTTATTAGGAATGGAGATCGTGAAAGGATCAGGGCCATTGATTTGAGAGTGGATAAGATTCGTTGTTCTTGGCCAGGAGTGAAAGGACTCTATCGGTATTTTGGATATCGGGAAGTCTAAGGAGCAGGCACTGGAGGGATCCTTGCATCAGGAAAGCCCAAAATGTGAAAACCCGAAGTTGTTGAGGAATAGCACGGGACACAAAGGACAGGTGTATTCATAGGCATTTCGGAGTTTGGAAATTTGGGAATTCCGAGGATATGAGAACCAAGCATTTCGGCATCAGAAAACCTGAAATCGTGAAAGGAGGAGAAAGTTGGGAAATAGGAATTTTGGCATTTCGGAAATCGACTCTTTAGGAGTCTTGAAGATAGGAAGTTGGGCACTTTGTGTTGATGAAACCTGAAGAGGACTGCGATCATATGATGGGAGGTCATATGAACTAAGAGTGTAGCCCAGGGGGCTAACCACGACTAAAGCCAATTCGGTAAATCAACATTTCGGAGACTAGGAGATCGAGGAGTCAAGGAATCTTGACATCAGGATTCAAGGACTCCCAGGACCCAAAATTATGTTTTTGGGGAAAATTTCCATGGATGTATACAGAGGTCATGGGGAGAGTTGAAGGACCTGTCGATCGATAAATTTTAAGGGTCCGATAGGGACTCGAAGGAGCCACTTCGACTCAGATGTTTTTTTGGACGATCCTTAGATGGGGAGGTCGCGCAGAACCTGCGGAGGCAGGGGGCATCGTCTTGACTCTGTTTGTATATTTTAGATAGAGAGAGCAGGAAGGAAAATACTCTGATATACAACAAAGTGGTATCAGAGGCAACTTGCAGAGACAGGTAGAGGAAGGCAGAGTACTGGAACTCCGTGGTGATTGTTAGCAGGTATGGAGTAGTCTAGAAGACAGTCGGAGGACTATATGAGAAAGCTAGTAGCACTCGGAGTTGTAGAGTGACAGCAATAAGTTTGCCAGGAAGGCAGACAGAAGGCAGTGAGATGGCTACTGAAGGCCATGGCCACGGAGGAGAGAAGATCCATTAGCAGCAGGAAAACACTGCAAGTGATAAAGAGCTTGCCTAGATCAGAGTGAGAATGGATGAGCTAGCATTGTGGATATAGTAGAATGCTAAGTCGAGATGGGTATACGAATGGCCCATGAAGACAAAGGTAAAGTGGCTGATTCAAGAATTGACGGCCAGAAGACAACAAAAGTTGTTGAAAATATGGTTGAGGCATGCTGAAAACCTGCACAAACCAGAGGAGAAAATGGTTCAGGTGTGTGAACCAGAGGATGGGAGAAACCTCAGTAGTGAGGATGACATGGGATCAACTGAAGATCTCAAGGACTGCCAAGAGGGCAGAACGGAAATTCACAATTGTTAGGAGGGAAATGAGATGAGATCACTATGGGATCTCATAGACTGTCAAGAGGACAGCCGGGGAATTACACATTGCCAAGTGGGCAATGAGATGAGATTGTTGCGGGATCTCATAGACTGTTAGGAAGACAGTAGGGAAATTTCACGTTGCCAGGAGGGTAATGGGATGGGATTCGAGGATCTCATAGACTGCTAAGAGGGCAACACAAAATTCCCAATTTGCCAGGTGGGCATGGGAATAGAAGTGAGACTGTCTAAAAGTCTCATGAACTCAGAGATGAGTTTGGATCAACCAGAGGAGTTGATGGAGGAGGAGGATCAGAGGAGTCTTCTAATTATTGGAGGAATTGAAATATTCCTGCCATATAGCCCAGTTGAGGCCAACGTGTGTGTTGCTGATACAACAATAGAAAGACAACCAGTATTGACTGACAAGGAAGAAGAAGGGGAGAAGATATCAGAGGCTACCCAAGCATAAGAAGAAGAAGAGCATTCTGAGGAATGGCTCAAAATTTTCAGCCAGGAAGTTGAAAAGACTGCAAAATTGGAGCTTGCAGTAGAAGAAGCGGAAGAAGAGAAAGACAACATGAGTCTTGTTGATCTGTGTGAAGAGATTGAAGCCCTAGAGAGAAGGGTAAAACAACATAGCTTGCGCATCCAACAATTCAAGTTGGAGGCAAATGGAAGATTCCAGTTTGAGGAGAAGCTGGTGGAAGTCGGAGATGCACCAGCATAAGAACTAGCAGAAGTTAAGCTGTCAGAAAAGGAACCTGAACAACAGTTCAGTGGGGAGACTGCAGAGCTGGAGTCTACAGCATAGTGGCCACTTAGTGCCATAAATGAGGGTAAAAACAACATGGGAGATCATGGTGATCTGCCCATTTGCAGAAAGAATTTGCAACAGAGGAGATTGCATGAACAGATTCAGCCATTACAACAGCTGGACGAGGTGATAGATGAGATCAGGGGGCTGATGATAAGATCACAAGAGACTGCCAGCATGGAAAGGCTGAGCAGAAGGGAGGAAACAGCAACAACAAGGCAATAGAAGAGGCAACCACAACAACAACATAGAAGTGGAGCAGATGAACAACTCCAAAAGTTGTTTGGGATCCAGGTGGATTTCAACAACCAGGGTGGAGAGCTCATGAGTAGGAGCTCATGAATTTTTGTAGCATAGGAGTATGATGCAAGAACATCGCTCCCAAGCAAGCCACACACTAGCCAGCCAGCACACTCAGCGCAAGCATTCAATGAGGAAAGGAGCAACCCTTTCACGTTTTGAATTTGAATGTAAAGGCATTTAATGTTGTAAGGCTTTAGATGTAGATAACCTTTAATGGTTGTAAGGCTTAATCTAGCTCTGATTCTGGACTAGATAGCCCATTCAATTTTACAGTTAATATAATTGAATAGAGTAGGTAGCTTGGAGGGAAGAGCTCGAAGAGCCCCCTCATGTAAAAGATCTTGGATTTTATTTTTGATTGAGTGGAAAAAGTAGCAAGACTTAGAGAAGAGAGCAGAGAGGAGGATCCGAGATTCTGTCAATGTCTAAGCTCAAGAACACCTTGTAAAGGATGCATTTCATATTAATATAAAGAGAAGATTTCTTGCATGAGTTTTTGTGTGTCTTTATGTGTTTATGAATGTCTATGTGTGTTCTTTATATGCTGTGAATGTGTGTTAGTATGCATTTGTAGTGACAGATAGGTCCTGCTATCTGTGGGTTCTTTGATTTCAAGTTTGGGGATATTTGAAGCTTCATGCCAAGAGGGTGTGACAGAACACTGCGGGCTCTGAAAGCTAGTGCATAGAGTGCACTTCCAATTCTACGGAATTTGGACAAAGACTGCATAGAGGAGAACACAACAAAAGACAGAATCATTGCGGTATTCGGGAAGAGCTCTGCCAGGCGGGCATTGAGTAGATGCACAGGTTGCATTGAGGGGAAGAACTCTGGTTCAAGGTTAGAAGGATATAGAATCATTGAGGGTTCTATAGAGCTCTGCCAGGAGGGCATTGAGCACAGGCAGAGAGTGCTAAGGAGGAAATCTGTTGTGAGTTCATAGAGAAACAAAATCACTGAGGATTCTGGACACTCTGTTAGGAGGGCATTGAGAAGGTGCTAGAGTGCACAACAAAACTCTAGTTTGAGTTCATTAAGGGAAATAGAATCATTGTGGGATTATGTGAGGAGAAACTCTACTAGGAGGGCATTGAGTCAGTGTGAAGATAGAGCACAAAAGGAAAGAACTCTTTTGAGTTCCGGAATAGAAGAAGAGTCCAAGGAAGGATCTTCATAGGGTTGTTGAACACCCTGCGGACTCAACAAGACTTTTGCTTGAGCAAAAGAGTGTCAGGAGGGCATCAGATTCTCCATCTGAGGGAGAATAAAATAGGCTTAATCCCTTAGAGGTTGAAGCTACAGGAAAATATTAGAAGAGATAGCACCTTCATGCGTGCCAAAACTTTGCAAGGAGCACAGAAGTCGAAGAATCCTTTGAGGATTCAACGAGAGAAGCTCAGGAGGACATCGTCTTTGAGAACGCAGGTGAGACCTAATGGTGTAGATATTATATAGGAAAAGCAAAGGTCAAAACCTTTGGAATTTGGAAAATCTTCCAAAGTTTCGGAAGAAAGCGTGAGCTCAACAAGGAGCACAACTGCGCTTAGATTAGGCCGAAGGGAAGATCTGGACCATTGAAATTTCATGTCTAGGTAGCAGTAGGAGGATCGCATGGGAGAAGAAGATATGAGCCATCATATCTCATGCATATAGTTAATATCCGTCGGATCTATCGAAAGAAAAACAAGGCTTAATCCTCACGCACAGAGTAGAGAATCCAGAAAAGTCTCGACAGGGCAGAGGCATCGAGATTTTGGATTTCGAAACTTCGAAACTTCGGAGGTTCAGAGGACAGCGGACTGGGAGATTAGAACTCATGGGTCTCGAAGTCATGAAGATATATGATCCTTCCATCTGAGGAGGACACGCATCATGAGATCCTTCATATCGGGGATTCAGACATTGGGAAGCACAGCATGGAGAAGGCTTTTGACTTCACAACTGGTGAAGTCCTGAAAGCAATCAGAGCCGCCCATCTATGGGAGGACACATGGTGAAGGTCGGGGGAATCACCGGGTAATTGGATACCAAGGATTCAAAAGACAAGAGGATTAGTGTCGTTGGGTTCGCGGAGTCCCAAAGACTGAAAAGATTTGGGATCGTACAAGAGGAGGACACATGGCAACAATCCAGGCATTGGGGAAATTCCTGAAAGAAGCATTTCGGCATTTCGGTTACAGGGAATGCGAGAGGTAATAGTTTGAAACTCTTGACCCATAGAATCCCGAAAGAATCTGAGCCGTTGGATCAAGGGAGGCTTTGAGTCGTCGATCTTGCTCAGAAGGAGGAGAACCAGAGGTTCGAGATTTCGGTACTTTGGTATTTTAGATACCGGGAGTACGAGAGGAGAAGGCATTGTTGCGCTAGGAGTCGCGGAATTCCGAAACGTGAATTCCCGAAAGCGTAGAAGGAGTGTTGTCGGGTCATGAGGGCAAGAGCCATATTTCGGCATACCAGATATCGGGATTTCGGAAATCTTGAGGACATGAAATCCAGGTTCTTAGGAACGGAGATCCTGAAAGGATCCGGGTCGTTGATTTGAGAGTGGATCACATCCGTTGATCCCAGCCAGGAGTGAAAGGACTGTATCGGTATTTTGGATACTAGGAAGTCTAAGGAGCAGGGACTGGAGGGAACCTTGCATCAGGAAAGCCCGAAACGCGAAAACTCGAAGTTGTTGAGGAATAGCATGAGACGTGGAGGATGGGTGTATTCATTGATATTTTAGAGTTTAGAACTTCGAGAGTTCCAAGGATATGAGAACCAAGCATTTTGGCATCAGAAAACCTGAAATCGCGAAAGGAGGAGAAAGCCAGGAAATTGACATTTCGGCATTTGAAAAATCGGCTTTTCGGGAGTCTTGAAGACAGGAAGTTGGGCGCTTTGCGTGGATGAACCCCGAAGAGGAATGTGGTTATATGAGGGGAGGTCATATGAACTAAGAGTGTAACCCAGGGGTTTAACCATGACTAAATTCAATTCGACAAATCAGCATTTCGGAGACCGGTAGATCAAGGAGTCAAGGACTCTCGAAATCAGGACTCAAGGAGTCCCAGGACCGGAAATTTTGTTTTTGGGGAAAAGGTCCACAGACGTATACAGATGTCATGGGGAGAGTTGAAGGACTTGTGGATCGAGAAATTTTGAGGGTTCGATAGGGACTCGAAGGAGCCGCTTGGGCTAAGAGGGTTTTTTGAACAATCCTTAGACCAGGAGGTTGTGCAGAACCTGTGAAGGCAGGGGGAATCTGTGCTAGTTGTCTCTATGTCACAAAATCATTCATTAAGTGTTTTATCACAACGAGTGGTAAATCGAGCAGTGGCTATAGCCATTGTGTGGTAAGTCCTGAAAAGTTCAGTCATGAAGTTTTGTTGTGCTCAGTGTTTTTCACTGCACTATGCATAATTTTTCTACGCGTTGTAGATCCAAGAACAAATACTTTCATAATCATTCAAATTTAGCATTGAAGTTGTCAGGAGAATAGAGGTATTGAAGGCCATGGGTGATGGGGAATGGAAATGTTTCTCACAGAGTCGGATGACGAACCATTATAAAAATCGCTCAGTGAAATGAAATGAAATACTTGAGTGGACCATTCAATGATTATGTATAACTCAAAGAGAGAGCCAAGTTCAAGTCTAGATTTCATAAGTCTTGATCTGTTCTAGTTGAATGAGATGGTCATAGGAGTTTCCCTTCCACATTCCTAAATCTCTTTGGTAATCCGTACAATATTTGATTTACCAATTTTGTTTATAGAAAATGTGTAATAGATAGTATATTTGTCCCTTATTTGAATTGGAACTGCAATTTAGGTTTTGGATAGAATATGGTGTATGAGTTTTGGATGGAAACTACATACCATGGTGAATAAATATTCACGTAAGCTAATATTTTGTTTCACAAGAAAACAAAGCATATTGATACACGGTATCATTTTTTTAGAGAATTAGCAAATAACAAAGAAATCTGTTTAGAGTTTTGCAGGTCAAAAGAACATGTTGCAGATATTTTTCACAAAATCTTTAGCAAGGAATGCATTTCAGCATCTGTGCAAGAGTCTCGAGTCTCGGAGTGTTCACGAAACAAATGATTAACAGTTTATGTAAAATTCAATTTTTGATTAAAATTTTTGTAATCCCACCTACTTATAATTAAGGGGGAAAGCTACTGAGATTTTTCATTATGTTAGCTAGTCTCAGTTGGACATACTTATTTAATGAAGTGGATATTAATCTTTCTCGAGTCTAGTTAAGTAGATAGAAGTTAGCAGTATTTATTGACGTCTTTATTGTTGAGTCAATTTTACTTCTACATGAAGTCATAGTCTTATCTATATATGTCCGAGTTTGTAGGAAGTCGAAATGCAGAGAGCGATAGACACATAGCAGAGAAGCAAGCGATAGACACATAGCAGAGAAGCAGCAATAGTAGTTGAAGGTAGTCAAAGTAGTTTAAGAGAACAAGCTATTTGTATGTTTTGTAAGTTCCAGAAGTCCAATAATTCATTGGAGTCGAAGCTCTATTCAATATTGTTTTTTGTATTAGGTGCAACACAAAAGTTATTAATATCAAGTATTTTATGTATTGACAAGTTCTGCAATGTTTTGAGCTTATATGTTAAGTATAACACTATGGTGTCTCTATGAATAGTTCATTAATTGTTTTATCACACTATGGTGTCTCTATGAATAGTTCATTAATTGTTTTATCACAGCAGGCAGTAAATCGAGCAGTTTAACAACTGCAAGGTAAGTCCTAAAAAGTTCATTCATGAAAATGAAGTTTTGTGGCGGGCAGTTTTCACTGCGCTGCCGATAATCTGTTTGAGCGTTGTAGATCCGAGAACTAATACTTTCATAATCATTCAAATTTAGCACTGAAGTTGGGCATGAAAATGTTTCTGAGAGACTCGGATGACCAACAATTAGAAAAAACGCTTAGAAATGAAATGAAACACTTGAGTGGACCATTCAATGACTATGTATAACTCAAAGAGAGAGCCAAGTTGAAGTTTATATTGCGTAAGCCTTGCTCCGTTCTGGTGGAATGAGATGGCCACAGGAGTTTCCCTTCCAAATGCCTAAATCTCTATAGTGATTCGTACGATATTTGATTTAGCAATTATGTTTATGGAAACAGTTTAATAAATAGTATATTTGTCCCTTATTTGAATTGGAACTGCAATTTAGGTTTTGGATACAGTATGGTGTATAATTTTTGGATGGAAACTACATAACCTGGTGAATAGATATTCAAGTAAGCCAACTACAAATCATGAACAATGTTTTGATTGTTTTTATGTTTCATAGTAGTGTTTTTATTGTTTTTATGTTTCGTAGTATTAATTTTGATAAATAATAATACAACCTTCTCTGTTTGTTGAGCACATAACTACTAACTACATGCCATCCGTATACTTTATTGTGCATTTACAGGTCAGAGGAGATCCTCTTAGTTGGAAGACTCGGGGTTCCTGTTTTGGTAATGCAATTTGATAAAAAAAAGCATTAATGTATCCATTAATTAATACATTGAATTTAACTTTTCTCTATGCATTTAAAACCAGTGCCCTGAACACAAAACTGAAGCAGGCAAACCAGTGCCTTGAGCACAAAACTGAAGCAGGCGTAGGCAGGAAAGCATGGAACCTTGAACTGTGGCTTACTATCTAAAAAACAGTTGAAGCAATGTTTCATAGAAGTTGTGCTCTTAATCGTTATTAGGGTTAGAGTTATTCATATTAAAGTTTATTTTATAATAAGATGTTGCAACTATTACCATTCGGGGAAGATTAAGGTTAGGATTATTCATATAAAGGTTTATTTTATAATAAGATGTTGTAGTACATATGCCATATAAATAAATAAAGAAAATATTGTTGCAATACAGATGTCAAATAGAAAAATCAGTGTGACCCTAACGATAGGGGTTTTGAAGGAAACACATTCTTCTTTTTTGCTGATCTGATAAAAAAAAATTATGACATTTTGCCATGTTTAGAACCTTCTAATTCAATTGTGATATAATGTTTAATGTTGGGAATACAACAAAAATAAATGTCTAACTAATCGTTCCTATATCGAGCTATATCCACATATATGAAGTTTTTGTAAACTACTGATTTTGTTTACAGAATTTTACCATGTTTACAACCTTTTATTCCAATTGTGATACCACTGTTTACTACCAGGACCACAACAAAATTAAATGTATAACTAAGTATTCCCATATCTAGCTATATGAAGTTTTTGTAAACTACTCCTTCCATTCTAGCTATATGAAGTTTTTGTAAACTACTCCTTCTATGGAGCGATATGAAAAATTAAAATGATAACAGGCAGTTTTCTTTTTAACAAAAGAGTTTCATTTTATTAATAATAAATTTTATTAAAAAATAATTAAATATATTAAAGCTAGAAAAATAAATAATGAACATATATTTTCATGATATTGGTGTTTGTTAATTTTTTTATACCATAATTCAAATTTAACTAGCGCATATGGAAATAAAAATTCAAAGACCCCTATATCTCTACCTTGACCAATGAAGAATATGAAATGACTACATTTATTGAAATCAATATTTCCAAAAATAAGCTTACGTACTAATCATTTATTAGAATGGCAATGGAGTTTTCTTAATATAATTTTTTATTTATTTATTTTAACCACTATAAATCTATTTTATGTCTATAGAAAACTAAAAAGGTTAAAAAAACATTTAAAATTTCACTTCAATGTTCTAAAGTCATTCATTTCTTTAATAAAAAATAAAAACTAATATAGAATTATTAAGTGGCAGAAGAATTTAGTTTCAGTCTATAAGTTTGTGTGGAATGTTTTGAGAGAGAGCGTTGTGTGCTCAAGTTCAAGTCTATAAACCCATGCTATTTTGGCTCATATAATACAAATTAGTTTCCACATGTTTATCTCTGAAAATTGTCTATTCTCTTGTTTGTGTATTTTGCTATTTCTGTTTGCCTATTAAAGCGATTGTCGGAAGTTCATTGGAGATTGGTGCTCGAAAGTTCACTGAGAAGATTGCCGGAAGTTCACTTAAGTATTGAAGAGCGTCGTGATAAGTCCCACCAAGAAGGTGGTCGCTAAGGGCAGTAAGGCGTTGGGTTGTTCAAAGGTTCAAACAAGGATCTTCTTGGGTTCACCTAGGGGGTCGCCAGGTTCAAGCTAAGATCGCAGAAGAAAGCATCAGCAAAAGAAGAAAATCAAAGACAGGCAAGCAAGACAAACTTTCAAGCTTCATTCTTCGTCGGAGGAACCCTCTGTGTTTACAAAATGGTATAACAACCAAGCCTTATTTTGACCTTGGTATGATAACAGACTTATCTCTCTCTTATATGTTTCATTAGTATATATCTGCGAGAACCGTAACAAAAGTCTCGGGCCTTTGAAAGACAAGGTTTCTACTTTTGCGACTCTCTTAGTTCTAGCTAGTCATTGCCTGAGAAGTCGGCGAGGAGCCTATTCAAAATTCTCTTAGAGAACTAGAATTAAAAGCCCTGCTTTTCTGTGCAATGATAGTTATTACTATCTTTAAAGTTATGGATCACTCTATGTCTTTTAAAGAAGTAGGGGATGTTGAATGCAGTACTTCTGAAAGTACCCTTAGCTCCATGTTCTCCGATAATAATGTTGAATGTTTAAACCAGGCCAATATAGAAGTAGTTGAGTCACAACCTCAAACCGCATGGAGATTATCTGATATCTCTCCCAACCAAGTATATAGTGATTTGAGCATGTTTCATCTCCGTGCCATTACCAGAGTTTTTATCAAAGAATCAATCAGCCGTATCGAACAAAACAATGATGTAAGTCAAACCATTTCTTTAATGTTAAAGAAATCCAAGCTGAAGCAAAGAAACATAAAACAAACTATATTCATTTTGGTTGTATCCGAGTAGGCATCAATGACTTAGTACATAAGGGAATAGATGCCTATGCCCTCTGCATCGTCTGAGACATAACTCACAACAAATTTACTGACTCTCTCATTGGTGGCATTGTTGTGCCCTTATCAAATGGACCTGTATACTTTGATTGTTATCCAAATTTATTAGTCTATACTTTTGATGAAAAACTTGAGGATATTCTTAAACTCCAAATCTATACTACTGGCTTTGAGATGTGTAATACTTGCACTAATATTTCTATCCACTCTCATGGTTTCTTCCGACATACCAACACTTTATACCCTGCTATGTTACATACACCCAGCCAAAATTCGGAATCCAGTACACTCATCCTTACTAACCTTGTCAACCAAAAAATGGAACATCAACTCATTAAATGGGAAAACCTCTTTTTTCCCTCTCACTGGGTTATAGACATTCCTTGAAACCCCATACAACATACCATCACCTATGCACACATACAAGAATCACCTTCTTCTGCTATGATCTCTTTACCTCCTTCAAAATAGAGCTTCCATACTAATCATGGTGGAATTTCTACACCTTCTCCACCATCTATGACTTTGTGCTTACATCCCTCTCTCCAACCTCTAGCTTCCTCACTGGGACGAGTCCCCTACTCTATCAATGCTTAGATTGTCACAAATTGGTAGCTCTTTCAAGCCTATCCACAACCACAGAAGACAACCAAATCCAATTTGAACACCAATTCCATAATCCAAGAACAAACTTCCCTCCTCCTAGCTCTACGACAAAAGATCCTTGTCCACACCCTCATTGTTTAGAAATTCCTTTTCCCCATGACAATCACATGCTAATGATAACCTTTCCTTCTCCCAACCTATACATTTCCCCTTTCCATTCTATTCCAGAGGATTTAAAAAGACCGACAATACCAGAAATAAGAAAATTCCTTACCCTAATGAGAGGGTGCAAGAAAAAACATGTAAAAGAAGATTGGATAAAACTCATGTTAAATTGGGATTTCTTTACTCATCCTAGTGCTGATCAATTCTCAAAATCTACACCAGACAAAGAAAAAATAGATTTGTCAATCGCATGGAAAAATTATATGAAAGAAAAGGATGTCTGGATTTCCTTTTACGAGTGGAAAGCAAAACAAGAATTTCGTGCCACATTCTGTAGAAACCAGTCAGCAAGAAAAAAAAATTCCCCTCTTCTCATATGACCTATCCTCACCCCACTTGTTTCTTTCCATGTCCAAACTATATCCATATCTGATCTGGGCAAAGAAATTAGCAAGCTAAAAACAAACATTAAAAAAGCCACAATAAAAGAAGATAAGCAACAAAGCTTGTCGATTGAACACCAAAAATTCCATGTCCTTCTGGATATCATGATCAAGGGAAGAAGGTTTCGGCTCAAAACCTTACTAGATACTGGTTCTAATATAAATCTTCTAAACAAAGAAATCATTCCTATCCAATTTTGGCATAAGACCCAACCAAGTGCTATCGGTTTGGGAAACCACCCTACTCAACTACTCTATGAAATACTTGAAGCAACTTTATGTTTCCAACATTATTGTCTATCCTTAAAATTCCTGTTAACAAAAATCCCAATTGCCTGCATTCTTGACACTCCCTTCTTTGTTGATGTTGAGCCACATGGTTCCACCAGACTACCCAATAAATCTCCTAGTTATTTCATCAGTATTCCCTCCCCAACCAAAACTTCAAAGATCTCTATCCAACTCCCTTTTGTGTCTATACCCAGGATATCATCTCATATCCACATAGTCCAGAAAAAAGTACTAAAAATAAAAGAATTGAAGGGAAAAAGGGCTAATCTAAGAATTAAAGATCAAATTGCCCAAAGCCATATACAACAATAGATTTTAGAACTCCAGAAAGAATTTGAAGCAAAGGTATGCTCAGAAAATTCCATTTCATTTTGGCACCATAAAAAGCACGAAGTAGAACTTCCTTACAAAGATTCATATGAAGGAACATCATGCAAAATAAGAGCTATCCCTATGAACGGAGAATACCAAAATCTTTGCTCTGATGAAATACAAGGTCTACTCCACAAAGGACTTATCAGAGAATCTATTAGTCCATGGAATTGTTACAGATTCTATGTAAATAAACACTCTGAACAAGTAAGAGGAATCCCTAGATTAGTAATCAACTACAAACCTTTGAATATGGTATTGGCTGATGACACATACCCTATCCCTAACAAGTCTAGTTTGGTGACCAGAAATGTTGGAGAAAATGTCTTCTCTAAGTTTGATCTAAAACCAGGGTTTTGGCAAGTGGCCATAAAAGAAGAAGATAAGTTCAAAACTACCTTTAGTGTTCCTGCAGGACACTATGAATGGAATGTCAGGCCCTTTGGATTGAAAAATGCCCCTTCCAAATTTCAGAGAGTCATGGATGATGCCCTAAAACAATACTTTGATTGGTTGATTGTTTATATTGATGACATCCTAGTATTTTCTTCCTCTATTGAACAACACTTCAAACATCTCAAAAAGTTCTTGTAGATTATCCAAAAGGATGGATTCGTATTTTTAAAAAGGAAACTAAAACTATTCAAAACAGAGATAAAGTATCTTGGGAACATCATAAATAATGGTGAATTGGTCCTCCAGAACCATGCTGTTGAATTTGCAAATAAATTCCCAAACAAAATTATGGACAAATTACAACTCCAAAGATTCTTGGGAGGTCTCAATTATATAAGCCATTTTTATAAAGACTGTGCACAAGATAGAAAGATATTGAATGACATGTTGAAGAAAGAAGAAAATCCTTGGATAGACGCACATACCCAAACAACCAAGAAAATTAAGGCAAAAGAAAAAACATTGTGACTTCTTCATATATCTGACGATGAACTTTACAAAATTGTTGAAATGGATGCTAGCAATATTGGATGGGGAGTTGTACTCAAACAAATAAAAATTTAAAATGACATACAAACATAAGAAATAGTTTAGTTTGCCTCCGGTCTCTGGAAACCTAGTGAGAAAAACTATTCTGCATTAGACAAAGAAATAAAAGTTGCCTTGAATGCAATACACAAGCTTGAAATTTTTCTTATCAATAATTTTTTTTTGTTAAGAACAGATGATGCAGCCATGAAAAGAGTTTTGAACAAAGAAGTTAAAAATGCCAGTGATGCCAAGTTTTCTCGATGGCAGGCTTTATTCAGTAATTTTGATTTTGATATAGAACATATCAAAGGTACATCTAATAGTATTCGAGATTTCCTAAGCTGAGAACATTTGCAATCTCATGCAATGATCATCTCTGTTCATTGGAAAAATGGCTTAGAAGTCTTAACGTCTATCCCTGATCTTTTCTGTTGGGAACAATACAAAGAAGAATGGAGGCCACATTGGCAATTAAGAAGCACTCAGATCATAAGTTCAACAAGTTTACATTGCCCACAAAGAATGGCCCCTGAGGTTCAAGCAAGACCAACATCAAATGTTCTACTCCCCATCATCACGAGAGAAGCTCAAAAGGCATATGAAGATCAGGATGCTTTAAGTAGTACCTTCCATGATATTAATCTTATTTGGGAAATCCACAACCACAGAGGACCACATCAACAATACTATTGTTTGCATAGACCAAGGTTGTTACTACAGTGGCCTGAAAGAAATCCTAGCATCTATTTTCCTGACAGTGATTATGATTATTCTCGCTACAAAAACTTATGGTGGGATTTGTTACAAAAATAAAATGACCTAACCCTAATCAAGTTTGGAAATGTAAACACTGCCACATCAGGAAGACCTCCAACTTGGCTAGCTGAATGGTGGGAAGCATTCGGAGTTAACAAAAGCGTAGTTGATCTAGAACTGATATGTTCCATGAGTAATCTCCCACCTCACAGAGTACAAAACCTCTACCAATATGGACCTAATTATGGATAAATCTTATGCAATTTTATTTTAAATCACCACCAATGGGTCAATAAAACTAAAACTTCCATCCAAATGATGAATGGACAACCAGTCATAGTATGCAAACGCTATACAAAGATGTGGGACACATTGAGATATGAAGAAAAATTTCATACTCACATTGAAAATAAATAATAAGTCTATCATGTCTTACTGATCGACAGTGGTGTCAATCGATTTCCGTGGGTTCACGTTACAAACTCCACTTTGTACAAACTCTTGTCATTTATCTATAGCAAGGAATCTTGGAAACCTAAAGCACTTCTCTGGCTTTTGGCATGGTTTGATCCACATTTCCAAGGTACTTCCAAATACATGCAAAGATTATTAGAATCTTGGTCAGATGGCTCTTTCATGTTTTCTCCACCAAGCATACAATAAATCTAGAAAGTAGATTTGATTCTGAGGGGAAGAAGTCAAATGTCTTTTCAAAAAATGATTCCTTTCTCAAAAAAATTGTATATAAGGAGAAGGGAGGTTCATAGCAAAGGGTCTCAGTTTTTAGTCAGTCTGAGTCTTCTAAGCTCACTCTCTTTGAGCTTTGAGTCTTTATTTTAAGTTGCTTTGATAAGCCTGTGTGATTCTGGCTCGGTCAGTACGAACCTAAAGTGGCAGAAGCATTTATTTTTAGTCTATAGGTCTGTGTGGAATGTTTTGAGAGAGAGTAGCCTATGCTCAAGTTCAAGTCTATAAACCCATGTCATTTTGGCTCATATAATACAAATGTTAAGCCCTAATATTGGCTCATTACCCCTTAATTGGGGCATATTAGATTAGTAATGCTATTTTATTTATGTCGGCTTTAGGCCATTAGTTCTAATTTAGATTAGTAATGTTATTTTATTTATGTCAGCTTTAGGCCATTATTTGTAATTATACCTCCTAGTCTCCTATATATACCAAGGAGACATTTTCATTTTGAATCATCTTGTACTTGAACATTTAAGTGGGGTAAAAGGA
>ML782806.1:867083-879720 GCA_009831015.1 Picea engelmannii
AAAGAAGGTTATAGGCGACAAGATCCCAGTTCAAACTATATTGCCAGAACTTGACGAGGAAGGAAAAATCATATTGGAGCCTGAAGCCATCACTGACACAAGAATTCGCCAACTGAGGAATAGATCCATTTCAGAGTATCTCAGTAAATGGAGGAAACTACCGGCTGAAGATTCCACTTGGGAAGATGAGTCTTTTATACAGAAGCATCCAGAGTTACTCAAGCGTTGTGGACAACACTTGTCTCAAGGGGAGGGCCATGTTAAGCCCTAATATTGGCTCATTACCCCTTAATTGGGGAATATTAGATTAGTAATGCTATTTTATTTATGTCTGCTTTAGGCCATTAGTGTTAATTTAGATTAGTAATGTTATTTTATTTATGTCGGCTTTAGGCCATTATTTGTAATTATACCTCCTAGTCTCCTATATATACCAAGGAGACATTTTCATTTTGAATCATCTTGTACTTGAACATTTAAGTTGGGTAAAAGGAGGCTGTCCCCTCGAAGAGGCTTATTATCTGAAATTATCTCTTTTTCAAGGCGTTGAGTACTTTTCCTGAGGTTTTTATATGCTATATTGATGTTTGGTTCTTAACAACAAATCAACTTCCACATGTTTATCTCTGAAAATTTTCTATTCTCTTGTCTGTGTGTTTTTCTATTTTTGTTTTCCTACTAAAGCAATTGTCGAAAGTTCATTGCGGGTTGGTGCCTAAAATTTCACTGAGAAGATTGTCGGAAGTTCACTTAGGTCCTGAAGAGCGTCATGGTAATTCCTACTAGGCAGGTGGCCACTAAGGGCAGTAAGGTGTTGGGCTATTCAAAGGTTCAAGATGGCATCTTCTTGGGTTCACCTAGGGGGTCGACAGGTTCAAGCTGAGATCACAGAAGAAAGCATCAACAAAAGTAGAAAAGCAAAGAGAAGCAAGCAAGACAAACTTTCAATCTTCATTCTCCATCAGAGGAAGCCTTTGTGTTTACAAAATATTATATAAATTCAAAATTGAGAAAAGATAGGTCTATCTATGCAATGTCTTACTAAGAATAAATTTTGGTAGAAAGTTAATTAAAATTCAAAATAAAAAAGTAACTCTTAATTAATTCACCTAAAATTGAAAAAAAAAGTAATAAGAAATATGAACGGGTATTTATAAAAACTTTAATAGAACAAAAGCATATTTTGAATATTTTTGCAAAGTTCCAAAAATGAAATGGTAATACCAAATGCATAATTGTGTGATAACATAATAAATAGTTCTAGATGAACATACTGTGTCTTAAGCATATGAATTAACGAGACAATACATGTGTTTAGCATAAAAGTATATTTTCTAGGTTTAAGTGTTTAATGTAAAAGTATATTTTTGTAATGTGTCAAACACAAACTAACCTTTTGATGTCACAAACATAACCCGATGTTGTAGTATGAGGAACAAAATTGTATGTTGTAACGTGACAGACATAGTAATGTTGCAATCTGACGAATATAGTAATGTCACAATGTGACAAACATAGTAGTGTCACAATTTGACAATCAATCCAACATCATAATGTGGCGAACATAACCCAGTCGTCGCAATGTGATGAGCCAATGTGATGAGCTTAACCTTGTCATTGTAATGTGACGAACATAGTAATGTCGCAATATGTCGAATAGTGTAACATCACAATGTGATGAAATTATCCCTCTCGTCTCAATGTGACAAGTATATCCCTATCATTGTCAGTGATGAAAATATCCTCACATTGCAATGTGACACGAATATATTGACGTCAAGGTGACAAACATTTCCAAAAAACACAATGTGACGAACAAAACCCATTGTCACAGCATGATGTACACACCCAATGTAGCAATGTGTCAAACATGGCCCAATATTCCAATGAGATGAACATTTGTCGATGTTGTAATGTGGTGAAAATAAACCACTCTAGAAATGTGACATATGTATTCCAACACCATAATTTAAAAAGCAAAAACCTTACAATGTTACGTGACGAATAAAACCCATTCTTGCAATGTGATGAACAAAACATGATCAACATGCCCTACCATAATAGACATGGCCTACCATAATTATCTCCACATGGTCTATGCACCATTCTATGTCTTAGTCATGGACATAATAAAGAGTTATGGATGAAAATACTATGTCTTAAGCATAGGAATTAAAGACAAAATACATGTGTTTAACATAAAAGTATATTTTTTAGGCATAGTGTTCAACATAAAGTATATTTTCATAATGTGTCGAACACAAACTAATCTTGTCATGTGACAACCATAACCCAATATTGAAATATGATGAACAAAATCAGATGTTGCATCATGACGAACATAGTAATGTTTCAATGTGATGAACAAAATCAGATGTTGCAATGTGATGAACATAGTAATGTTGCAAAGTGACGAACATAGTAATGTCGCAAAGTGGCGACCATAGTAATGTCACAATTTGATGATCAATGAAATGGCGCAATGTGACAAATATAATGATGTTGCAATATGACAAAAAATGTAATGTTGCAATCTAATGAACATATCCCTATCATCTCAATGTGACGAGCATATCCCTATCATCACAATGTGACAAACATATCCTCACATTGCAATGTTACGCAAATATCTCGACGTCACAATGTGATGCAAATATTTGCACATCACATTGTGACAAACATTTCCAAACATATGAATGTGATGAACATAACCCATTGTCGTAATGTGATGTACATACCCAATGTCCCAATGTATCAATCATGGCCCGACATTGCAATGAGATGAACATTTCATGACATCACAACATAACAAACATAACCCACTCTCGAAATGTGACATACTTATTCCATCATCTTAATGTGACAAACAAAAACTTATGATGTGATGTGACGAAGAGCCTGATTTTACAACATGACAAACAAAATCTAATCAAAATTGGAATGTGATAGTGCCATAGTAAACCATCGTTAAACATAATCAACATTCCCCACTCTAATAATCTCCACACGATCTAGAAACCATTCTCATCTCTAGTCAACCATAGTCAACCATGGTGAAGGTCAACCATGATCAACCATACTCAACTTTGCTCAACCATGGTTAACCATAGTCAACCATGAAAAACCATAGTCAAGCATGGAAAACCATAGTCAACCATGATCAAGGTGAATCATCATAAAGCATACCCCTGGTCATGGTCTACAATAATTAACCATAATTAAGAAAATGGTCAACTATAATAATATTTAATTTCAAACATGGTCATCCATTGTCATGGTCAACCATGGTCATGGCCATCCATTGTCATCTATGGACAACAACTATCAAACATGGTTAATCATTGTCAACCATGGTCAACCAAGGTCAACCATACTGAAGCTCATTTTCAACCATGGTCAACCATAACAAGCCATAGTAAACCAAAGTCAGATAAGGTCTACCAAAGTTAACCATGGTCATGGTTAGTGTCCTGGACAATAACTATCAATCATTGTTAACCATTGTCAACCATGGTCAACCATGGACAACAAATATCAACCATGATCAACCATAGTCACAATCATGGAAACCATGGAGTCATGGTATACCATAGTCAACCATAGTCTATCACAATCAACCATGGTCATGGTTAACATGTCCATCCATGGTCAACCATTTCGTAAACATTTCATTATTATTTATATTGATATTTTAATTTAGAAATCTACTAATTCTCTTCAAGCATGGTCATGGTCCACTATAGTAAACCATAGTCAAGTCCATGGTCAACCATGGTCAACTATGTTCAACAACTGTCAACCATGGTCAACCACATTCAACCACATTCTTGGTCATCCAAATTGAAGGTTCTGGTCAACCAAGTTCAACCATAGCCAACCATATTAAACCAATGTCAAACAAGGTGTACCAAAGTTATCCATGCTCAGGGTCATTATCATGGCCAACCATAATTAACCATGTTCATGGTCAACCAAGGTCAACCAAATTGAACCATGATGTTGGTCATGGAAAGCCATGGTCTACCCTGATCAACCATGATCATTGATGGTCAACCATAGTCATGGGCATGGTCATTTGTGGTCTTCCATAGCCATGATCATGGTCATGGTCAACCATAATCATGATTATCCATATTCATTTTCATGGTCATCGTCAATTGGGGTTAACTCTAGTCATGGTCATGGTCAACCATAGTCAACCATAATCAACCATGATTATTTTCAACCATATTTAACCAATCAAATAGTCAACCATAGTTACCATCATGGTCAACCATACTCATGGTTAACCATCCATCTCCATGGTCATTTTCATGGTCAATGTTTTGTATTTATGTAATAATGTATGATTAATGTATTACATTATTATTGCATTAATATTTTATTAACGTAATAATCTAAGTAATAATCTAATTTATTAATATTTTAGAAATGTATTGATTAATAATGTATAAATAGATTAATTAATATATTACATTATTATTGTATTAATTGATTAATACATAAATACTTTGGTACATTAATCTAATAATTAATTAATACATTAATTATGAATTAATACATTAATGGTGTATTATTCCTCTGTGTCAGTTTCCCATAATATGCCTTGCAATCATGCACCTCTTGAGGGAATGCATAGTTACAACATGAACACTACCATATCAGTTTAAAACTTCGATGGAGTCAAACGACTCTACTCACCTCACCAAGACACTCATACACATATTCATCACTAAGACTCCTTTTGTTGCAATTGTCTTTGCAACCTCCTACAATGCACCTCAAACGTTCCTTAAACCATATAATTGTTGTCTCTTTGTTTCCACATACTTCATTGATTTTGGTTCTGCCTCACACATGAATCCAACATACCTTCATTTCCAGAATTCCCCAAAATCGGCCCAAGATAATCTCTTCGAACTCTGTCCAACGAATAGACCTCAAGGCAACACAAGTCCTCACATGTGGAGTGACTTGGCCCCTTGAGGGAGCTCACCCTCTTTATCTACCTTATAATCGTAGAGCTCTCTTCGTCTCCTTCAAATTTCTTCCAAGTTTCCTTCTTTGGTTGTGCGCCCATGATCTTATATGGACTCCAAGTGTCCTTGTGCAAAATTTCACATCTCTTGGGTGTGTTGTGGCCTGATGTAGGGGATAGACATCTTCACTGACTAGAACCGCTAGTCCACTGCAGTTCTCAGTTAGGAATTCAGTCGAATAGACAGTTAGTATCGAACGACCAATTAAGGAATGTAGCAGAGTAGTAACTATATGTCACACACACACACACAAAGATATATATGTTATCTTGTAATGTCCCACTCGTAGGAAACTTGATTCCATAGAAAAATATCACAGACCAACAAGGAGAACATGACCCAAAAGATATAAATTAGTTCCTTACTATCAAAACTCGGCCTCCCAAAATCAAAACTCATCCCGGTTGACAGAGGGTACCCCTAAACTAAGGAAAATTTTTGCTAGAACCAAGGTTTTACTACCCAACAAGGGAAATATGACCCACAAAAAGTAAATGCACCCTATGTAAGAATAAATCATCCCAAACATGACAAAATTCCGTATCTAAACAAAATAAATCAGTTACAATAAAAGAACACAACAATTAATATAGAAATCTCAACTACAAGAAGATTAAACCAGCTATGAATGAATCCCAATGACAAAATCTAAATGATCTCTTTCCAATGAAAAACTACAGTGGATAGTCTCACCACTTAAACCAATCTTAGAAATCTCTCCTAGGGGTTTTTGTCCCAAAATCCAAATCCACAAGAGCTCTCACAATTTTGTTTTAGAAAATAACAATATGCATAATGAGAGAAAATGCCTTCATTTTCATTTTATCTCCTCATTGACTCTTTTTCGGACCATTTTACCCTTTTAATAAAGTAAACTGACTTTTATAAACTTTAATTCACTTAACACCCATTTTTATAACTCTTTTTAACACCAAAAAGTGATTAATTGTTTTTTTAAGATATTTTGGAATGTTAGAGTCCCTTTCTCATCATCCCAACCTTTAGATATTTTTTTCCTAGTTTCAACAATCTATTGCACAAAGATATCCCCTTAGATCATATGATTCAAATAATACCTTCAGTGTGTTTAATTAAAGTTTCCTCAATAACAACCCAAAATTATAGAAATCATTGGAATTCCATTGAACCAAGAGCAAGCTATGCATAAATGATCATGATGATGAAATATGGTGAATGGAATAGCCTGGGCCCCATTTAACAATGAAAAATTTCTCGATATCAATGTAATCCTCATTTTACTCTTCTAGTCATGGATAAAAATAACCTAGAAGTAATCTCCAACTCTATAACAAGGAAGCCCACAAATGGGGACATGAAAACCCTCACTTCCCAAATATTGCTTGTCCTGAACCGATGCCATCACACCCATAGGAACAATAATATGAACCACAATAAAAATAATAATGATCCCTGGGTCCCAAAATAATTTAAAATATGTGGAGCACCTACTACCCATAATATTGTCTTGCAATGTACTAACACAAGAGGCCTCCTAAAGGCCATCGTTTAGTAGAGAAATCAAATACTGTGAATACTCAATCCACCCTTGATATAATACCCTACCTAGGAAACCAATCTAATGCTCCATAAGAATAGGCTCCTGAAAAATATTCTCTCCACAAGGCCTATCAAATATGGTATCTAATTTAACATCAAAGAGACTTGTTCCCCCCATACCATCAACAACATTTTCTTCTTATTCATCTCAAATCACAATGTCATAAATTGGCTCCTCATCCTAAGCCACATTGTCACTCTATTTGAATAGAACTATGTTAGTGCTATATTCATCCTTGTATACCCAAATAGATTTTTGGTGTTAGGTTCTATGGCCTTATGAGCATCCATGTGCTCATTTATGAGAGAAGAAATATATGAAGAGTTAATATTTTACTCATTTTTAAAAGTATCAGGATCTTCATAAACTAGTTCCTTTTTCCCTGGCACGTTCACCTTATTGTCCATTGACACATGGGTTTCATACTACTCAGGATGTTTGATGGTACACAAATAATTGAATGATATGGCTGCATGAAATTTCTCACCATATATTCCCTCAAACAATATGTAAACTCCTCATATTTCTCTTGTTGTTTTATTTGTTTCCTCTTTGAACTACTAGCTCCATTGTTCCCTACATTGATTTGATGGCTTTCCATATCCTATATCGACTATTGTCTCCCGTATGAAAGAATGTTAGGAATATTCCTCATGTTGTCTTCTACTACTTTAAGTGAGATATTCCCTATCCCCTTGCCTCATGAAACCACAAACCCCATCAACTTGGAATTATTGAGGCTCTGATACCACTATAATTTCCCACTAAATTTGCAGTGTGTGTTTCCTAGTTTGATGGTTCATATATTTAGACAAACAATTTGCATTCAATTATTCTAGCCATAGTTTTACAAGTAATTTGTATCATTGCTTACATTATCACCTAGAAGACTTATTATCTTATCATCTTTGTAAGGACAACAAGATAAAAGATACTCGAGGTTCCTCTCATTTTATTGGTGTAATAATTGTTGGGAATATTTATTGTATTTGACTATCATAGTATTTAATGAAAATAATGTTTGGAGTATTATATTCATTGTTGTTTTGAGATTTATCAACAACGATAAAAATTACTTGTAAAACTATGGCTAGAATAGTTTAATCAAAATTGTTTGTCTAAATATATGGACCAACAAACTAAGAAATAAACACCAAAAATATTAGTGGGACATTATATATCATGTAATGTAAAGAGAAGAGGTTATTCTAGACTGGTATATAATAAACGTTATCGATTGTTCTCCCCAATTTGTGTATGCTCTTCTATATGTCTGTGTGCTTTTGTATATAATTTTATAGTGTGTAATGCTCTATGTAAGGATCTGCTAGAAACCTTCTTGTAGTTTCCCTTAGACTACAACATTGGTTTCGTTGCAGGTAGTTATGAACTTGGACATGAACAACAAAAACACACATAGATGCTATCTTTAGAAGACATACATGAATGGTGGGAGCGTAATATTATCAATTACATAAAAAATTATGCAAGGAGAAATAGACTGACGCTCGCTGAAGTATGCACTCATTTCTTCTCAGAAAATCATGAAATATTTTTGGAAGCTATTCCAGAAGAATTATTCACATAGCTCAATCATCCTAATGTGCATATCCAATTTCGATGCGAAGTTGATGCACAAGGTCATAAATGGAGGAAGGACAAACTTAAACAAGTGGGTCGAGAGGATCTTCAAAGAATATATCAAAGACTAAGCAGTTGAAGACAAAGAATAATTCTAGACTAAGCACGATGGATTCCTTTGCACTGTCCCCTCCTTGTTGCACAAATTCCTCTTAGAAAAAGGAGTTGGCAGCATTGTCGATTAAAAACCACCCTTGAAATACCCCCCTTCAAACTCTAACTCATGGAAGAGACAAGAAGAGTGGGAAGCATTCTTGGAAGATAACTATAAAGATACTAGAGAAGCTTGGGAATAATTTTTAAAGAAATGATCATACAAAAAATGGCAATGGACACCATTTACCATGAGTAAGTTGAGTTGGCATCAGGGGGATGGATGATCTGTGTGACAATATTAGTAGAAGTAGAAGTTAAAAAAAAAAAAAAAATCCAAGTCGAATCACACCCAAGTCAAAAATGTCAGAAGGCGAGAGAAAGATAACTAATTCAAGTGAGAAATATGCACATCGAACAAAAATTCATAAACCATCAGTGGATATAAAAAAAATAGAGTGGGATAAAAGGAAAAATAAATGAGAAGAGTTTAAAAATGAGAGGGATATCTAAAAATATGATACAAAACCTACCAAGGTGCAACAGATCACTAGAGAAGCACTTGAGAGTTCCTCGATGGATCCTAGGAGGAGTGAAATATTTCAATTGATTATAGAATTCTATGGCTCCCAACAAGCCAATGACCAAGTTGACATGAATATCGAAGATTCAGGACCCACAATTCAACTCTCTCATGAAAGAAGTCTTAGTCTTCATTACAAACTTCCTCCGACAAAGGATTCAAATAGATACATAGTCATAGTGGATGTGGTATTGAACTGATGAAATTGATCAAGTAAGAGATGCATTGCTAATTGAAGCACAAGAAAACAACAAAAAATTGACCATAAGATATTTTCCTTCCCATAATAGATCTTAGAGATGTCACCCCCTTGTTGAATATACTTTTAGAGGATTCCAATTCAAGAGATAGTGAAAATGAATCGTCACAAGCCTGCAGAGGAAGATTCATAGAATATTTAGATAAATCTTGTCAAAAAGACGGTCAAATACCAAGCAAAGAACATGCATAGTTAGAGATTGAAGTAGTTGAGTCGAAAACCCAGAACCTGACCCAAGAAAGTAATCTGACCTCTTATACGACCTCGACACAAACTCTTACAATAGTTCCATTTTTTAAGAAGTATTAGAAATCAAATATGGGTCTAAATCATATCCCTATTTATTAAGGCAACAAATACCCTAAGCGGAATTGGTTTGTCTGTGATAATTTTTGGGACGCAACCGACATAAATGATGAGGATGAACAAATGGCATAGTTCAGAGCCGCCTTTTGAGCCAAAGTGCTTACATGGTTTATGAATTATACAGATATACAACAATGCTCGAAGGATGATATAAATTAAATCTTCCTCAAGTTCTTCAAAACTCAAGATAACAGTCTTTTGATGGCACAAAAAATGAAATAAATCAAGAAAACATCAAGAAAAATAGTCTGAGAATATGAAAATAGGATTAAATATTTATTAAGTCAAATCCATTACACAATCGACGAAAATTTGTTGGTTTAATGGTATGTATAAATATTACTACAAAATATCATAATTCGCCTCCAAATGTATGATCTTCATTCATGTGAAGACATACTGAAAATAACACAGTGAATCAAAATGGATGATGAAGGAACCCTATCTTCAACAATCACTGAAAAAATACTAGAAGACAAGCTCACAAAGCTACAACAATCAATTAAAAACATGCTGATTGCACGCAATGAACTCTGGTGTACCATTTTCTCAAGTGAGAATATTACTGCAATTTCGGTGATGCATTGTACGTAGTAGTCACACACATCCATATCCAAATATATTGTGATATTTGTGAAGCCTCGACAAATCACACAACAAGAGACGGCCTGCACAATATAAGGAATTCACACCCCAAGTGGTGTCATATATGTGAAGAAAATAACCATTCCACTTAGGAATTCCATATCAATGGATAGAAAAAACCAAATATTCATTGAATATATCATACATAATTGGTTGACTAGAATTTCGACCAATAAAATGAAAATGGATATAGAGGACGATGTCGAGGAAGAGGATGAGAGAATTTTGGTAGAGGACGTGGGAGAGGACATTATTATTTATTTAATTGTTGGAAATATGATAATATAATCCCATATTGTCCCATTAAATACAGAACTGATCTCAAGTTCTATAATATATGTGGAGCAGGAGATCATTCCCTAGAGGACTGCCCGATTGTTCTAGAAAAACTCATGAACAAAAGAAATGTAAATATTTTGCAAACAGTTCCAAAACATAAGATTTTGAATTCAAAGAAACTTTATGTGGTAACACATTTAGGAGCCGACAAAGATATTTATCCAAAACCAACAAGTCAACAATGGAGAGACTTAAAAATATACCTCGATCTAGGTAAGCAGGACAAACTAATGCAGGAAGTGACAAAAATTTTCAAACAACTTGACCAAGATAAAAAAAAATAAGGGAAAATGTATAGAAATTTATGATATGGCGTTATACTAATTTTTGTATCTTCTAAAATAAAATTAGTCGGTCGAATGCTTGATCAACCTACTAAGTATTTTACAAGAATATAAAGAAGACCAAAGATATGTTAAACATTTGTGCCATCTATTTCAAGAAAGTCATACAAATAAATTCGACCTTGAAATCTATGGACACATGATCAAGGAATTCATAGTAAATTTTGTTTCTCTAGTAAACATTCTCCGAAGGGAAATATGGGTTTGACTCGAAAAACCATTGCTACAACCAACCATGAATTTTTTGAAGCTAGAAGATCAAAGGTTAATTGAATCAATCGGTACCCTTAAAAGAGTAATGACATCCATAATGGGAATATTGACAAGAGTTGATTTTGAGTTAATCAACTTGGTTTAAGGCATCCCTTCCTATCTCTCATTAGTTGGCAGATCTTGGGGAAGAAAGATGTGAGCCACAATCTCCCTCGAAAGAGATAGAATCAAATTAAAAGGGTGTGTAAGAAAAATTATAATCCAATTGGATCCAAAGGAAGGAAAACATTGGGTCGACAAATGATATGAATATCAATAAGTCCGACGACTATACCAAATAAATATTGAGCAAAGAGACAATGTTGAACCAAATAATGAAGCACAAATCCTAGTCAGATCTCCCTTATGAATAGGACAAAATTTAGATGCAGAATTGTACAAATGGAAAATGGATAATTACATGGATTAATAAAAATAATGTTGGTCGATAGAATATGCTATTTCTGTGTAATTTCCTTGGATGAAAGGAAATAGGAACAAGAGTAACCTCAAAACCAACTTGAGGCTGGAAGTTATCCCTTCTAACCAGAGAGGGATCTCTCTCTTCAAATAAATCACTGAAAGTATTGATTTGGTTTAACTCAAAGGATATATCTCTAAGATAAAATGAATTTATAGGGTTGGTGGAAGTATGGACAGAAAATACATTGGGCTATGGAGTCACTAAAGTCACAAATAAATGAAAATCTTGTTGGATACCTAGTAGATTTAAGAAATGAATGAACATAGGCAAGATAGAAAGTAATATTCTAAGCGAAATAAATGTGGTTTAGATAGAAGGTTATAGAGAAAACAATAATCCATAAAGGCATATAACAAGGATGAATCTTAAGGAAATTATGGAAGAAGTACAACTCAAACTACATGCAACAAAGCATATGATAAAGATGAGTTCTGATACACATATTTCACATCAAAACAGAGATACAATATCAAGTATAAGACATGAAAACAAAGAATGAGAAATCAAATGCATAAAGTATCACAATCACATGTATCTCTATGGTCAAAACTCAAGGACTTCTGATCTAGCAATTTCCATTAACAGTGGAGAAAATATTACAATATGTTCAATAGTATTCCCTTATGCACTTGTCAACCCCTTAGTTATCATGGTTACATGAATATATACAAAAAACATATGTCTATAGTATCTGTTGGATTACTGAGAGGGGGGCGGGGGTGAATCAGTAATAGAGAAATTTAGTCCCTTTTAACCATATAATCCAAGTGCTATATTAATGAAGCATTATTATCCAATAACTGCAGAGTAAATAAGCAATGAACAAATGAACAATCATACACATACATAGTACACCAATGTTTTACGTGGAAACCCAAATCATGAGAAAACCATAGAATTATTTTTCTTATATGTCTTAAAGAATTACATTCATTGGAAGCACCAACTTCCTTTGTTTTCCAGCTGCAACTGGAAGGAGGCTCCAACCCCCTAGTTTCTTAGGCTACAACCTG
>ML782806.1:906868-938270 GCA_009831015.1 Picea engelmannii
GAGAGAGAGAGAGAGAGAGAGAGAGCTTAATGATTAAGAACATGTGTTTCCTCCTAAGAGGCCACAAATTCAAATCCAGAGGGGGTTGGGGTATGCATGTAGACTTTACGAGTCAAATAATTGGGCATAGGGGGTCATTGTCCCACAAACAAGGGGAGAAATTATGAGACGAATTTGGGGATATATGGTGGAATTTAATAATATTTGTAATAAGTTGTATAGTAAAATTCCTCATGACATCAAACTTTCTCAAGCAACAACTAAAGTTACTTATGTTGGAGATTTTGAAGTTGATTTTTCCATGATGTTGAGGAAAGAAGATATGAAACCCTTCTCATAATTCAAGAGGATGCCATAGACATTAAGGGTAGTGTGAGTGCCTCAGGTAATGTTAAACATAAATATAAAATTTTCTAATACGTATATAAAGGGAAATATACTACTAAAAAAATTGAGAGTGAGAATATTTTCCCAACAAATATATTGAGTGTGTGCATTCATGCACGCATGTGTGTGTGTGTGTGTGTTAACTAGAGAATCTTTCCTAATTACATTTACCCATAATCAATTATTGACAAGGTTGATATGCTCTTCCATGAAAAAATTGAATGATTCACCTACTTTATAATGAACATTAACTACATTATTTGCCTCACTATATACACTTTAGGATAAATATCACATCCTTAAAGTTTTCCTTAGAGTGGAGTATTTCTGTTGAAGATCATTTGTTAGCCTTTCAATACTTCATTGATAATTTGTTTATAGAGAATGATGATGTTTTTATAAGTATCATTTTCCAAACTTTGGAAGGAGATGTTAGAAAATGGTTCAGGGGTTACCTCTAACCTCAATTAATTCTTGGACTATTCTAGAAACAACTTTTATGAGGAAGTGGGGAGAGAAAAGAGATCACATGTATTATTTAACTGAGTTTGGTTATTTAAAAAAGAGGGTTTAGGAATCTATGGTAGAATTTAATAATAGGTTTAATAAGTTGTATAATAAAATTCTTCATGACATCCAACCTTCTCAAGAAGCAGCTAACGTTACTTATGATGAATCTTTTGAAGTTGATTCTTACATGATGTTGAAGGAAAGAAGATTTGAAACCCTTCTCATAATGCAAGTTGGTTCCATAGACATTGAGGGTAGTATGAATACCTCAGGTAAGCTTAAATATAGAGTAGATCAGAAAAATAAAGATAAAAGGAATAAAAAAGATGAAGTTGGTACTTCAGGTTCTAGAAAAGACTCTCAGGAGGCCAAGATTGAAGAAATGTCTAGAATCATCAAGAAGTTATCTAATAAATTGACTAGGTAATAATCCTATTAAATAAAATAAAGAAGGAGGTCATAGAAATACAAATCAATTTGGGAGACCTTTTAACCCACATATTATGTGTAGGGAAAGAAGGAATGAAGGCCAACCTATTCAACCACCCATCAGAAATAACAATGACAATAATTTACTTGATGATGATTTAGACGAAGAGTATGTTGATTTTTAGGAAGAAATGTACTTGCTTCAAGATAAAACTAACGTTATACACCTAACTCAGACTGGCTATGAGAAATCCATTGGTTCCAAACAACATTATTTGGATAAGGACATGAGCCAATTGGGATTATCATCCTCTCAATATAAAAAATTTGTTGATGGTTTTCAAGCTGAATTACAAAATAAATATGACCTTATACTAAGACAAAGTACTAGTAAACATCACAATCACCCACAACCAAAAAGGTAACCTTTTTGTCAAGCTAAAGATAAGACAAATGAAGTAGTGATTTCTACAAGAAAAAGGTTGATAATCAAGAACAAACGAAAGTAGACAATGAACAAAACAGAGATCATAAACATGTTTCACATTTTAATATTGAAAATGAGTTGGAAAAAAAGTAGAGTACATGCTCCCTTAATAGAATTAGCCGAGAATAATCGGTATCATAAACAAATTGGCAAAATTTTACATGGAGGAGGGCTAAGCAGTCAACTAGATACTTTAAACTAACATGATGAATGTCCTACTATTATGTTTGGATCACACATTGTTGACAAAGAAGATGTTATTTCTCTCTTTTATGTGACTTTAAATATTCATGACAAATTGTTACACAAATGGATGTTGGACTCTGGAGATTCACATAATATAATGCCTAAAACACTAAAGGAAAATCTTGTATTAGAGATAACCAGACTTTGTCATGATTTATATTCATTTGATTCAATGAAAGTTAAGTGTGAGGGTATGATCAAGGATCGTATGGTGAATGTAGTTGAGCTACCTATGAAGAGAATTATGATGGATGTATTAGTATCAAATGTACATGTTGATTATGGTATGTTGGTGTCTAGATCTTGGGAAGGTATGTTAGGAGATACAATGCATATGGATATGAATTATGCCATAGTTCCACTATTTGGGGGAGAAAACATAAGGTTATATAAGACAAAATAAATTTTCTTATGTGGTGAGTGATCAAAATAACCCTAATAATCACCCTATATATGTTGTGGAAGATGATATGTGATGTTTCATTTTATCAAAAAATGAGGGACATGATGATGGTACCAAATATAAAAATATTTACTATGATTCTGGTGATAAGAGTGAGGAAATATGGAAACTCTATTTTGATGGGGCATATTCTAAGGTGTTGGAGTTGGGATAGTGTTAATCTCCCCCTATATAGGAGAAAATTCCTTTGTCTTACAAACTATAATTCGAAGCTAGAAATAATATAGTTGAATATGAGGATTTAATTATAGTCTTAGAGGCTGCTAAGAAGCTAAAAATTACAAAAAAATCAGATTTTTGGGATTCATAATTGGTAGTGCAGCGGGTAAAATTATTTATAAAACAAAAAACCAAAGAATGAGAGCATATGGAAATCAAGTATGGGATCTAATAGGTAAATGTTTCGAATCCTTTAATATTATTGTTTTCCCTAGAGAATTTAACCAACAAGTAAATTCTTTAGCACTGATTGTTAGTACTTTTAAAACTCCAAATACACCTCAAGTCAAATGTGAAATAGAAATGAGATACATGTCATATATACCAGAAAATATCAAGATTTGACAAGTCTTTGAACATGCTCAATAGATTAAGATATTTTTTGAAGTAATAGATGAGTTTTCAACTACCAATATTGATCTAGATGAAGATAAAAAGGATTGGATATTTTCTTGAAGGAGAAGTTGAACTAGTCCCAGAGTTTAACAATTGTATGGGAAATCATAAAATCCTACAATTAAAAAACAATTTTATACCAAAAGGATTGGTACCTCTTGAGAAATTGTTTGATAGGAATGATGTCCCTATTAATATTGTTGTTCATCCAAAGGATGAGAATGTAGGTGACTGCAATATAGACACTAATAAAAAACTGATGCAGGAGAATTAGCTCTCACGGTCCAGTGCTAAACGTTTAATCGGAACATTAGGTCTAGGCATCAGCCCAAGGAGGGGCCATTGTAAAAGTTCATAAAGAAATATATATATATATATTTCTTAGCAATCATAGATCAAGAATATACGTAGTTGTTAGGTGTCAGTTTATGATCAAAGGTATGTAACGAATTCCAAAAGAAAGGGAATGGATAGTTGTTGTTTCAGTTAGTAATTAGATGAGTCATAGGGGAAGTAATGATGAGTTTCTAATTATATACTTAGGTGGATGAATTGTAGGGGTTAGTGGAAGAGATGAAACAAACACTCTCTTGGAATGGAATAAAATTGGTAACTCTCGAAAGAGAGNCGTAGTTGTTAGGTGTCAGTTTATGATCAAAGGTATGTAACGAATTCCTAAAGAAAGGGAATGGATAGTTGTTGTTTCAATTAGTAATTAGATGAGTCATGGGGGAAGTAATGATGAGTTTCTAATTATAGACTTAGGTGGATGAATTGTAGGGGTTAGTGGAAGAGATGAAAGAAACGCTCTCTTGGAATCGAATAAAATTGGTAACTCTCGAAAGAGAGGGGGAGGAGCTTAGGGTCTTATGGAAGATGTAAAGTTTTGTTCTTTTAATGAGAAAGACGATTCATCCTGACTATGTGTTTTTGTCTCTGTTATAGCTTGAATATACTATGTGTAATGTTTTTTTTCCTTTATACTCTGTATAATCTGTTTTGGGCAATCAAAGTAAATGATGGAAGCTCAATATGCAGTTGTAGAGTACATATGCACCATAAGGAGCCATTTAAGGCTTCATAAGACTCTCGAAAATGATAGTATTTGTGCATGATTCGAAGCATAGAGTTATGGAAGGCACACAAAAGTTTGTAGTGAGTCTACAATAGGCTTGAGTATAATGTCCTGGCAATTAAACTGGAATTTTCTCTGTGAATCGAGTTGATCTCTCTGTAGGATGATCAAAATATGTGAAGATGAGAGTCAATGAGGACTCTGTGTAAATAATGGCAATTGAAATGGTGTAAGGTTGACTGTATTGGGCGAAGGTTGACTATAATGGGAAAAATGGAAATGTGTGATATCATCGACACACAGTCAAGTAGTGGAGTAGTTATGCCTAGAGAATCGATTGAAGATTGAATGTATATTAGTCTCTGGTGTATTTGTGGTGGAATAGAGATAGAGCGCAAGATCATGATCAAGAGATAGTTTGTGAGTACGAGAGTGCATGAGGGCTCTGTATGAAGGAGCGCAGAGGTAATTAATCGACTGTAGGGAGATATTGTAGAGGAACTTGGAGTTCATTTGCATAGGTTAAAATGATTGGTTTAACCCTGATGTTGAAGGAAACGAGGCCGTTTGTTCCAGGAGGGTTTCTGCATAGGAAATTGCAGAGACAAATGGAGTCTTGCACAGAGGTAGTTGAAGAAATCGTTGACAAAAGATCCTATGTTTCCTATGCATCCTATGTGGATCAAATGGTGGAAATCGATGGAGGAATGGTCAAAGATTGACGTGGAGACGAGATGTGCAGTAGGACTTCGTTGAAGTATTAGGTGGTGGTCGAAGGAGTGGCATCACATTCAGAAGTTGTGATGTAGGAGCATCACTCACTCATCAAGCGAGCCAGCACATTGAGAGGAAACAGCTGGACAGCGCCAGTACACATTTTGAAATTTCATTTTAAATGATACACCAATGTATAAATGAACCATTTATGGAAAGCGCCTTTGTATAGTGTATTGGACCTTGAGCCTTTAAGCTCTCGTCCTTAATAGATTTAATGCAGGTAGATAGAATAGTTAAGTCTAGATTAGACAGTTTCAGTTTTCGAGAGGGAAAACGGATATAGACACCCTCCTTTGTATCATTGTAACATTAGCAGCATTCAGAAGCATTCAGAAGAGAAGAGCAAGCAGAGAATTTGTGAAGAACACCCCTGTACAGATGGTATTGAATTAATAGAAAACAGTTCTGATTCAATTTCATGGTTGGTGTTATTTCTCTGTGCATGTTATCATTTTCTCATGGATGTTTTCTCTTCTGGATATGCATTTGTTTAAGTATGTTGTGTATGTGATTTCATAGTTAAATTGAAATCTGTGAGAGTAAGAAATTAGTTTCAATTTTTTCTCTATTCTGAGCCAAGAGATTCCTGCAAAGAGTGCAGTGGAATTTGTCCGCAAGGAGTGCGTGACTGTAGGGTTCAGATAGAGGGAACTTTTTTTATAAGTTCTCTGGAGTATAAAAAGGGGTTGGCAGAGTCGTGCAGGAGAAGTGCAGGCTGAACTTGAAGTCTCAGTCACTGGTCTGAGAAAAAGGAGGCATAGACTACTGTTGCCAGAAGAGCACAGAGTCTGAAAGACTCAACACTTGTAGAGTTGCTGAAGGTCGAGCACAAGAGGTGTGCGCAGAGTCTCTGAGGGAGTCAGAATTAACAAGCTCAAGAGGGATACTTCCTTCGTGATACTGTGGAGACGGACCATGGAGAAGGTTCGAACAGGACAAATCTTTCGACGGAAGGACTCCCCAAGGAGGAGAAATCGATGGCCAGACCTCGCAGGGAAGATTCGTGAAAACCCGTCGACCGTCAGATCTTGGAGGAGTTGCGAGGGATTTAACCCTTAGCGCAGGAGGAATCAGAAGCCATCGGGATTTGGCTTATCAGGTTTTACGGAGGTGAGAGTTTCACATTTGTTGAAATCACGATTGGTGATTTCCCGAAGCCGTTGGAGTCGTCGATCAATATAGGGACAGGTAGCACAAGATCTCGGAGTGTCGGGATTCGGCATTTGGAACCTCCCGGTGCAAAGGAATTGTGACGGGTGAAATCGCGATCACGAGATTCCCGATAGAGTGGAGAAAGAAGGTGACGTGGCAGGAGGAAATAGAGCACATGTGTATCGGAGTTCAGGGTTCGGGGATATGTGGTGCAAGTGAACTGCGACATCGTGTGTGCCGATTTCCCGATAGGGAAATCCCCGAAAAGCACAGAAGCGTTGACCTTTGACCCATCGGGGTTTGGGGTTTGGTTAGCATGAGAACCATGTTCACAGGTTTCGCGATAACGCGAAACCCGATTTCTGGATCAGCAGGGGAGATCAGTAAAGGAGTTACTGTAGGTAAAGAATTCCCGACAGGGAATTAGGGGAGCATTGACGCTCTTCGGGCTGTGGTTAGAGAAAGTCCTGGTGATTGCGAAAGTGCCTCAGGTGGGCGTCTGCGACAGTTGTGGGCGTCTAATCCCATGAAAGTTTTCAAGCCGAGGAGTATGATGCAGGAGCATCGCTCACTCATCAAGTGAGCCATCACATTGAGAGGAAACAGCTGGACAACGCCAACACACATTTTGAAATTTCGTTTAAAATGATGCACCAATGTATAAATGAACCATTTATGGAAAGCGCCTTTGTATAGTGTATTGGACCTTGAGCCTTTAAGCTCTCGTCCTTAGTAGATAAGAAGGCATTTAATAGATTTAATGCAGGTAGATAGAATAGTTAAGTCTAGATTAGACAGTTTCAGTTTTCGAGAGGGAAAACGGATATAGACACCCTCCTTTGTATCATTGTAACATTAGCAACATTCAGAAGCATTCAGAAGAGAGGAGCAAGCAAAGAATTTGTGGAGAACACCCCTGTACAGATGGTAATGAATTAATAGAAAGAAGTTCTGATTCAATTTCATGGTTGGTGTTATTTCTCTGTGCATGTTATCATTTGCTCATGAATGTTTTCTCTTCTGGATATGCATTTGTTTAAGTATGTTGTGTATGTGATTTCATAGTTAAATTGAAATCTATGAGAGTAAGAAGTTAGTTTCAATTGTTTCTCTATTCTGAGCCAAGAGATTCCTGCAAAGAGTGCAGTGGAATTTGTCCGCAAGGAGTGCGTGACTGCAGGGTTCAGATAGAGGGAACTTTTGTTCTAAGTTATCTGGAGTATAAAAAGGGGTTGCCAGAGTCGTGCAGGAGAAGTGCAGGCTGAACTTGAAGTCTCAGTGACTAGTCTGAGAAAAAGGAGGCATAGACTATTGTTGCCAGAAGAGCACAGAGTCTGAAAGACTCAACACTTGGAGAGTTGTTGAAGGTCGAGCACAAGAGGTGTGCGCAGAGTCTCTGAGGGAGTCAGAATTAACAAGCTCAAGAGGGATAATTCCTTCCTGATACTGATGAGATGGACCCAGGAGAAGGTTCGAACAGGACGAAGCTTTCGACGGAAGGACTCCCCAAGGAGGAGAAATCAACGGCCAGACCTCACAGGGAAGATTCACAAAAACCCATCGACCGTCAGATCTTGGAGGAGTTGCGAGGGATTTAACCCTTAGCGCAAGAGGAATCAAAAGCCATCGGGATTTGGCTTATCAGGTTTTACGGAGGTGAGAGTTTCACATTTGTTGAATCGCAATTGGCGATTTCCCGAAGCCGTTGGAGCCATCAATCAATATAGGGATAGGTGGCACAAGATCCTGGAGTGTCGGGATTTGACATTCGGAACCTCCCGGTGCAAAGGAATTGTGACAGGTGAAATCGCGATCACGCGATTCCCAATAGAGTGGAGAAAGAAGGTGACGTGGCAGAAGGAAATAGAGCACGTGCGTATCGGAGTTCAGGGTTCGGGGATATGTGGTGCAAGTGAACTGCGGCATCATGTGTGCCGATTTCCCGATAGGGAAATCCCCGACAAGCACGAAAGCGTTGACCTTTGACCCATGGGGGTTCGGGGTTTGGTTAGCACGAGAACCGTGTTCACAGGTTCCGCGATAACGCGAAATCTGATTTCCCGATCAACAAGGGAGATCAGTAAAGGAGTTACTGTCGGTAAAGAATTCCCTACAGGGAATTAGGGGAGCATTGACGCTCTTCGGGCCGTGGTCAGAGAAGGTCCTGGTGATTGCGAAAGTGCCTCAGGTGGGCGTCTGCGACAGTTGTGGTATCAGAGCTCAGATTTCTTTTCTTTCAGTAGCAAAGAAGGAGAAGGATTAAATACACCATGCCACCCAGAAGGGAGAGACAGTCACCAGATCCGGAAGATAGGGAGGTGCGAAGAAGAGGCAGGCCGGCAGGAAATCCAACAATGGAGCGGCAGATGAGAGATCTTCGAGCAAGGCTTGAGGAGATGGAGACTGCACAAAGACGCGGATTCGGTGCATGGGATCTTAGTGATTCTGAGGTCGAAGAAGAAGCTGGACATGATGAAGAGGTCATAGCAGAGGATGCATCAATTGAGCGATTGATTAAAGCCATTTCCAGGATGAGTTCCAAGACCAAAATGGACATTCCAGTCTATGAAGGAAGCCTGGATGCAGAAGAGTTGTTGGACTGGATCAAAGCTCTTGACACCTACTTCGACTATGAAGATATCGAAGAGGATAAAAAGGTAAGGCATGCTATCACAAAATTGAAAGGACATGCAACATTATGGTGGGAAGAGCTACAGGCAGATAGACGTTCCAAGGGAAAACAGAAGATTAAAAGCTGGGATCGAATGATTGCTAAGATGAAAGCAAAATTCATCCCAAGAGATTATCAGATCACTCTGTTCAGGCGAATGCAGAACCTGAGATAGAAGTTGATGACGGTGAAAGAGTACACCGAGGAGTTTTATAAGCTCAATATCTGAGTAGGTCACCGAGAGAGCGATGATGAGAAGGTGGTGAGGTACCTGAATGGTCTGAGATATGACATTCAAGATGAATTAAGCATGGTAACCATCAGAACTGTAGAGGATGCTTACCAGATGGCTCTGAAAGCCGAGGAGAAGCTGAGCCGTAAGCAAGGCCAGCGAGGGTGAGGCAGAAGTTAGCCAAGAGGCAAGGCATCTGCCCAAGATAAATATCAGAAACCCAAGGAGGAATGGAAGAAACCTCAGGGTAAGGTTGAAAGAGGTGGGACCTCACAGCAGAGGTAGCCATACGCTGAACAGAGGACACAGCATACCGAACAGGGTGGCGGTTATGTTGATGCCAACACTCTTCCTCGTACTAGAGGTCGAGGTAGAGGAAGAGGAGTGATCACATGTTTTACATGTGGGAAGAATGGGCACAAGTCATTCGAGTATCCAGAGAAGAAGAAAGATACAGGAGAATCTCACATCACTGAAGCACAGAGGTGTGATGTTGAGAATGATGATGATACAGGAAGTGGAAGGTCACTGACGGTGCACAAAGTTGTCTTAACACCCGAGAAGGAGGTGGAGGACACAGCTCAGAGAAATAGGCTGTTCAGGACCACATGCAAGACCAAGGGCTGGAAATGCAAGGTCATTGTGGACAGCGGGAGCACTGACAATCTCGTTTCAACAGAGATGGTGGAAAAGCTGGAACTGGAGACGACTGATCACTCGAGTCCATATAAAGTCTCGTGGCTGCAGAAGGGACATCAGGTGAGTGTCACTAAACAATGTTTAGTTGAATTTAAAATGGGTGAATATAAGGATAAGGTCCTATGTGATGTCATTCCCATGGATGTCTGTCATGTATTGTTGGAGAGACCATGGCAATATGACCGAAATGTGGTTCATGATGGGAGAATGAACACATACACTCTAGAGAAGGACGGAAGAACACACAGATTGCTTCCGATAAAGGATAAGGAAGTGAAGCTGGAAGTAAGCAGTACCATACTTCTCATGAGTGGGAAGGAACTTCTCACAAAGATGGAGAAGAAGGAAGATCCACAATTCTTTGTGGTCAGGAAACTGAGAATTGTCCTGACTAGCACAAGAGTGGATGATTTATCGGATGAGATTCAAGAACTACTGGAAGAGTTCGCTGACATCATCGTGGACAAATTACCTCGTTCGTTGCCACCGATGAGGAGTGTGAGTCGTCACATCGACCTCATACCAGGAGCCAGTTTTCCGAACAAGGCCGCGTACAAATTAACACCACAAGAGAATGAGGAGGTCAAGAACCAGGTCCAGGAGCTGCTGGATAAAGGACTGGTCAGGGAGAGCTTGAGTCCATGTGTTGTTCCAACAGTACTAAGCCCGAAGAAGGATGGAGGATGGAGAATGTGTACAGACTCTAGAGCAATCAACAAAATTGCCATCAGGTATAGATTTCCACTACCGAGAATGGATGATCTGATGGATTGCCTGAGTGGGGCAAATTATTTTTCAAAGATTGATCTGAAGAGCGGATATCATCAGATTCGCATGAGGGAAGGTGATGAATGGAAGACGACATTCAAGACAAATGAAGGTTTGTATGAATGGTTGGTCATGCCGTTTGGTTTGACAAACGCGCCAAGCACATTCATGAGGCTGATGAATGAAGTCCTGAGGGAATTCATTGGGAAGTTTGTAGTCGTATATCTGGATGATATATTGATCTACAGTAAAACGAAGGCTGAGCATTTGAAACATTTGGGAATTGTGATGAGAAGACTGCAGCATGAGAAGTTGTTGATCAACATGAAGAAGTGTTCGTTCATGAAGACAGAGCTCATTTATTTGGGTTTTGTTGTTTTAGTGAATGAGTTGAAGATGGATCCTGAGAAGGTGGAAGTGATCAAGAATTGGCCATCACCGAGAAATGTTTTCGAGGTGAGGAGTTTCCATGGTTTGGCTAGTTTCTATAGAAAATTCATCAGGAATTTCAGTGGAATTAGCGCAGCAATGATGGACACGGTGAAGAAGCGACACAAGTCTTTTCATTGGACAGCAAAGGCTGAGAAGAGATTCAATCTGTTGAAGCGGAAGATCACAGAGCAACCAAATTCTGGTGTTGCCTGATTTTAAAAAGACATTTCAGGTGAAATGTGATGCCAGCGGATATGCCATAGGAGCGGTCTTGAGTCAGGAGGACAGACCAGTTGCTTATTTCAGTGAGAAGTTAGATGATGCAAAGATGAAATACTTCACGTATGATAAAGAGTTTTATGCCATCATACAGGCATTAAAGAAGTGGAGGCATTACTTGATCCCGAAAGAATTTGTATTGTACAGTGACAATCATGCATTGCAGTTTGTGAGTCAACATGATAAGTTGAATCAGAAGCATGCAAAATGGGTAGAGTATATGAAGAATTTCACGTTTGTGAGAAAACATATTTCAGGAACTGCTAACAAAGTGGTTGATGCTTTGAGCAGGAAATGTTTGTTGTTGCAAGAGTTCCGAGTCAGAACATTGGGTTTCGAAAATCTCAGGGACATGTACGTAGGGGATGCAGACTTCGGAGAAGCATATGAAGCAGCTGAGAACCCAGTTCTCAGAGACCGAAGCCCATGGATAGACTACATGATCCAGGAAGGATTGCTATTCAGAGGCAATCAACTGTGCATTCCAAATTGCTCCATGCGGGAGAATTTGGTGAAGGATAAACATAGCGGTGGCTTAGCAGGACATTTTGGTCATGATAAAACATTCGCAAAGCTGATCGAATCGTATTTTTGGCTGGGCATGCGAGAATATGTCAAGAATTTTGTTGACAGGTGTCGAATTTGTCAGCATTCGAAGGGGAGAAAGCAAAACGCAGGTCTTTATCATCCATTACCCATACCCGAGAGACCATGGGAGGCGATAAGCATGGATTTTGTATTGGGTTTGCCGAGGACACAGAGAGGGGTTGATTCCATCTTTGTGGTGGTAGACAGGTTTTCAAATATGGCACATTTTATTCCATGCCAGAAGACTAGCAATGCTACCCACATCGCAAACTTGTTTTTCAAAGAGGTTGTTAGACTTCATGGATTGCTGAGAAGCATAGTCTCGGACAGGGATACCAAATTCATAGGTCATTTTTGGAGGACGCTATGGAAGAAGCTAGGAAATAACTTGGCGTTTAGTTCAGCTTACCATCCGCAGACAGACGGACAGACCGAGGTGGTCAATAGAAGTCTTGGAGACTTGCTGAGAAGCTTGGTGACAGAACACCACAGCAGCTGGGATAATGTGTTACCACAGGCAGAATTTGCGTACAACAATTCAGTGAATCAGAGTACAGGAAAAAGCCCATTTCAGATTGTGTATGGGACACAACCGAGGGGAGTTTCTGAACTCAGGGAGTCAGAACAGGCTGGGACTAGCAGTGCTAGCACAGAGGAATTCGCTGAGGCGATGAGAGAACTTCACAGCAAGGTGAAGCAGCGATTACAAGACTCAAATCAGGAGTACAAGCGCAGAGCCGATCAGCGGAAAAGACAGCTTCAGTTCGAAGTTGGTGATTTGGTTCTAGCACACTTAAGGAAGGAAAGGTTCCCAAGGGGAACATACAACAAGATGAAGATGAAGAAAATCTGGCCATGCAGAGTCCTGAAGAAGTTCGGAGAAAATGCTTATGAAATTGAGTTGCCGGATGGCATCGGGATATCTCCGATATTCAACATAGAAGATTTATACCCATACAGGACTGGAGAAGAAGAAGCTGGAACTGAGGAACCAGTAATCCAGTGGTAGAAGCAATTACCAGTTGCAGAGAAGCCACAGATGGAGTGCATATTGGACAAGTGAGCGGGTAAGAAAACTAAACGAAAACAGTACTTCGAATATCTGGTGAAGTGGAAGAATCATCCAGTGGAGGATGCCAGCTGGGAGACAGAAGAATTTATCCACAAGCATGGACAGACTGTGCAGGAGCTCATGGACAGGAGCCCATGAAAGTTTTCAAGCCGAGGAGTATGATGCAGGAGCATCGCTCACTCATCAAGCGAGCCAACACATTGAGAGGAAACAGCTGGACAGTGCCAACACACATTTTGCAATTTCATTTAAAATGATGCACCAATGTATAAATGAACCATTTATGGAAAGCGCCTTTGTATAGTGTATTGGACCTTGAGCCTTTAAGCTCTCATCCTTAATAGATTTAATGCAGGTAGATAGAATAGTTAATTCTAGATTAGACAGTTTCAATTTTCGAGAGGGAAAATGGATATAGACACCCTCCTTTGTATCATTGTAACATTAGCAGCATTCAGAAGCATTCAGAAGAGAGGAGCAAGTAGAGAATTTGTGAAGAACACCCATGTATAGATGGTATTGAATTAATAGAAAGCAGTTCTGATTCAAGTTCATGGTTGGTGTTATTTCTCTGTGCATGTTATCATTTGCTCATGAATGTTTGCTCTTCTGGATATGCATTTGTTTAAGTATGCTGTGTATGTGATTTCATAGTTAAATTGAAATCTATGAGAGTAAGAAATTATTTTCAATTGTTTCTCTATTCTGAGCCAAGAGATTCCTGCAAAGAGTGCAGTGGAATTTGTTTGCAAGGAGTGCGTGACTGCAGGGTTCAGATAGAGGGAACTTTTGTTCTAAGTTCTCTGGAGTATAAAAAGGGGTTGGCAGAGTCATGCAGGAGAAGTGCAGGCTGAACTTGAAGTCTCAGTGACTGGTCTGAGAAAAAGGAGGCATAGACTATTGTTTCCAGAAGAGCACAGAGTCTGAAATACTCAACACTTGGAGAGTTGTTGAAGGTCGAGCACAAGAGGTGTCCGCAGAGTCTCTGAGGGAGTCATAATTAACAAGCTCAAGAGGGATAATTCCTTCGTGATACTGTGGAGATGGACCCAGGAGAAGATTCGAACAGGACGAAGCTTTCAATGGATGGACTCCCCGAGGAGGAGAAATCGACAGCCAGACCTCGCAGGGAAGATTCGCGAAAACCCGCCGACCATCAGATCTTGGAGGAGTTGCGAGGGATTTAACCCTTAGCGCAGGAGGAATCAGAAGCCATTGGGATTTGGCTTATCGGGTTTTATGGAGGTGAGAGTTTCACATTTGTTGAAATCGCGATTGGCGATTTCCCGAAGCCGTTGGAGCTGTCGCTCAATATAGGGACAGGTGGCACAAGATCCCGGAGTGTCGGGATTCAGCATTCGGAACCTCCCGGTGCAAAGGAATTATGACGGGTGAAATCGCGATCACGCGATTCCCGATAGAGTGGAGAAAGAAGGTGACGTGGCAGGAGGAAATAGATCACGTGCGTATCGGAGTTTGGGGTTCGGGGATATGTGGTGCAAGTGAACTGCGGCATCATGTGTGCCGATTTCCCGATAGGGAAATCCCCGACAAGCATGGAAGCATTGACCTTGACCCATCGAGGTTCGGGGTTTGGTTAGCACGAGAACCGTGTTCACAGGTTCCGTGATAACGCGAAACCCGATTTCCCGATCAGCAAGGGAGATCAGTAAAGGAGTTACTGTGGGTAAAGAATTCCCGACAGGGAATTAGGGGAGCATTCACGCTCTTCGGGCCGTGGTCAGAGAAGGTCCTGGTGATTGTGGAAGTGCCTCAGGTGAGCGTCTACGAAAAGTTGAAAATACAGTGCATGGAGATTTAACATGGCGACAGGGAGTAAATTGTGTGTTGAAATTCCAGGCTAAAGGAACGAGTGCCAAAGTTTAAACACTTTCCAGAAATGCGATAGACCATTTTCATAGTGCCTAGTTAAGCCACCAGTCTTGCGTTTGTAATCATGTAAGGTTCGAGCATTTGATGGAGGTATTTTATAGCACTCTCTCATGTTGTTTAAATTTATGAGTATTTAGACCTTTGAACTGAGTCAAGCACATAACCTATATGTGATAGGCTTCATATAATGTGAGAAGCCTTTAGGAGCTAAAGTGTGAACTTGGGCTATGGATGATATGGGTAAATGGTATGCATGGAGTGAAGTTTCTCAATTTTGATGAAAAGGGTCTTATGAGCATAAGGATTTGAATGCTAGTACACCAGGGAGCTTAAGAAATCTAAGGTGTAAAGAGGAGACAAGCTCTAATAGAGAACTAAGCTTAGAGGTAGAGCATAGGAGGTCTAGGAAGGGTTTGGGAAAACCTGGTAGGGTGTGACTTTCAAGGGATAAGCACATTAGAGTTTGGATGATCCTTGGTAAGGGCAGGACTAAGCTAAGATCTACCATCAATTGGTATTAGAGCGGGAATGTTCTTGTGAAGGCAAGAAGACACACTAGCATTCTGTAAAGAAGAGGATGCTTTGCATGGAAGTGGTAGCAGCAGATGTAAAGACATCTCAGCAGAAGAAGATCACAACCTTAGGGACAGTGATGAAGGAACCAATGAGGGTTTCATAGAGAGGAAGAAGAAGAATGGCCAGGATCTAGTATTTAAACTGAGGATTGAAACATAAGAGGACAATTGTGTCCTTAGTACAGATGAGTTGTGGGAGTAAGCCTAGAAGCAACATAGAGAAGTGCTTAGGAGGGTTCTAGAAGGAGGACCAAATACTTACCAAAATACCAAGCACAAAGGAGGTTTGGTGAGGTAAGTTGTAGCAGGAGGAACTATTACTGCAAGGGCTAGTGCATCTCATAGATGGTGAAAACTCTCAAGAAGATGACTATTGAAAGTCATAGCATAGGTTCAGGAGGCAGCCACAAAGTGAAGAAGGAAGATGCCAAGACAAATGACATATGGAAGAAGATGACTGCTGAATATTATGAGAGAGAGAAGGCTAAGATAGAAGTCCATCTGGAAGTCATGATGGAGTTGTTACAGAAGGAGAAAGAAGACCAGAGATGTGGTTTCTTCATGAGAAGAATGTTGAGGTGGAATAAGATACAGAGGAAGAAAGAGAAACTGATGAATTCTCAATGGGAAGATGAGGTACTGAAGGCAAGGGAGTATCTGGGATAAGACTTGAAGAGTAAAGCTTCAATTGTGTAATGTCCCCCACCTCTTAGAGAGGTGATGAAGAGACTCAGTGGCCTGGACACCCTCACTAGGTCATAGTCTCACACTGAGGGGGTAAATTAATGAGGTTAAAGTTATATTTTTAAGTTGACTTAAGAAAGGAAACGGATAAAGGAGTAAAAGATAACTCAGCAGAAGAATAGAAGATTAACCCCGGGAGTTGAACTAACTCAACAAAGGATTAGAAGGAAAAGTATAAGTAAAAGGCTGAGGCGCACCTATTGGGCATTCGGATTTTGGTATATTTCTTGTTAGTGCTCTTGAGCATTCAGTTTGGGGGTTTTTTGTACAAACCCTTGTGAGAAACTCAGTGGTGAAATATCCACTCACCTTGTTCCACAGCTTGGTCTTGGGGATGAAATATTCCTCCACACCATTCTATTCTCCACATATCTCCTTCTAGAGCTTCAACAGATAGCAGGGCCGTACTATTGGGGAATTTCTAGCAAGGGCACACCATACCATTAAGGAGGGTTCGATTTAGCTATTCAGGAGGGCGCAACTCCCTTAGAAGATTTCCTAGTTGGAGAGGTTTGCCTTGCACGTTGGACTTGAAACTTCAGGAGGAGGATCCCACTGCCCTGATCTATTACTTGACTGAGTTTGGGCTCATTTGGAGCATTCTTCCATCAGAGCCGAATTATTGAGGGCTTTAGTCTCCACTTGGAGCGTGGCACTCTCGAGTTGGAGGGTTTGACATCCATATCTTCTTGATATTGGTATTCATTACTTATTCAGCCTTTAGAGGGTTCTTTTGTATTAACGGGAGCATTTTGTAGCATCTCATGTCTATTGTTTGTATGACCATCTGAGGTTTATGCTAGATCGGCCATCTATTGTATTGAACCTACATTGCTTATAATAAAAGGGTCAGATCTTTGCTTGTGCTTCTATATATTGAATGTATGATGATCATCATGTGTTGAATGAATCCTGTATGCACTTAATAACTCAATGAACAACTGAACATCAACAAACCAGTGGTATTTAGTGATTCCAAGCCAAAATTTGGCTTGGGATCATTACAGTGGTATCAGAGCTTCGATCCTCCAAACTTGTGGAGGGATCGACACATGCAGAGGTACAGTAGTATTTTTATGGGTCGAAAGAAGAAATCGAGCAGTGAAATAGAGGCCGAAAGGGAAGGGTCAGGGGATGACCATGAGCCTTTAGGCTTGGCTCTCATAGCAGCCGAGTTTGATAAGTTCCAGCAATCCGTCAACCGCACAGAAAGCACATTGGTCCAACACTTGGGCGAGTACCATGAAACCAGCAGAAGGGGACATGCCGAACTCTTTGAAACTTTGAAGAGGGTTGAAGAGAACCTGCAGATAATGAACAAGAATCAATCCAAGATAAATGAACTTCTGATGCAAGTGACCCATCAAGGGAAGAACCCTGATATGTATGGGAATAAGAAGGCTGGGGGATTCGGGGAAATCCATGAGGAGATCAGATATAATCCAGAGAAAGTAGTTAGATCAGAAGGAAGTCTAGATGGAGACACGAGCCAAGGTCAGATGGGTAGTAGGGTTAATCAGAGACGATACATACCTACGTTCACAGATGATCAGCTTGGTCGACATTCAGGTAGCAGAGCTAACCCTAGACCATACATGCCCACATTCATAGATGAGCAAGGGAAACAAGAACAAGTAGAAGAATTTGTGGAACAAATGGCAAGGAGTACCAAAGAATACTATAGTTTGGATATGAAGGTCCAAAGACAGATGTCCCTAGATCAGTATTGCCAACTCAGGTTCATAAATCAACCTAGGACAAACCACAGGGGTAGTTTTGAGTTCGAACGTAGAGCAGGGAAGATAGAAATTCCATACTTTGACGGGACGGCCAAGATGACAACACAGTCTTGGGTACAAAAGCTGGATACCTACTTACAGCTCAACCCCATGAGGGAGATGGAGGCCATCAAGTTTTCCACCATGTACTTGGATGGCAAGGCTCATGACTGGTGGTATCACGGACTCACCACACTCGGCCACAATCAGATTGTGTCCTATACAGAATTCACTCAGAGGCTCATTGATAGATTTGATCAAGGAGATCCTGAGTTACATTTCTGGGAGCTCACCCAACTCAAGAAAATAGGTACGGCTGAATCATACATTGATGAATTTCAGAGGTTGGCAGTGATGGTGCAAGATATGTCCCTAGCCAGGCTCATTTTCACAGAAGGGTTGATGGAACCTTTGAAGGGTTGGGTAAAGGCCTTCAAGCCTACCAGCCTACAAGAGGCCATTTGGAAGACGAGGGATTTGGGTCCAGCCACTAAACCTAAATTCATACCCAGACCACGTCTCAACAATGGTGGAAGAGATCAAATGCCTCCAATAAACCAGGGAGGTCGTGACTCTAAGGTTTTTTACAGAGGCCGTGGCAGAATATATGACAACACTAGGAGAGAACTGAGGAGGAAGCAACTATGTTTCACATGCAAGGAATCATGGAACCCATCACACAAGTGCATGGGACATGGTCAGGTGCACTACATTGAGTTCACTTCAGACAACGAAGAGGAAGATGAGATTGGCCAGATATAGAACATGGAGGCAGAAACCACTGAGGCAGGAGAGGAGGAACAGATCATGGGACAGGATAGTATGTCCACCTTGGCATCTATCAGTAGGGTACCCAAGTATAACACCTTCTGAATGAGGGGGTCTTGCAGGGTCAAAGAGTTTCGGTCCTGATTGATGGAGGAGCTTCCCACAACTTCATTGATGCAGCCTTACAGAAGAGGAGGCACATACCCACAGTAGAATTTGAAGGATTGAAAGTGGAGGTTGTAGGAGGAAGTACTATGCCCTGTGACAGATATATCCTGGGCATGAAGCTTACCTTGGGTAGGCACGAGCTGATACCGGACGTCTATGTTATGGACCTTCCGGATACCAACATCATCCTAGGGGTTTAGTGGCTCATCACATTGGGACCTATCACCACCAACTACAAAACTATGGAAATGTCATTTACAGAAGAGGGTGGATGAAAGGTAGTGCTCTGGGGCATGACAGGGAATGCTGCAAAGGTAGTCACGGCAGAGAGGATGGAGGCCATCTTTCGGAGAGACAAGATAGTATACGCAGCAGAATGCGGGATTGTAACGCATAAGGATGTGCAAGGCAAGGTCCAATACACCCCAGAGATCAAAGAAATCCTTGACAGGCACCACAAGGTGTTCGGCCCTATTCCTCCAGGGGTACCACCCGACAAGGGATTTGAGCACATTATTGAGCTAGAGGAAGGGGCCAAGCCAGTCATTACCACACCATACAGACACCCCAAGAAGTATAAGGATGAGATAGATAAGGCTATCAAGGAACTTCTAGACATGGGGCATATCAGGCCCAGCAGTATCCCTTTTGCCTCTTCAGTAGTGTTGGTAAAGAAGAAGGATGGCACTATGAGGATGTGCATTGACTTCAGGGCCTTGAATAAAAAGACCATCAAAAACAGGTACCCAATACCAAGGATTGATGAATTGTTGGACGAACTGCATGGGGCCATTTACTTCACTAAGATTGACCTTCATTCTGGCTATCATCAGATAAAGATGAGGAAGGAAGACATCTCAAAAACAACTTTTAGATGTCACTATGACCATTATGAGTTTTTGGTGATGCCCTTTGGGTTAACCAATGCCCCTGCCACGTTCCAATCATGCATGAACCATTTGTTCAACAAACAACCGAGGAAGCACCTGTTGGTATTCTTTGATGACTTGCTTATCTATAGCAAGACTTGGGAGGAGCATCTTAGGCACTTGGATCAGATTTTGTCAATCATGGAGGAACAATCGCTATATGCTAAGGAGTCTAAGTGTGAGTTTGGAATGACAGAGGTCCTTTATCTAGGACACATTATCGGAGCAAAGGGGCTATAGGTACACTAGGAGAAAATTGAAGCCATCATGGAATGGCCCACTCCTAAGACACTCACAGAGTTGAGGGGATTTCTGGGGATGTGCACATATTACAGGAAGTTTGTCAAAGGGTTCTCTCAACGGTGTGCACCCTTGACCGATTTGACTAAGAAAGGAGCTTTCAAGTGGGACGAGGAAGCTCAAATAACGATGGACAAGATGAAAAAGGTGATGAGTACGTGCCCAATATTAGCCCTTCCAGATTTCAACTTCCAATTTACCTTGGAGTGTGATGCATCCGGGGAAGGAATAGGAGTTGTACTGATGCAGAAGTGGAACCCTCTTGCCTATGAGAGTCGGAAACTCAGGGGTCCCAAGCTACTCTACAACATTTACGACAAAGAAATGATGGCTATCATGCATGCACTAGCCAAATTTCGGCAATACTTGTAGGTGATCAATTTGTTGTCAAGTCAGATCATAACAGTCTCAAACACCTATTAGAACAGAAGGACCTGAATGAGAGGCAACAAAAATGGGTAAGCATGATACAGGCCTATGACTTTGACATTGAATTTTTCAAAGGAAAGAACAATGTGGTCGCTGATGCCTTATCCCGGAGGCCATCCATCCTTGCCATAACATGGGTCACAGTTGACTGGAAAGACCAGTTGGTGATGGAGTATGCAAAGGATCAGTTTGTGTTCCAGCTACTGGATGGATAGGTACAGATAGAAGATTTCAAAGTTATTAATGACCTCATCTACTACAAAGACTGAATCTTCTTGGTTTCTGGATCGACCTTCAAGGCTAAGGTATTGTAGGCATGCCATGACTCCCCAATGGCGGGACATCAGGAAATCAGCAAGACATATAGGCAGGTGAGAGAAAGATTCTCTTGGAAAGGACTCAAGGAGGACGTGATTAGGCACGTCAAAGAGTGTACGACATGTCAGGAAAACAAGTATGAGCACATGCACCCGGCAGGACTTTTGCATCCCTTGCCCATTCCAGAGCACAAATGGGAAAGCATATCCATGGATTTCATCACCGGGCTACCAAAGACGCAAGGGAAGGACTGCATATTTGTGGTGGTGGAAAGGTTAACAAAGTTTGCACACTTCTTTGCCATAGCTACCGACTTCAGTGCAACACAGGTGGCCAAACTTTTTTTCAGGGAGATTTTCAGGTTGCACGGCCTACCTAAGACCATTGTCAGTGATAGGGATAGTAGGTTTATGAGTACTTTCTGGCAGGAGTTATTCAGGTTGATTGGTACAACCTTGACCCCTAGCACCATTTATCACCCTCAGACAGATGGATAGACAGAGATAGTCAACAAGTGGGTGGAGGGCTATCTCAGAAACTATGTGGCAGGGCAACAGAGAGCATGGGTCAGATGGTTGCATTTGGGAGAATATTGCTACAACACCACCCAACATATGTCCATTGGCATGTCACCATTCAGAGGTTTGTATAGCTATGATCCTTTATCATTTGTAGAGATTTCATTCAGTGACAGCAGGGCACCGATGGTACAGGATTGGATACAGTAGAGCCAAGACATTCTCAGGGAATTGAAGGATCATCTACAGAGGGCACAAAACCAGTAGAAGGTCCAAGCAGACAAGCATAGGGTTGATCAAACTTTTGAGGTAGGCGATTTAGTCTATTTGAGACTGCAACTGTACAGGCAGGCTTCCATTAAAAGAAGCAGAGCGGAGAAACTGCAGCCACTTTTCTTTGGACCCTACAGAGTCAGCAGGAGGATAGGGGTCGTAGCTTACGAGCTGGAGCTTCCACAGGGTAGAAAAATTCACAATGTTTTTCATGTCTCATGCCTTAAGAAATCCCTCGGTCAACACATCAGGCCTATTGAAGTACTAACCCCCATGGATGAGGAGGGGTAGATCGTTTTGATTCCGAAGGAGGTACTAGAAGTTCGAGAGAAGAGGCTCAGAAACCGAAGCATCAAGGAGTACCTAATCAAGTGGAAGGATTTACCCATCGAGGATGCCACTTGGGAGCAAGAGCACGTGGTAAGAGAATCAGGTTTGGAATTGCTTGAGGACAAGCAATTTCAAGCAGGGGAGACTGTAATTTCCCCCACCTCTTAGACAGGTGATGAAGAGACTCAGTGGGCTGGACACCCTCACTAGGTCATAGTCTCACACTGAGGGGGTAAATCAATGAGGCTAAATTTATATTTTTAAGTTGACTTAAGAAAGGAAAGGCATAAAGGAGTAAAAGATAACTCAACAGAAGAATATAAGATTAACCCTGGGAGTTGATCTAACTCAACAGAGGATTAGAAGGAAAAGTATAAGTAAAAGGTTGGGGCGCACTTATTGGGCATTCAAATTTTGGTATATTTCTTGTTAGTGCTCTTGAGCATTCAGTTTGGGGGTTTGTTGTACAAACCCTTGTGAGCAACTCAGTGGTGAAATATCCACTCACCTTGTTCCACAGCTTGGTCTTGGGGATGAAATATTCCTCCACACCATTCTATTCTATGCATATCTCCTTCTAGAGCTTCAGCAGACAACAGGGCCATACTGTTGGGGAATTTCCAGCAAGGGCACACCATACCATTGAGAAGGGTTCGATTTGGCTATTCAGGAGGGCGCAACTCCCTTAGAAGATTTCTAGTTGGAGAGGTTTGCCTTGGACGTTGGGCTTGAAACTTAGGGAGGAGGATCCCACTGCCCTGATCTATTACTTGACCGAGTTTGGGCTCATTTGGAGCATTCTTCCATCAGAGCCGAATTATTGAGGGCTTCAGTCTCCACTTGGAGCGTGGCACTCTCGGGTTGGAGGGTTTGACATCTATATCTGCTTGATACTGGTATTCATTACTTATTCATCCTTTAGAGGCTTCTTTTGTATTGACGGGAGCATTTTGTAGCAGCTCATGTCTATTGTTTGTACGACCATCTGAGGTTTATGCCAGATCGACCATCTATTGTATTGACCCTACATTGCTTATAATAAAAGGGTCAGATCTTTGCTTGTGCTTCTATGTATTGAATGTATGATGATCTTCATGTGTTGAATGAATCCTGTATGCACTTAATAACTCAATGAACACCTGCACATAGACAAACCACTGGTAGTTAGTGATTCCAAGCCAAGATTTGGCTTGGGATCATTACAAATTGAGGCCAAGAGGTCTCAATGTTTTAAAACTAATACTTTGCATGTTCTTGTAGGTACGATGAACGAGGAAAGTCAATTTGATAATGTTATCATAAAGGATGAAGGAGGAGGACTGAACCTAAATTCTTCCCAGGAAGATGAAGAGACAGTTGTGTCTCATGCAAATACACATACACAGAGAGAAGAAGGTGATGCCTTTTAGCATGCAACAAAAGCTAAAAGCAAAGAAAATTGGGCCTATGATGATGACCAAGAACAAGAACAAGCAAAGGAGGACATCACGCATACCAAGGTTATGCTTGAAGAAGCTGAATAGAAAACTATTGAGGATTTTCAGAGTTTTGTAAAAGACTTGGAACAACAAGAAGGTATTGTAGGACACAAACCGTGTTTTGTAATTGTCTTGGATGAGGTTGAAAGTTGCCAAGTAAGGCATGAGAAGAAATGTCTTTCAGGTAAAGACAGAGATGAATTATTGCAGCAAAAGGAGTTTTTAGATTTGATGTCTAACGATGAAAGCAACTTTAATGGAGATGAAGAAGCTATGCTTCATGTGATGGAGCTTGATATTGGTGAGGACCAGGAAGAATTGGCTTATTTAAATGGCCAAAGAAAGAGTGTTGGAAAGATATTTGGAATTGTTACAGAAGTAGGGAAGTAGGATTTTATTCTGATGAAGAGTGATGAAGCAGTATCACAGAGAGGTTGGATATGTGATAGAGAAGAAAGTACTAGTGAAAATAAAGGTAAGACAAACATGTGTCATGTTAAGGAGGAAATAATATTGGGGATGGAGAAGGGTGAACTGACTATTAGAATCAGTCAAGAAGTTGAAAGACAACTATTGAAGATTGTCAATGAAGAAAAAGAAGGATATGTTGAATTTAGTAAACAACATAGAGATGAGGTGTTTAAGATGAGTCCAATAATTAGTGAATGGGTGAGTTGTTTGTTGAAACTATTTGTGCAAGAGAAAGAACTTGCAGTTAATGAGGGATAATTTTCTCATGTTGTAAGTGGGACAAGAACATATATTGGTTCACAGTTTTATGATGTGTTAACTAGTATGCAGAGGAGACTGAGTGATTATGTTGCTGCAATCAGAAAATGAGAACAAAAAATACTTTTTGAAGGTGAATTTGCAGGGAGAAAGCATGAGGAGGATATTGCAGAGGGAGATGCTTACAAAAGCATAAGGGAAACATGGGTGGAAGGAATATCTACAGCAATATCTGAGACAATGTTTGAAGAAAGCTCAGGAGTAAAAGAAGACATTGAAGCAAGAAGCACTGAAGAAGACAATCAACAGTTTTGAGATGAATGGATAAAGTGCAGTAGAGTGCAGTGGCATAGTGAAGAAGACAAGAGTTGTTTGTAGCAGAAAACTAAATTAGAAAAGATCATAGATGAAATTTGGAAATTAATGTGGATATTTAAGAAGAGATACAACAGAGGGAAGAAGGCAGTCCACTATGGAGTAGATTGGAGAGTGAAGAATGATGAAGGTGAGGACAATGGAGTATTACAACACAAAGTGTGGAAGCTTGGAAGATTGCAGCTGGAGGAAAGATGAAGATTGAAGATTCATGATCAGGAGATCATGTTCTTATTTCTACATTGGGATTCTGATGCAGGAGAATTATCTCTCATGGTCCAGTGCTAAAAGTCTAATCACACCTTTAGGTCTAGGCATCAGCCCAAGGAGAGGCCATTGTAAAAGTTCATGAAGAAAAAAAAAAGTATCTATTTCTTAGTAAGCATAGATCGAGAATATACGTAGTTGTTAGGTATCAGTTTATGATCAAAGGTATGTAATGAATTCCTAAATAAAGGGAATGGATAGTTGTTGTTTCAGTTAGTAGTTAGATGAGTCATAGGGGAAGTAATGATGAGTTTCTAATTATAGAGTTAGGTGGTTGAATTGTAGGGGTTAGTTGAAGAGTTGAAAGAAACGCTCTCTTGGAATGGAATAAAATTGGTAACTCTCGAAAGAGAGGGGGAGGAGCTTAGGGTCTTATGGAAGATGTACAGTTTTTTTCTTTTAATGAGAAATCCGATTCATTCTGACTATGTGTTTTTGTCTCTGTTATAGTTTGAATATACTATGTGTAATGTTTTTTTTCCTTTATACTCTGTATAATCTGTTTTGGGGAATCGAAGTAAATGATGGAAGCTCTGTATGCAGTTGCAGAGTACATATGCACCTGAAGGAGCCATTTAAGGCTTAATAAGACTCTGAAAAATGATAGTAGTCATGCATGACTCAATGCATGGAGTTATGGAAGTCACTCAAAAGTTTGTAGTGAGTCTATGATAGGCTTGAGTATAATGTCCTGGAAATTAAACTGGAATTTTCTTTGCGAATTGAGTTGAGCTCTGTGTAGGATGATCGAAATTTGTGAAGACGAGAGTCAATGAGGACTCTATGTAAATAATGGAAATTGAAATGGTGTAAGGTCAACTGTATTGGGCAAAGGTCGACTATATTGGGCAAAATGGCAATGTGTGATATCATTGACACACAGTCGAGTAGTGGAGTAGCTATGCCTAGAGAATCTATTGAAGATTGAATGTAGATGAGTCTCTGGTGTATTTGTGGTGGAAGATAGACAGAGAGCAATATCACGGTCAAGAGATAGTGTGTGAGTACGAGAGTGCATGAGGGATCTATATGAAGGAGCGCAGAGGTAATGAATCAACTTGAGGGAGAAATCGCAGAGGAACTTGGAGTTCATTTGGACAGGTTAAAACGATTGGTTTAACCCTGATCTCGAAGGAAACCAAGATCGTTTGTTCCAGGAAGGTTTCTGCAAAGGAAATTATAGAGACAAATGGAGTCTTGCACAAAGGTAGTTGAAGAAATTGTTGACAGAAGTTCCTATGTCTCCTATGCATCCTAAGTGGATCAAATGGTGGAAATCGATGGAGGAATGGTCAAGGATTGACATGGAGGTGAGATGTGCAATAGGACTGCGTTGAAGTATTAGGTGGCGGTCGAAGGAGTGGCATCACATTCAGAATTTGAAAATACAGTGCATGGAGATTTAACATGGCGACAAGGAGTAAATCGTGTGTTGAAATTCCAGGCTAAAGGAACGCGTTCCAAAGTGTAGAGGTTAAACACTTTCCAGAAATGCGATAGACCATTGTCATAGTGCCTGGTTAAGCCACCGGTCTTGTGTTTGTAATCATGTGAGTAAGGTTCGAGCGTTTGATGGAGGTATGCTACAACACTCTCTCGTGTTGTTTAAAGTTATGAGTATTTAGACCTTTGAACTGAGTCAAGCACATAAGCTATATATGACATGATTCATATAACATGAGAAGCCTTTAGGAGCTAAAGTGTGAACTTGGGTTATGAGGCCTATCAAACAAAAGTCATTACCTTTGCAAATGAGGCCTAGAAAACAAAAGTCATTACCTTTGCAAATGAGGCCTATCAAAGTGGAAGCACCATTTCAACAAGAGAGGTTAGATTTCATTGGTGATATCAATCCTAATTCCAGTAGCCAACATTAATGGACCTTAATATCCACAAATTTCTTTGAAAGGTGGGCACAATCTATTCCAACAAGGGCTGCAGCAAATTGAACCATCATTAAGTTTCTTGAAGAAACTATTCTTTCCATGTGCCAAAATAAGAAAGCATGGGATTATCACCTAAAATATGCTTTGTGGGAACATAGGATCGACATAAAGATTTCAATTGGTACTTCCCCTTTTTAGCTAGTTTATGGGACCGATGAGGTTTTTCCTGATTGATGAGTTTTCTATGGTAAGGATTGTTTTCAGACGTGTTTGGAGAAACCTCAGTATTGTCACTGGATTGACTCCCAGTGATGAATTTTTTGAAAGATGCAGAACATGAACCAAGTGATATGAAATGGAGGATAAATCAAATTATATAATTCCAACAAAAAAGAAATTATATACAGGATAAAACACATGAACACCAGGAAAGGATGAATAATATTTTTTATAAGAGAGATAAAGAAAGGATTTTAATCACTAGAGATTTGGTTCTAAAATGGGATTCTAGAAGATAAAACAAAGAAAAACATGGAAAGTTTGGCAATCTCTATATTGGACCCTTCAAAAACTCCTCAATTCAAGATAACAACACTTATGAGCTTATTTGGATGGTGAAGTATTAGGGGCTCTTGTGAATGGGATATTTCTCCAACATTTTCTACAATACTAAATTATGGGGAGTTTTCCTACTCTATAAATTAGTAGTATAGTTTTCATTCTTGTTGCATGTTTCATTTCGAATTTAATTGACATTTTCAATTTTAGTTTTAAATGATAGGGTGTTAATGTGTTAAGTTGTTGATAATTCTCTCAAATTAGATATGAAAAAATATAAATGTACTACAAATTTTTAAACATACTCCATAGCCCAATGGATAAGGCACTAAGTCTACGATTCTCAGTAGATCGCATGGATAAGTTTTCCTTATAGGATCCAATGTTAGTACACTACCATTATTTTTAAATAACTATGGAAACGAAAGACTTCACATTTTTCCTCTGAGAACACTTTTGGCTAATTTTTATGAGTATTGTCCCTTGAACAATTACATTTTAACAAGAGGGGCCTAATTCCATAGGTTATGGTGTGAAATATAAGCCTCAAGAGCTTAAAGAGAAACTGAAATATTGAAACCATGAGACCCAACACTTAACATAAGAGAAGGGGCGATAATATATCAAGGATCAGTGAACAGAGTAGGCACCTAACTCTAACCAAGTGACTAAGTACTAGAAACTAGGGGAATGGGGCACAAGTTATAGTGCAATGAATCAAAGATAAGATCAATGGCTGAGAATGCATTTCACATCATTTACTAGTTTGTGGGTTATCATCCCTTGCTCTATGTGAAGCAATAAGCCATCGTGGATGCATGACACTTTTTTATTGAGACAACATCGTAAAAACAAATTTGTAAAATGCCTAAGCCCCAATGTGATACTTCCATCAAGGAATGGGGAAAAAATATATCCCCACCCGACACAAGTGGCTCCACATTTACATCTATCGTGTATGTGAAAAAACATTGAACATATGTGTCACATATTTCTCTAGTCCTCTCGGAGCCTATATGAAATATGTACATCCATTGGGGTGCACCCAAATATGACAAGTGGAAGTGGGACCCAAATTTAAAAATGACATTTGTGACGAATGATGAAGAGACTGGGACAATTGGCTTGATCTTGATGCCACATGGATCACCTGGATTTAATTTTATAGAAAAAGTGGTAAAAGTGTTGTTTGAATACTGAGACGGGGGGTGAATCGGTATGAGAACTTTTATCACTTTTAACCAAAATATATAAACTTAAATTTTATTAGTGTTATATCATCAATGTATAATATATTGTTGCATTCAATATATCATGAGTATAGGAACATAATAACCATCACATCAACAACATCACATCAAATACATAGTACACCAGAATTTATGTGGAAACCCAAATGGGATAAAACCACATAATTATTTCTTGTATACTATCAATAATGCTTTCATTGGGAGCGCCAACTTTCTTATTCTCTAGCTAAAACTGGAAGGAGGCTATGGCCTCCTATTTACATGCTAGCATGTGAAGGAAGCTACAAATTCCTAAATTCTCTAGATCCAACCAGAATGAGGCTATAAACCCCTAATTATCATGCTCCAACCTAAAGGAAGCTCCATCTCCTTGAGTTCTCCTTCACCAACTGGAAGGAGGCTACAACCCTCTTTCCTTACCTCATATTTCTACCTTGAAATAAAAGTGTAGATGAACTTTCACTACCACAATCACTTCCAATGTCACTATCACTATCACATCAACCTGTAACATGTCAACCTATGACTTTATCCATCCTATCAATATCATTGTACCATCAACCTATAACTTTCATTGTACCATCAACTTGTCACATCAACTCACCATTGCCACTGTCACTTACATACCATCATACACCTATCACCACTGTTGATACTAAAAAAACATATATCCTCTAACATAGAAACCATCACCAAACCATGTACATCAACTTGTATCAACCATGCATCAACCATGCACCGACACCTGTACCAAATCATGCATCAACACATGCACCAAAACCTGTACCAAAATGTGCATCAACAATGCACCAACAACTATACTAAATCATGCATAAACCATGCACCAAAACCTATACCATACAATCAACCATGTACCAACATGTACCATAAATCATGTACCATGAGATGTGCCTCAACCATATACCATATAACTCATTATATGTCTCAATCATCCCATACACCATGTACCATAAGATATCAACAATGAATTTCCTCAACAAAGTAGCAAATCTTGTTCCAATATCACCAACAAGTGGTTCTAACCATGAACCATATCATCAACCATATACATCAAACAACAAGCCAATCATCCATAGACCATGTACCTCAAACATGTTCCAATATATCCAATATATGCACCAGTAACGAACCTCAATAGATATACCTTAACCAACATGTACCATACATCCAAAATGGGCCTCAAGGCATATACCAAAACTTACAAAGACATACCTCAGAATATCACCAAGATGCAATCTCATAACACATAGAATGACTTACCTTTACATCTGTAACTAAATTGGTGCCTTTGAAACAGACCTATATCTTTACCTCAGTCCTCAGCACCCTGGCACTAAAATAATCCCCATTTCTATCTTAGCCTCATGGGACTAAGAACTCCTATCTCGCAGGGCTTTGCATGACGGGTCCAAGGAAACCCGTGGTGGTGCCTTGCATGAAACCATTAAGATGACCCATGAGGGCCTGATTAATTAGGGTTATAGAAAAACCCTAGCTCTCTACATCTCCAAAAAATTACCTCTTCCTTTTCCCTTTCTCGTATGCCTCAACCTCAGATTCGCCAATAAACCAAAATGTTCTCATAAGATAGATATTTAATGAATGTGTGTATCTCAAATGAATGTCTCATGACGTGTATTTATACTTTTTCAACCAACACCTTTTCCTCACTTTAGGTCTGACCTATACTTTTTTTTTATAACAACCTTAACCTTTAATTAATTCACTTCTAACCAACTAGGGGCTTATTAACCATTCTTTGGGGCTTCCAACTTCATAAGGCCATAAATCGTCAATCGTGAGGAACCACTTGGTGTACCACCTATCACCGAAAATGCCTGATCCAAGTGGATGTTGGTGGCCACCCACCTTTTCCGACTGGCTCAAAACAATTTTCTGGCCATTTTGGCAATTTACTATTTTTAGCAGGGTTTAACTTCCGGGGCCATTTTGAGGGCCTAAATGAAGGTTTTTTGAGATCTAGGTTCTCAATGAAAGCCAAAGGAATTATTGATCCCCCAAAATTAATCTCCTCGATGATACCTTTCCAACGAGCTATCACACGCCTAAAACGAAGATCGTATGCAAAAGTTACAACCCCGGGAAGTTGATGTACTAACTTACTGAAACGGGGCCCACATGACTTTTGGTGCTTCATCTCCTAGGGTTAGGTTTTTGGATGTCTATGACTTTTGGAATTCTCATCTATTGTAAAAATGCCTCTAGAGCCTCATTGTAATCATCTTCTCATGGATGCGAGTAGCAGCCACATCTCTTCTCAGAGATAAGCTACCAGTGCCCTAGCTAGTTTATTTCCATTCTGTCTGTAAGCATATTTCAGTCATTTGTTATTAATGAAATGAAGTCTTATTTCCACTGCATCTCTGCATTTATGTGTATTTCTGTATTTCATTATGTTCCTACATAAATCTGGATCAGTGGTATTAGAGCGGTCTGCTCATTCTCGATCCTTCTTTGCATGTCCCCAACGAGATCAGGATATAAGGAGTTGGGGCTCGATCTAGTTGAAAATTTGCAAGATCAGCCTCGAAAACCCCGATGACCTCCCATGGGGGAAGAAAATAAATATGAGGGAGTAGGAGATCCTATCAAAATGTTGCTCGAGGAGGCCCTTGGGAAACAAAGGAACACGATGATGGACAACTTTGCCCAGATTCTTCAACGGATTCCGACTGGTGGTGCATCGACATCCAGAAGCCACTCTGGAGGTGCCACTCCTTTTAAGGTACAAGTAAACGTTGACATTCCCATATTTGATGGCCAAATAGATGCATATGCCGTAGATAGATGGTTGAATCTGTTAGAAGGATATTTCTCGATTCATGACTTTTCCGATCGAGAAAAGATTATTTTCGCAATCCTCAAAGCCGCCCCCCATGTCAAGGACTGGTGGGAAACCTACTCGGAGCAAG
>ML782806.1:941245-951251 GCA_009831015.1 Picea engelmannii
GTATGATTGTTCATTTGTTCATTGCTTATTTACTCTGCAGTTATTGGATAATAATGCTTCATTGATATAGCACTTGGATTATATGGTTAAAAGGGATTATATTGCTCTATTACTGATTCACCCCCCCTCTCAGTAATCCAACACCAGCCCCAACCACCCTAACAGAGCTCCATAGCTTTTTAGGTCTTGCCAATTTCTACTACAGGTTTGTGTTGGGATTCTCTCATATCACTTGGCCCTTGAGTCAAGTCACCAAGGGAGGAGCTAAAGCAAAATTCTTTTGGTCTGAATCTCAACAAAAGGCGTTCGGGGAGTTGAAACATCGCCTCTTCTCTGCACCAGTGCTCACACTACCATACTTGCAACAACCATTTGAGATTGAGACAGATGCCTCTGACTATGCTATTGGGGCAGTCCTTACTCAACATGGGCATCCAGTGGCATATCACAGTGAGACACTTTACGACATAGTCCGGAAGTATCCCACTTATGACAAAGAAATGTATTCCATTGTGCAGGCTTGTCGGCAATGGAAGCATTACATTTTGGGAAAGGAAATGGTCATCCACACAGACCACCAACCCCTGCAGTTCATACAGACACAAGGGAAGTTGCAGAACGATCGCCATCAGAAGTGGTCCACATACCTGCAACAGTTTCATTTGAACATTAAGTACAACAAAGGAAGCACCAATAATGTTGCAGACTACCTCAGTCGACCACCCATCATGGCGCTAACCACTGTGCTCAACTCTTGTGGGCACGAGACTTCCGATTGGCCGCTTCTCTACACAAGTGATCCAAAATTCGGCCACACATACAATACACTCTTGGAGGGTAAGCAAGTTCCCAATTTCCACCTCCAGGATGCCCTTCTTTGTCACTTGGGACACCTTTGTGTTCCTTCAAGCGAGCGTGCCAAGATGATTTGGGAGGCTCACTACAGTCGAGTCACTGGGCATTTTGAGGTCAAGAAAACTATGGCAGTACTGCAAAAGTATTTCTATTGGTTGAACCTTCGACAAGATGTCGGGAAGTACATCAAGTCCTGCACTGCTTGCGCCATTGCCAAACCGACCATCAAGAAGCAATGCCTCTATACTCCACTTCCTACCCCCAGTCGAGCTTGGGAATCCATCTCTATGGATTACATGTCGGGCCTTCCTTCTACTAAGCATGGCAATGACTGTGTTTTTGTGTTCGTCGATTGATTCTCGAAGATGTCCATTATGATGGCCTGCAAGAAGAATATCACATCAGAAACCACTACTAAACTCTTCTTTGAACGAGTGTGGGTACACTTTGGGATCCCACAGTCTATCATCTCAGATCGGGACAATAGGTTCCTCAGTACATTTTGGTCCAACCTCTGTTCAATGTTGGACACCAAGCTCACCAAGTCCACAGCTTTCCATCTGCAAAGTGATGGCCAGACAGAGGTCGTCAACCAGATGATCGTACACATTCTGTGCATGTACAATTCAAAGCATCCACGCACATGGGATGAGAGCCTCCCCTATGTACAACACAACTACAACTGGGCTCTCCATAGCTCAACTAGCCACAACCCCTTTCAAGTGGGCTTGGGATTCCAGCCACTATGTCCCATTGACATAGCCATGCCATTTGTGGCTACTCATGAAGATTCAGCTCATGTCCAGTCTGAGGTGGATAAGGCAAACCACTTCATTGAGCACATTCAATGCATCCACCAACAGGTTCATGACATCTTGGACAGAGCCAATGCTAAGTACAAGCAACGACATGATCAACATCGAGTGCCACACAACTTCCAAGTGGGCGACAAAGTGTGGCTACATTTGCAAAAGGAGCACCTCGCTGGACCCCACCGCAAGCTTCGTCTGCTTTGATATGGGTCGTACACCCTCACCAAGGCTGTAGGGGAAAATTCCTTTGATCTCAGCATTCCACCATTCCTTGGTCTGCACCCAATGTTCAATGTGGACCGCCTTCGACCCTACTTTCCACCTCTACTAGACACATCCGACATGGCAGAACAACTCAAACCAACATAATTAAATCCAGACTGCATGGAACAAGCCAGAACTGATCATATCATGGATACATAGATCAAGCACACCCGAAAACGAAGGATACCGCTATATCGAGTTGTCAAAGCAGGCCAACTCCTTCACCAAGGCAAATGGCTCACCAAGGACCAAGTTCAGTAGAAGTTTCCTCATTTCATGGATGAACTCAACGCAATGGGGACCATTGCTTCCTAAGGAGGGAGGATTGATCTAGGTGGATATCCATGGCCACCCACCTTTTTCGAATGGCTCAAAACAATTTTCTGGCCATTTTGGCAATTTACTATTTTTAGCAGGTTTTAACTCCCGGGGCCATTTTGAGGGTCCAAATGAAGGTTTTTCAAGATCTAGGTTCTCAATGATAGTCAAAGGAATTATTGAGCCCCTAAATTGAATCTCCTCGACGATACCTTTCCAACGAGCTATCACACACCTAAAACGGAGATCGTATGCAAAAGTTATGACCCTAGGAAGTTGATGTACTAACTTACCCAAACGGGGCCCACGTGACTTTTGGCACTTCATCTCCTAGGGTTAGGTTTTTGGATGTCTATGAATTTTGGCATTCTCATCTATTGTAAAAAGGCCTCTAGAGCCTCATTGTAATCATCTTCTCACGGATGCAAGTAGAAGCCACATCTCTTCCCAGAGATAAGCTACCAGCGCCCTAGCTAGTTTATTTCCATTCTGTCTGTAAGCATATTTCAGTCATTTGTTATTAATGAAATGAAGTCTTATTTCCACTGCATCTCTGCATTTATGTGTATTTCTATATTTCATTGTGTTCCTACATAAATCCATATCAATGCCAAGATGAGTATTATCCATATGTGAATTTGTTACCTACATGTATAATATCCTTCATGTCCATATTCTTTAACCAATGTCGGGTTCCATAACCACACCTCTAGAGCTCCTTGTAGACTTCTTCAAATGTACCCATCACATCTGATGGAATCAATCATTCTTGTTGCCATCAATGATGACTAAGTCACCATCCATATCAATCACAAATCTGGGCTATCTTGAACACTCTAAGGGTTGACATCAATGACAACCAACTATCCAACAATATCCCCCTTTGGAATTTATTGAAACATCAACATTTATGGCAACACTCATACTCCAATACTCATGCTCCCTCTGTGACCATCACTCCTCATCAATGTTTCTCTCGATGTTTCTTTGCCCCTTTTAAATAAATGGAAAATGATATTTCTCCTTAGGGATGATCCTCTTTTCTTCATGCTTTTGTTATTTTTATTCGCATGTTTTTCTCCTCATGTTACTCCTTTCTTTTGATAGAAAAGAGTGACTTCGCCTGAAAGTATACCTTCTCTAAACAATATTTATCTTCTAAAATTTCTCTTTCTCTCCCTTTGAAATCATGGAAAAAAAGGATAATTCCCCCTGTCGGTATGTCTCCCCCTGTCTACATTCGTCTAATATTTCTTTCCTCATCTATTTTTTTGACAATTTCTCTTCCCTTTACTTTTATGCAAGATGTCGTGTAGGGATTCATGTATATGTTTCCTTTCCTTTCTTCCATTATTGCTTTTTTTCCATTGGTAATTCCTCTTGTAACTCTATGAAATATATAAAAAGAACTCAAAATTTCTTGACTTCAAATATTCATGGCATGTTATATTCACTATTTAGACATCAATGACCATATTGTTCAACAATGCTGCTCTGATGATATAAATTATGTTGAAGGTTTCTCTTTCCATGTTCTGGTATTCATTTCATTTCTTGTCTTCTTGTGACCAACTGATTCCAATTTTAGATACGCTCTATCATGTATCTGTCTATACCTTCCAATGATCTCATAAATCCATCTCTATCCATATTTCATAAAATTTCCATAACTCTGCTACTTGACTGTCCACAATGCTAACTCATCTATCATGAAGGATTCCTTGTTGTAACTGATCATCATATGTTCTTGTTTTTCATACTGAATCAAATATGTTCATTGGTCTACAATAAATCCTTGAATATGAATGAATATATCCCTTCCTAGAAAGTGTGTCAATGATATTCTTCTAATATTTGCATGGGAATAGTGTTTCTCAATTGATCAGACTGTCAATATGTACTTCAACTATCTTTATTCTCTCAATCTTTCTATGCAAACTGCTCGAAGGATGGTTCTCTGATCTGTACTAGCTACTGCACCAACTCCTCCTGTTCAATATTCATATTTAATAGGATTCTCCAAACCGGATGGCTTAAAACAATGGAGCAATCTGCTCTAATATGGAGTAATATTATTCTTCATATGTAGACTCATCATATTTCTAAACTATGAATTCTTCCTTTTTCCTTTGCATTCATTATGATCCTGCACTACAATTCCTGAAAGTACAATATCTTGGGCATGTTTTTTATTTACCTATTCTTATTTTATTTCTTCGACTACTACAAATCTTGCGATCTCTTGGACTTCTTATTTATTCACATACTCTTCTTGTCTTTATTTTCTTTTCCAAACCTTTGTGTATCTAACATCGATGTTTTCTTTAATGGAATTCTCTAACATGCTTCTAAAATTCTGATCTATGTGACGACAATTGTGGGGCCACATAATTGTTGATTAAGGTTGGTTGTCATTGATGTCAACCCTTGAAGAGAGTCTAGTAGCAAAAAGGTTTGGATAATGGACCTGATTTTGTTTGAATTAAAGATGACTCATTATTGTCTTGTCATGTTTGATAAGAAGTACAAATGGATCAACTCCAAAGTGTTCCCCTTATGGTGAAAGACCTCATGGGAAGATTCTTTGCGGATTGATTTATCCTAGAAGTATGGTTAGAGAACCCATGCTTAATGGTGGAATAATGAGATGAAAGTTAGTGAATTTTATAGTGAAGCAATCCTAGATGGATACTATTTGTCATACCATTTCTGGTGGTATGTGGAACGTCACATAACTCCTCATAGTTAGAGAGTTATGTCCATATGAAGTTGGAGAACCCTCATGAGTCATATAGAAGCCCATAAAATTCAAAGTGTTTGCAAAATAAATTATTTAAATAATAAAGTAAATGGAGGACTCCCTAAAATAAGGAAACTGCAATTCTACATGAAAGTATAAATAAGAGGCAAGGCTCTCTCATTAAATCACACTTGAACACATTGAATATCTTTTGTTGTATGAGTATTATTGCAAGTAATCATTGATACATCTAAAGTTGCGAAAGTCTGAGGTACTACAAAGGGTTGACGACAAAATTCTTGGAATTACAGCGAATACTAAAAACCCTATTTTCTGAGGCATATGTGGGATTACAGTGTATAGGGTCCGTACATATTGAGGCATACATGGGCTGAAAGTGTATTAGGGTGTGTACTTACATGGAATGGCAGTGTATTAGGGTGCGTACATGTTGGTAAAGCCATGAAAACTTGAAAATATGAAGATGTAGAGGTTCTAGATTCTGAGATCAAGCTCCCAGGAAGGTCTACAGTGCTCAGATACATCACATCTATCAAAAGGTATGTCTTATTTCTATGAATATTTGGATTTTGGTGTATACATGAGAAATGGTTATGCAGAATTGAGGATTCTCCCTAGAGAGACTAGTGGTTGCATATGAACTTCTGCACAAGTCATATCTACATAAATACAGTGCTGGTATATGTATCATTGATAGTTCTTGATGAGGCACATCTTGTATTTCTTGGCATATGGCTAAGGGTTTCTTTGGTACATGGTTGAGAGCTTGTATTTGTGAAGTGATGTCAAGAGGTTGGATATCAGAAAGGGTTTGGAGACTAGATCATGTGATGGTTATTATACTTGTTCATGATTACACATACCTATATGGCACATGAATAGAGAGATATATATGCCTTGGGTAAAGGTTATGTATGAGGATGCATGCACAAGGTACAATTATAATCTGGATATAGTGACAGGTTGCATATATATGTGAAAGAAGTTGCAGAGGGTCAGAAGTTTTTAGAAGAAAGAAAAACCTAGATTTCAGAAGGCATATGCAGGATGCATAACAGTTTGGTCACATACATACGTGGGTTTCATAACATATAGGGTGCGTACATACGTGGGTTGCAACACTACAGGTCGTGTACCTGCTTTATTTTTGTTGATACATGTTCAGTATAGGTATAGATTGATTATAGGGAAGTTGTACAGGTTGGATGCAAGTCAGTGGTACAAGTTGATACAATTGTACAGTGGTATATCTCACAGTAATAGTGTGACAATGGTTTCATCATTCTTCTTCTATGTTAGGGTGGTTGGACGGGGCAAGGTCAAGTGGTTGTAGCCACCTTCTAGTTGTATCCATAAAACATAGGGGGTTGTAGCCTCCTTATGTTTGTATCTAGAGAATTGGGGATTTAAGAGCTTCCCTCAGGTTGTAGCCTAAGAAACTAGGGGGTTGGAGCCTCCTTCCAGTTGCAGTTGGAAAACAAAGGAAGTTGGTGCTTCCAATGATTGTAATTCTTCAAGACATATAAGAAAAAGCATTTCGTGGTTTTATCCCGCTTTGGGTTTCCACGTAAAACACTGGTGTACTATGTATGCGTATGATTGTTCATTTCTAATTTACTCTACAATTATTGGATGATAATGCTACATTGATATTTCACTTGGATTATATGGTTAAAAAGGATTAAATTTCTCTATTACTGATTACCCCCCCCCTCTTAGTAATCCAATAATAATCACTTATTGCTTGAACATTTCTTACATAATCCCTACAATCTATAGATTTATGTCCAAAGTTAGTACAATTAAAACAAAGACCATAAAATAAATTTACATACCTGGGAGTGAACGATCTTATTTGTGGTGTATGCCTTCTAAATTCTTTCCTTGGATAATCGTGATATTCTCTTCTGTTGATCCCTTCATCATGATTGAATATTCTTTGTTTCTTCAATGTGGAAGGTTTTGTGGAAGATGTATCTCTATTATACTCATTCTTCTTTGATTCTTGCTGACCATGATTCCTTCCTTTCAGTACTTCTTCATAACTCTTGCCTTTTTATTCATTCTTCCTTTATGGAAACATGGAGTGTTTCTCTTGAACTTTATTTACTAATGATGTGGATTTTTCTCTCTCTTCAATGTTCTTATTGAGCTTGATGATTTTAACTTTCAATGTGACAACTTCTTCTTCAAGCTTCTCAATCTCTTCTTCTTTCTTCATTATCTCAATCTTAATGACTTATTTTGTTCTCTTTGCTTCCTCAAGTTGAATTTTCAAGGAAATTATTTCTTCTTCAATTCTTCTTTCTCATTGACTGAATTCTACTTCAATATTTTTTTCCTTAAGTTCTTCTTTCTTCTCTACTTCTTTTCTTAGTGATACAATTTCAACTTCTAGACACTACGTTTCTTCCAACAGATTTTTGCATGTTTTTTCAATGCTTCTGGCTTCTTCTACTTGGAAGTTTTTAGACTATTGAAAACATTCCTTTACCTTGATCAATTCTTTCTCAAGAGACTTTTTATTCTCTTTCATTCTTTAGATCATCTAGTGCACTGATTAGTTCTGCTTCAAGATATACTATTTCTTCTTCACAATCTTCTTCATCTGCATATGTCTGACATGATACGAATTTGTCTTCTTGTTTTATTCTTGTATCTTATTTAGAATTCTCTGGATTTGTGATGGGATATTCCTTGGAATAGATATTATGTAGCTTATCCCAAAGTTCTTTAGCTGATGAAAATTATCCCACTCTGTCTTTTACTGGATCAGGTAATCGTTCCCATATGAAATCCATTATTATTTTGTTGTTTCTTGTTAAATCCTTCATGGATGTAGTATTTGGCTTCTTTGAACCAATGTATCATGTAAAAACTAATTTCCAAACTTCATATCCTTGTTCCTATAAAAACGTTTCCATCTTGATATTCCACATATCATATCTCTGACAATTTTGACCATCAAACGGTGGTACCCCAAACATACCATACTCCATGATATCCCTTCTTGTGGTTAAAATGTTTCCTGAAGGAACCGACTCTGATACCAATTTTTTGAATAATGAGAGGAGGGGTGAATCGATATGAGAAATTTTACCAATTTTAACCACAATATATAAACTTCAACTTTATCAGCAATATATCATCAATGTGTCAGCTATGATTGCATTTAATATATCATGAGAATATAAACATAAGAACCATCACATCAAAAAATTCACATCAAATACACAGTACACCACAATTTACGTGGAAAACCAGATGGGATAAAACCACAAAATGATTTCTTATATATTATCAAGAATACATTCATTGGAAGCACAAAATTCCCAATTATTCAGATACAACTGGAAGGAGGATATGGCCCCATTTTTACAGGCTCGAACCTGGAGGAAGCTACAATTCCCTGAATTCTCTGGCTCCAACTAGAAGGAGGATAGAACCCCCTGATTCTCATGCTCCAACCTAAAGGAAGCTCCAACTCCCTTAGTTCTCCATCACCAACCAAAAGGAGGCTACAACCCCCTTTTATTTTTTCATCCTTTCACCCTGAAATATAAGTGTAGACCATTTGTCACTACCAAAATCACTGCCACTGTCACATCAACATGTAACATATCAACTTTTCACTATATCCAACCTATCACTGTCATTGTACCATCAAATTGTAACTTTCACCGTACCATCAACCTATCACATCAACTTTCCATTTCCACTGTTATTGTCACTGACATACCATCATCAACCTATCACCATTGTTGATACTCAACAATACCAGATCCTCTCACATGGATACCATCACCAAATCATGTACATCAACAATGTACATCAACCTGTATCAACCATATTTCAATCATGCACCAACACCTATACCGAACCATCCATCAAACATGCACAAAAAATTGTACCAAACTATGCATCAAATAATCTAGATGGATTTCGTTGGCCTACCACATATTCCAATTGGCTCGTTTTGGCAGTTTTCCAGTTTGGCAGTTTTTTCCTAGTTTTCGGGTCCTTGACTTTCAGGGTTGTTTTGAGGCCCTAAAAAACATTTTTAGGGATCACCACAGTTAGGTTATAGATGGATTTAGAGTCTGATGGAAACATGTGTATTCCTCGTATATAAATTTCCAACAAGATATCGTGTGCCTAAAATGGAGATCATATGCAGATGTTATGACCCTAGAAAGTTGATGCACTCACTTACCCAAATGGGGTCTGTTATCCCCGATATCTAGGGATAACTAGGAGATCATGTCTCGAGGCCCACAGGTCCTAGACATGGAGTACCGAGAGAAGGATTGACCTGAGCATGGCCTTGGAGGGCCCATCCTTCCTCTTCTTCATCAGACTTGTCCTGTCAGCAGCAGCAACTTCCATCACCATTGGCTTGGACTTGCATCGGAAAGGACTCTTGCTCCATGAGGTAATTAGTCAAAGGTATCATGGTATGTGTCATTTTTTATCATTATAACCTTCTTATATATGCATTAGGTTCCTTTCATTTCTAATGACTGCTTGGATCTTACACTAATCCACTTGACCATTGTTGGGGTGATTGATGGGGTGATTTAGCAAGCTTGTATTCATGGGTTTTGGTTATCCACCAAAGGGGATTTGCAGAGCCATCATTCTGCTCCCACCATTCTATCATTTTACATCTTATCTCCTGCACATCCATCCCATTCCCCTAGTCTAGCCATTAGGATGACCTTTTGAGGGTTACACTTTGTCTTGTGGGAAGAAGGGGCTAAAGGCCCAGGGGGTAAAAGCAACTGGTAAAAGATAAAATCCACAGGAAATGAAACCTAGAGATACTTCGCCCAAGGATCCCTGAGAAGGCAATAAAAGGCCTCTTAATAAGAAACTAAAGGGACCCTAAGAAAAATAGTAAAACAAGACCTAACCAAGAGGATGGGAGGTATCATCATGAGTCGGCCCATTATGTTCATAGGTATCCAACAGTATGACATTGCCACTATCTGGTCAC
>ML782806.1:951464-980157 GCA_009831015.1 Picea engelmannii
AGTATGACATTGCCACTATCTGGTCACCACGCCAGGGCAGTGACCTTTGGTTGCATGGCCAAGGGAAAGGGGGTCTCATCACGAGCCAGCCTTATCATTTCTGTGAAGATACCAGTGGGTAACACTGTCAGCTATGGTCACCATGCCAAGTCAGTTTCCTCTGGTCAGACCTTGAAGTAAAAAGGAAAGAAAAGCAATAAATGAAAAATAAAGGCAATAAATGGCTTGGAAAAAATGCATCCATGACGAGTACAACTCGCCTCCTACAAAGGCACCCATAGACAACACCCGCCCTTGGTCCTACTATGACTGGACATCCCTAGACTGTATCACCTCATAAAACATGGCTTGAATAATATTCTGAGGAAACTTTCCTTTTCTTGTGGGTATTAGCCCAATAGGTTATTTTGTTGGTCTTCTCCAGCTTTGTATAGTAGATCTGTGTAATGTCTTTGAGCTCTTAGATGATATCCTAGGGATTTCATGCATGTATTTGATAAATTTAATGATGAAATATGACTGACATTGCTATGATCCCTAGGACTGATGAGCCCATGGAGGGCGTAGTCTTTGATGTTTAGGACCATACTCGGTGGATAGGTACCAGTGCACCAGTACACATGGGAATACGATTAGTTCAGACCTCCATGGGGTTGAAGATCCCATCAGATGGTTGCTAGGATGGCAGAGGCAGGACACCATTGTCATGAGAATTTGCATGAAGAAGACAGAAGGACGTTCCACTAGGACACCATAGCAGAGCCCGGTCTAGGGGGGATCACTCACTACAGATGGGACGATTGATTTTGATGGACAGGACGTCACCTAAGGCAGCTGGACATTTTTCTGGAGCGTGTGGCAGTGTGTTGGGGTCATTTGGCACGTGTGGCAGCTTGGAGAAGCCCTAGAAGGGCCAACGTTCTGCTTCTTGGATTCTGATCTTGCCCAAAAAGGGCCAACGTCTCCCTCAGAGGGGCCTGACGTCTCCTTTTTGATCTCATGTTATGACATTTTTAGCATTTAATGTGACAAACAGTGGAATATTGTTAGTCAGCCTTGCTGGTTGTTTTAAATGACCTATTTTGTAATTAAAGGTCATTAGGATGATATAAATAGAGGATGTTGCCTCTCATTTTGATATAACACAACTCACTCTCTTGCGAGAGAATCATTTTTAGTCTTTGTCTTGGGATTTTTGCTCTTGGAAGTGAGGCGCAACTCTTGTGGAGGATCATCTTTGGCATTTTTATGGTGTTTTCTATCATTGGAAGGTTTACAACTAGGGTTTGATAAGCTCTTCATTGATTTGTAAGTGTATTTCTCATGCAAAACTTCTTAAATGAATGGTTGTAGGTTAAATATCTTGCATTTATTGTTACATTGTTATTATTTTGCTTAATCATTGAAACCCTAGGTAGCAAGCACACAAGTAGGTCCTTGATATATGTCCCCATGGTAGAAAACTTGTTTTAGCCATTGATTAAGGAGGATATAGCCTAGTCGTTGCTACACTAATTCCCCTTTTTCAGAGTTAGATTTTGAACATAAGTTGAAGAAAGAAGACATCCTAGGCCTAATTAATTTTACACTTAGGGTTTTGACTTTTAGGGTTTGAAAGGCCTTGCTCTTTCAACACTTTTCACCCCTAGATTTATCTTTTGAAGCTAGCCATTTTGCCAAGGATTTTTTAAGGAAAGAGGGAGGAGCATGAGGCCTTGCTTAAGCAACACCGGAATGAGCCTCCTCCCCTTAGGTTTTTGACTCTATGGCCCTGCCATTGCAGCACCATAGAGCCTAACTCTCTTGTCCTTAGATTTAGACTCTCTCGAGACCTAGCCCTTGCTTATTGACTCCATAATACCCTAAGGCACTAGTCTAACTCTCCAATGTTGAGCTTCTTGTGCCCAAAAAACACTTTCAAACTTATTAAATTTGATACACTAACTAACCCTAATGTCTAACTAACCCTAGATTTATGATGACGTCATGCCTTGTTTGAACTCTAAAGTTGATAGAAAACGTTGTGGCTAAGTCATCCAATGATAGACATTGATGTGTTGATAATTTTCATTGACCTATTTGCAAAACGTTGAGCTCTTTATCTACCAAACTAACCATAAAGAAGGCTGACGTCACCTCTAGTGAGCTTGACGCAACACTCCTATCTTGTGTGAGAAATTGATGATATTCTATGCTAATTCTAAGATTGATTATATACAAGAACTGTTATATCATTTCCAGTGTTTATTAAGAAGTAACATTATAAGCAATAGTCATTTTTGCAATCATTGACTTCGTCAATAATTACTGCTATTTATGCTCACGTATATTAAATGTTGATAGTCATAAATCTATGAAGTGCTAACCACTATTTGCATGCATTAGTTTTATTGTTTCCTTGTCTCGCAAACAGGTACCTATTTTGTGGTTTATCTTCATCTTGACTATCTTCTTGGCAGTAATCTGTGAAAGGGAAAACTTACCTTGATCCTCTAATCCTTTGCCTTTCAAAACCCCAGATTGCCAGGGACATCTCCCTTCGGTTTAGCCACCCTAAATAGAAAGAGCCCCCCATCGAGGTGACAGTGGGTGGGGAAGCTACTGTTACGCCAGTTTGACCCTTAAACTTCAAATACTTGACCTAAACAACAAACTAAGCGATAACATTTTGGCATCGTTGTCGGGGAACACTGAGTCAATCTTCCTTAATGACAAACCTTTGGTAAGCCTTGCCTCAAAGACCTTTTCTTACAAGCTTACCTGGCAAATCCACTACAACTTTTCCCTCTATTCTTTGGTAGTTTTAGGAAAACTATCTGGCGACTCCACAAACCAAAGGGAGGTTCAATAACCCTCCTCTAGCTTTCAAAAGGAAGCCTCCTGCTAATTCACCTGTTGTCAAGTCACTTTTTGGAAAGATACTTCCTTTAAACATGTCTACTTCTCAGACCGGTACTACAAACCCAGTCAACAATCAAAGACAATGGTCATCTACCTTATTCAAGCCTTTAGACATGTCTGCCATACCTGGTTACCCTAGGCAAATGCCACCTAAATATGAGAAGTGGTTGCCTAAGTTTACCGACACTGATGCTACTAGTGCCGAAGAGCATATGAGTAATTTATGGGCATTTTTTCAGCTTCACCCCATTAGTGATGATGCTAAAGACTTGGTCATGAAGCTCTTCTCTGCTACCCTTTATGATGCTGCAAGATGTTGGTATCTTGGCCTACCTGATGGAAGTGTTAAGACCATGGATAGACTTGAAGAGATCTTCCTTAGAAGGTGGAGTATCAAAAAAGACCCGAACATGCTACTCACCTGACTAAATGGCATTGCCAGATGTGAGAATGAATCCATTCGGGAGTTTCATACCAGGTTTGAAGCCTTACTCTAACGAATTCCCCCAAGCCATCATCTGAAAGATGATTACCTTGTTCACGTTTATACTAGATCTTTCAATGGCCAATTAGGGTATCTCCTCAGAGACAAAGACCCTTAATCCATTCAAGAATCCCAAGATATTGCAACAAATATTGAACGAAATATTCTTTCATCCAAGATTGAGCCTTTTGCCAACCCTAGGGGGAAAGTAGACATCAAGCAGAAAACAATACACAATGTTGATCCTGCTTCGGATCTTTGCACCAGTATGAGTAAGATACAATCTTCAGTAGATAGCATCATGAAGAATCAAGAGGAAATGATGAACCAGATCGTGAAACTTGAGAACTCCCATACCCAGTCGCCTAGACCTCCATTCAAAGGGCCATTCCAAAAAGGGAATCAAAACTACAAGCTGAAGAATGAGAATGAAGTCCCGAATACTCTGGCCTCTGCAAATAGTGTTGATGAAAATCCCTGGTGTCTGGAGTGCAACGAAGCACATTGGGAGAACGAGTGTCCTTATAATGCCATCCAACAACAAGTCAACACCTTTGACTGCATCTCAGATTTCCATCAGATAAACATCACTGAGGCAGAACATCAACAAGCCTTGAAGGAAGAAGCCCGAGCAACAAGGTTAGCAATAATCAACAACTTGGACCAAGAATCACGAGAGAAGCTGAAGAAGCAATAAGTCCAAGTATATCGGAGAAGGAACCCAAGCCAACCTACAAGTGATCAATCAAAGTCCTCTGAAGTTCATCCTCCTAAAAGCCCAAAAGCTGATAAGATTACCCTTGATTTTAACCTTGAAGGAGCTTTATCGAAGATGCATGTGAATGTTCCTCTAAAAGAATCCATTAAGAGCCCTTCTATTAAAGAACGCTTCAACACCTTATTTTCAGGAACGAATGAGCCTATGGACCCCCCCGATTATGTTACAAGATGATCATTTTAGAATCAATTACAGTGAAAATCCTCCTTTCTTCATGACTCTTGTGATGAACAATAAATATCTCAATAATTGCATGCTGGATATAGGAGTTGGCGCAAACATTATGTCTCTTAAAGTCATGCAGAAGATGGGCCTGAAGGTAACCAGGCCTTACAGAAATGTGTGTGGATTTGAATCCAAAGCTATACCCACACATGGTGTAATTGAAAACCTCGAAGTACAACTGAAGGAATTCCCCGAGAAGACAGTTTGCATAGACATTATAGTTGTCGATGTACCAGATGCATGGGGAATGATTTTGTCTAGGAAGTTTGGTGCAATGATAGGCGGGTCACTTGAGATGGATCTCACTTTTCTACGGTTGCCTCTGAAAGATGGAACAACTGGACAATTACTCAATATGCCGATCACTAGAACTCATGTGCAAAATGTTGTTCCTACTGTGAATGAAGCACAGAAAGATGTGGTACAAACTCTTCAAGAGTATTCTCTGGAAGACATGCCTTTTACTACGGAAGAAGACTTTGACCAGATTGAGTGGCCCAAGAAAGAGGAATATCAACAACTCCCAGATCAGTTTCAGAACAAAGAAGTGGGGACGATAAAAATAATAAAAATACCAAAGAATGAAGAAGATGTATAGATACACCCATCTCACCAAGAAACCTTTATTCCAGAAGCCCACCCACCTCCCTCAGTACAATACACCAGGGTTGTTCAAGGAACTAACAAACACAAGATCCAAAAATACAAGGAGGGAGAGTTAGTATGGATGTGGGATATTCAGAAAGGAGAGCCTACTAATGTAAAGGGAAGTACACAATCATGGCTCGAACCCTTCAAGGTCGGAATGGAATCAGTAGATAACTCTTATTACTTATCCACCTTAGAAGGAAGAAGGCGCTTATTACCCATCAGCGGACGGCCCCTCAAACCCCACCAAGGTGGTGGGACATGATTATACAGGTAAGTATGAGTAGGTAGGCATTTATGTGTATTATACCATCTGCATTTATTGTTTGTTTCCCTTATATATGCATCTTGATTTTTTTATCTCATATGTATACATGTATTATTTTGCGGGGTGGCAATACCACCCCACCTTTTGTCGCTGATTCTTTCTTGTCAAGTGTGAGCAGGTCTACAGGTTTATTCTAGAGATTGTTGAGGTTCTCATGTGCTCTACGGTTAGCACATGTCCCCGAGTTGGAGCCAGATGTTATCCCCGATATCTAGGGATAACTAGGAGATCATGTCTCGAGGCCCACAGGTCCTAGACATGGAGTACCAAGAGCAGGATTGACCTGAGCATGGCCTTGGAGGGCCCATCTTTCCTCTTCTTCATCAGACTTGTCCTGTTAGTAGTAGTAGCTTCCATCACCATCGGCTTGGACTTGCATCAGAGATGACTCTTTCAACATGATGTAATTGGTCAAAGGTATCATGGTATGTGTCATTTTTTTATCATTATAACCTTCTTATATATGAATTAGGTTCCTTTCATTTTTTATGACTGCTTGGATCTTACACTAATCCACTTGACCATTGTTGGGGTGATTGATGGGGTGATTTAGCAAGATTATATTCATGGGTTTTGGTTAGCCACCAAAGGGGATTTGGAGAGGCATCGTTCCGCTCCCACCATTCTATCATTTTACATCTTATCTCCCGTACATCCATCCCATTCCCCTAGTCCGACCATTAGGATGACCTTTTGAGGGTTACACTTTGTCTTTTGGGAAGAAGGGGCTAAAGGCCTAGGGGGTAAAAGAGGCTGGTAAAAGATAAAATCCATAGGAAATGAAACCTAGAGATGAGGCAATAAAAGGCCTCTCGATAAGAAACTAAAGGGACCCTAAGAAAAATAGTAAAACAAGACCTAACCAAGAGGATGGGAGGTCTCATCATGAGCCAACCCATTATGTTCATAGGTATCCAGCAGTATGACATTGCCACTATCTGGTCACCATGCTAGGGAAGTGACCTTTGGTTGCATGGCCAAGGGAAAGGGGGTCTCATCATGAGCCAGCCTTATCATTTTTGTTAAGATACCAGTGGGTAACACTCTCAGCTATGGTCACCACGCCAAAGCAGTGTCCTCTGGTCAGACCTTGAAGTAAAAAGGAAAGAAAAGCAATAAATGAAAAATAAAGGCAATAAAGGGCTTGGAAAAAATGCATCCATGATGGGTACATCTTGCCTCCTACAAAGGCACCCACAGACAACACCATCCCTTGGTCTTACTGTGACTGGACATCCCTACACTGTATCACCTCATAAAACATGGCTTGAATAATCTTCTGAGGAAAATTTCCTTTTCTTGTGGGTATTATCCCAATAGGTTATTTTGTTGGTCTTCTCCAGCTTTGTATAGTAGATCTGTGTAATGTCTTTGAGCTCTTAGATGATATGCTAGGGATTTCATGCATGTATTTGATAAATTTAATGATGAAATATGACTGACATTGCTATGATCCCTAGGACTGATGAGCCCATGGAGGGCGTAGTATTTGATGTGTAGGACCATACCCGGCGGACAGGTACCAGTGGACCGGTACACATGGGGATATGATTAGTTTGGACCTCCATGGGGATGAAGAGCCCATTAGATGGTTGATGGGATGGCAGAGGCAGGACAACATTGTGATGAGCATTTGCACAAAGAAGATAGAAGGATGTTCCACCAGGACACCATAGCAGAGCCCGGTCTAGGGGGGATCACCCACTGCAGATGGGACGATTGCTTTTGATGGATAGGACGTCACCTGAGGTAGCTGGACGTTTTTCTGGAGCCCGTGGCAGTGTGTTGGGGTCATTTGGCACGTGTGGCGGCTTGGAGAAGCCCTAGAAGGGCCAACGTTCTGCTTCTTGGATGTTGATCTTGCCCAAAAAGGGCCAACATCTCCCTCAGAGGGGCCTGACGTCTCTTTTTTGAGCTCATGTTGTGACATTTTTAGCATTTAATGTGACAAACAGTGTAATATTGTTAGTCAGCCTTGTCGACTGTTTTAAATGACCTATTTTGTAATTAAAGGTCATTAGGATGATATAAATAGAGGATGTTGCCTCTCATTTTGATATAACACAACTCACTCTCTTGGGAGAGAATCATTTTTAGTCTTTGTCTTGGGATTTTTGCTCTTGGAAGTGAGGCACAACTCTTGTGGAGGATCATCTTTGGCATTTTTATGGTGTTTTCTATCATTGGAAGGTTTACAACTAGGGTTTAATAAGCTCTTCATTGATTTGTAAGTGTATTTCTCATGCAAAACTTCTTAAATGAATGGTTGTAGGTTAAATCTCTTGGATTTATTGTTACATTGTTATTATTTTGCTTAATCATTGAAACCCTAGGTAGCAAGCACACAAGTAGGTCCTTGCTATATGTCCCCATGGTAGAAAACTTGTTTTAGCCATTGATTAAGGAGGATATAGCCTAGCCGTTGCTACACTAATTCCCCTTTTTTTGAGTTATCTTTTGAACATAAGTTGAAGAAAGAAGACGTTCTAGGCCTAATTAATTTTACACCTAGGGTTTTGAATTTTAGGGTTTGAAAGGCCTTGCTCTTGCAACACTTTTCACCCCTAGATTTATGTTTTGAAGCTAGCCATTTTGCCAAGGATTTTTTAAGGAAAGAGGGAGGAGCATGAGGCCTTGCTTAAGCAACATCGGAATGAGCCTCCTCCCCTTATGGTTTTGACTCTATGGCCCTGCCATTGTAGCACCATAGAGCCTAACTCTCTTGTCCTTAGATTTAGATTCTCCCGAGACCTAGCCCTTGCTTCTTGACTCCATAATACCCTAAGGCACTAGTCTAAATCTCCAACGTTGAGCTTCTTGGGCCAAAACAACACTTTCAAACTTCTTAAATTTGAAACCCTAACTAACCCTAACGTCTAACTAACCCTAGATTTATGATGACATCATGCCTTGTTTGAACTCTAAAGTTGATAGAAAACGTTGTGGCTAAGTCATCCAATGATAGACATTGATGTGTTGATAATTTTCATTGACCTATTTGCAAAACGTTGAGCTCTTTGTCTACCAAACTAACCATAAAGAAGGATGACATCACCTCTAGTGAGCTTGACACAGCGCTCCTGTCTTGTGTGAGAAATTGATGATATTCTATGCTAATTCTAAGATTGATTATATACATTGAATGTTATATCATTTCCAATGTTTATTGAGAAGTAACATTATAAGCAATAGTCATTTTTGCAATCATTGACTTCGTCAATAATTACTGCTATTTATGCTCACTTATATTAAATGTTGATAGTCATAAATCTATGAAGTGATAACCACTATTTCCATGCATTAGTTTTATTGTTGCCTTGTCTCACAAACAGGTGCCTATTCTATGGTTTATCTTCATCTTGACTATTTTCTTGGTGGTAATCTATGAAAGGGAAAACTTACCTTGATCCTCTAATCCTTTGCCTTTCAAAACCCCAGATTGCCAGGGACGTCTCCCTTGGGTTTAGCCACCCTAAATAGAAATATCTCACCGTCGAGGTGATAGTGGGTGGGGAAGCTCCTGTTACACCAGTTTGACCCTTAACCTTCAGCTACTTGACCTAAACAACAAACTGAGCGATAACAGGGCCCACATGAGTTTTGGCGCTTCATCTCCTAGGGTTAGGTTTTTGGATGTCTAGGGTTTTTTACATTCATGGTTATTATAAAAATGCCTACAGAGCCTCATTATAGTCATCTTCTTTTGAATGAGTGAAATCATCACATCTCTTCTCAGAGATAAGACACCACCATTCTAGCATGCTTGGTTTCTATTGCATTTTACAGTTTCAACTTATTTCCTTATTGAATAGAAACCAATTTTATTGTATATTTGATATTCTGTGTTAAGAACCTTTTGATAATAATATGTATTGATTTCGTTCTTCTCATAAAATCTATATCAATGGTATAATATCAGTCTTCTCCTTGTAATTCTTAATGCATGTCCATAACAAGTTCAGGGTACAAAGAATTGGGTCTCAAGCTTGTTTCTCTTGAGGAAAAAAGATCTTGCATGCCCAAGAAATATCTCATGGTGGGAGAAAATAAATACGATGAGACAGGGGATCCATTCAAAATGTTGCTCGAGGAATCCCTCACGCAACAGAGGAACGATATGATAGATATTATGCACAAATCCTTTAGCGACTACCAACAGGCGAGGCATCTTCCTCAAACAGAGGCGTCACACCCTTCAAGGTACAAATCAACTTCGATATTCCTATATTTGAAGGTCAGATAGATGCATATGTTGTAGACAAATGGTTGAATCTACTAGAAGGGTATTTATTTGTCCATAACTTCTTGAATAGAGAAAAGATTAATTGTTCCCTCCTCAAAGTCCTTCCCCATGTCAAAGATTGGTGGGAAACATTTTGTGAGAAGAAGGAAACAAAGGAACCCTCATTATTTACAGTCGTGGTTACATAGGAGTCCTTCATGGATGCTATTAAGGAACAATACTACCTGATGGAAGTTATGATTACCTGTACACAAAATGGACCACACTGCAATAGGAAAGAGACCAAGCAATGCCTAAGTTCAAAACTTTCTTCCATACCTTGCGCACCAAGTTGGGTATCAAATATTCTGAGCATCATCTAGTGCTCAAGTATCATGAAGGTCTTCATAGATACATCTAGGCCAAAATGGAGTTTCTATATATCTCATTCTTGGGTGCAACTTACCGATATTCCCTCAAAATCGATCAAAATCTCAAACCAAAGCTCCGGGAATTTGGACCTGGGAACACCTCACAACAAAAGCCAAGAAAGGGTGGCGCCAACCTGCAGAACAAAGGACATATAAAATATGGACCACCTCAGGACAACCAGTCCATGTCGCAAGCAAAGAAGGACACCGAAAAGATAAAGAAAGATATCGAGAAGTGGTGTGACTTCCATAAGAGCCCCTGGCATAACACTATTGATTGTCACTCAAAGCAATCATTGGTGGATGAGGTAAAATCCTCTTAATCAAATGCGGGTTATGACTTTGATTTAGAGCCAGAAAGGGGGAGACAGATCATTGACGTCGAACCCAGTGCTACTATTTCTACCACCAAGCTCCAACCTAGTGAATCAGATAAGCTAGAGGAAGGTGAGCACCTTTTTCATTCATGGATGTGGGTGAAGGGTACCCCACTCCACTTCATCATTGATAGCAGTAGACAGAAAAAAATCATCTCAACATATTTTTTCAAGGGAGTCACCCTATCGACAATGCTGCACCCGCAACCCTACACCATCAGATGGCTCCACCAAGGAAGCGACATCCATGTAAGCTAACAATGTTGCCTATCATATGGAATCAAGCCCTTCAAAGATGAGGTATTGTGTGATTTGTCCCCTCTAGAATTTTTTAATGTTCTTTTGGGCCAACCATATTTATGGAAACGCCATGATGTATATGATTCTAGGCTTCTTAGTGTTATTATTACTTTGAACAAGAAATTGCACATGATACCTGAGGCAGTCCCACCTAGTGTTATTTCCTTCATCTCTTCCAAGAAATGCAGTAAGGTCATCTCTTAGATGAGGAAGTTTGTCTTCTTCATGATTATCTCTCAAAATGAGCGAAAGATCGCACCCACATTTAGGGTCTCTATAGTCGACCTCTCCACACAACATAAGAAAGTGGATAAGGTTGTGGAAGGATACTCAGATATCTTCTCCTCATGTACCGGGGTACCTCTGCACCGTATTAAGATTGATCTGAAGTCTGGCTACCACCAGGTCCTGATAGAAAAAACAAATATATGGAAGATCTCCTTCGAGTCAAAGGAAGGTCTTTTTGAATGTTTGGTCATACCCTTTGATGCAGCCCCCCTCCCCTCCTGGGGTTCTACGACCTCCAGGTCTAGGATATTTCTTTTGTTTGAGTCGAATCGACTCTTTGGGCTCCTCATTGAGCCCAAAACAATTATACATGGGCCCCTCTTTCTCCTTTCGGTGCAGGACTCATGATACTCGCACCCTATGTCTGCACACTCTGGGCACTCTTCATTTTGAGGGCACTAGCTCCTTTTCACTTGCTCCTTCCTACATATGCCCCTTTGCTATGATATTGTGGAAATATGCGATTGCGAGACTGGGTAAGAATGGTTTTAGAACAACCTGCTTTTCTCCCCACAATTCACTACAAAGCACTATGTATGCCCTTGGAAATACTGTGGTTCCAATTGCGGCCCGCTCAAGGAAAATTAACATCTGAGCATGTCTTGGGTCCCCAATCCTTCTCTTTCATCTATCTCTAGCATTTGGACATTGCCTCTCAATCAATGGATGCTATCAAATATCCTTTCCTGCCTCCTATGCATGATTTCATATCTGTGTGAGTTCTCTACACGTAGCTCCCCTCTAAATCAATGGCTAAGGTTGATTTCACCTTTCAGTCTTTGGGACTTTCAACTCTCAACCTTAACCTTCCTCTGTATGGAAATCTTCTAGAGTGGAAGATCTGCTACCACCTATCCCTGTGAATCTATGACCAGTATCCCCTCCATGAATCCGGCCTTCAGGAGTTTCAATTCTTAGTTTGCCAATGCTCCTGGAGGGATTTCTTTGAAATGACAAATTTCCTTCCATGCATCCTTCTATATCGATGGTTCAGCTCTCATTTTGGAACTTTGACCTCCTCAACTGAATCAATGGTCCTTCAAACTCCTCCTCGATCAATGATCGAGATCTCCTTCGAGACTTCGACGCTTTCACCCTTTTTCTTTCCTCCGGAGTGCTCTGTACCCAGAGTTCTAGATCTGGCACCATGCATCCTCTTTCAAATCAACAGCTGGTGTTCACTTGAGGACTTCAACCTTTAGCAATTTAAAATCTCAACACATGCAAATCTCCAGAGTGTCGAATCTTCTGACACCTGTCCTCCTTGATCCAAAGACTATCCAACGGAGTGAATCTCCATCCTTCACGTTTCCCCTTGCATATCAACAATCTGCGTTCTCTTGTGGGGTCAACAACTCTTAGAAGTTTTGGCCTTCATCACTTCAGAACATTCTGAAACACTTCTTCAAAAAAAACCCAGAGTATGATCCCTTGAAGTTCATGATCTGGTGACACCTGTCCAAACCAGATTGATGACTATCGTTCGCTTTGTTGTTTGGGATTCAACGATTTCAAACCCTTCTCCTTCGCGTTCTCCTGGAGTGAGTCCACCCAAATTTCACGATCTTTTTCCACATGCCCTTTTTGGATCTAATGGTCCAAATTCTCTTCGGGTCTTTGGTTCTTCGATGCTTCGGCTCTTCGGTGCTTTGGGATTTGGGAGTCTCAAAATCCTATACACTCATTTCTCCCGGAGTGCATCTATCTAAAATCTCAGATCTATTGACAACTATCTCCTCGTAGATCGACAGCCCTCAACTCTTCAGCTATTCGGGGTTCAGATGCTTCAACATTCCATCCTCATATTTCTCTTAATATCAAAACTTGTTGACGTGTGTCCCTCTAAATCTGACGGTTTAGATTCCCTCCAGCTCTTCGACTCTTTGGACTTCAGAAGTTTCAAACTTCTGTGTGCTCATTCCTCCTGGAGCGTCTTCACTGGAATTTCATGTATTTCTGCCATGCATCCTCGTAGATGATGGACAATATCAACTGACTTCGGGACTTTAGTACTTTAACAAGTCTACCCTCCTATGGATACACAGTGTTAAAGCTTATGTACTTACCTCCAGATCTAAAGGTTGTTGATCCTCTGCGCTCATATCCAACGGATGGCATCCGTTTCCCTCTTCTGTGCTTCTTCTGTTCGCTGGACACTGATCTAACGGTCTAGGATTCTCACTACAACCGATCTAAATGTTGTTGTTGCTCCTCCTCCTGATCTCTTGACTTCTTCTGACTTGGAAGATTTATGTAAGTGTTCAAAGGTTCCTACCTTGATCTTTGTTCTGTGGACCTGACTATTTGAATCTTGCTTATTCTTTTGAAAGCATTATCTCTTTCAAGTTTGATCTCCTTGAATATTTCAATCTCCCATGCACTCCTTTCATTTTTGGGATTTTTTCAAACTCAGATCCGAAGGATTTCTTGAAAAGAAATTCTTCTCGCCCTCCTGGCATTCTCCTTGGTCGATGCACGCCTGGCAGAGCTCTTCCTTAGAGAGTGTTCAGTAACCCTGTCTCTTTTAGAACTCACCATAGATTTCTTCCTTTTCACTCCTTGCACTTCTTGATGAAGGTTCAATGGTATCTCTCCTGAGCTTCACTGAGGTTAACTCACCTCTTTCAACGCACTCCTTGCGGACTATGTGCACTCCTTGTACTCGAAACTCACCTGAGAGAAACAATTGAAAGTTATGCAATTCTTCACCCATTCACGCATTCAAAACATGAACAACATATACAAACTAATAATGAACACAAATACATAAACACACTATATGCGGGAAAAGCTATGTTTCTATTATCTCTATGTGCTTATACAGATATTTACAAAAACTGGATTGCAACAGAGTCCTAGTTCTCTAAATCTCTCCTTCAATAACTATCCTACCTCTCATCCTAACTCTATTTTGAGTTCTTATTCTAAGACCTCTATCAAGATATCTCCCTATATCTCTCATTTACAAAAGAGGGCTCTACGACCTTATCCTCTCCACCTTCTTTGTGTCATCACTATCTCAGTTAAGACACCATACCCCTACGACTTCATTACAATGAATGATGATCTAGAACTGACTACGATATAGATCTACTTACAAGAAACCATTTAAGGCGACCATATCCACTACGTGTACAAAGGCATGGCTTGGTTCTTACAGCCTTACAACACAAATCCTTATAGGATCAGATTTCAAATTTAAAAATGGGAGGGTCAATGCCTCTCCCTCTCTGAAATGTGGGCTGATGTGATGGAATGTTGGTGTGTTGCTGAGGTGGAGCAATTCTCTTGCATCATACTCCACTATTGGGAAAATCATGATCTCCCTCTCATGAGCTCCTCTTCTCCAATGTTGAAATCCTCCTAGATCCCAAACTCTTCCTTGGAGTCGTCCTCTTGCTCCTCTCCAGCGATGTTGTTGTTGTTGTTGTTGTTGTTGTTGCTTCTTCTATTTATTCCATGTTGCTATGGAATTATCTCTTCTATTCAGCTCCCCTTTGTTGATTACTTATGTTGACCTTAACATTAGCTTCCTGACCTCCTCTATCACCCTGTCCAGCTCCTCCAGTGGATGGTTCTCCTTATGCAGTCTTCTCATCTACTCTTCTTCCTTATCAATGGGTAGATAATCTTGATCCCCCGTATCATTTTCTTCTTCAGTGGAATCAGATTTCCACTCTATTGTAAACTTCAGTTACGTAGTCTCATCGTTGAGCTATTGTTCAGCTTCCTCCACTAACATATTGTCTTCTTCTCTCAGCTCCTCTGCTGGTACATCTCCAGCTCCCTCCAACTGTTCCTTTTGCTGGTATGCTCCTCCATTTACTTCCAAATTGACCTCTCAGATGTGCAATATTTGCACCATTACCCTTCTCTCCGGGGATTCCAATTCTTCATACATCTCAGCAAAATCCATGTTGTCTATTTCCTCCTCTGTTGCAGGCTTCAGTGCTACAATCATCTCCTGTTCATCTTCCTGGTTGAAATGTTTGAGCCATTCTTTTGAATTATCTTCTCCTTCTGTTGGGTAGACATCAATGTCTACCCCATTTCTTCCTCTTTAACAGTTTCTGTTGGCTGTCTTTCTTCTGTTGCTGCACCTTCATCATGTGCACTAGCCTCTACTTGGTTGTTTGGTAGGAATGTCTTGATCCCTCCAATAATCAGAATGATCCTTTGATCCTCTTCTTTGATGGTGGAAGTATTTATCTTCTCATCATATTCATTCACATGGTCTGGAAATCCACATGAATCTTCACCTATCAACACTCCTTGTTGTCCTGAACTCACTTCTGAGCTCCTGATACTTTAAGACAGTCTCATTTCTTTCCCCCTACCCACCTAGAAATTTATGACTTCTCTTCTACCCACCTAGCAGTCTATGAGATAAATCGATCCCATCTCATTGCCCACCTGGCAATCTGAAATTTCATCACTGTTCCTATGGAAGCATACGATACCTTCCACTGATCTCTTTCTATTGCCCACCTGGCAACTTGAAATTCCATTTCTGCCCACCTACCAGTTTATGAGATCTTCATTTGATCTCACCTCCTCCTCATCACTGAGGTGTCTCCCAATTTCTGGTTCACAGATGTGAATCTGTTGCTCCTCTGTGTCACTTAGGTTTTCTAATTCCCTGAGCCACCTTCTCAACTCTGGTTGTTTCTTTATGGCAAAAAACTTTTTAACATGCCATTTTTCCTTCCTGTTCAGAGGAAATTTGTAACTCCAGTGTACCTTTGCCTCCTACTACATCCTCAATTCTAGTTGTTCCATCCTTTGTCTTATCTCATTGAACTTTAGATCCATCTATGGATTTCATTTCTACTTGTGGCCTTCTCTTCGACCACTTTCACGGCCTTCAATAGTTATTTCCACCTTCTACCTTCCCTCCTAGAAATCCTCTGGATCACTCTACATCTAAGAGCATCTCCATCTTCTCTCACAACTCACTTGGTTGTTTAAATTTTTATTGTTGCGCACATGAAACAATCTTCTCACAAAGCATCATTACCCTGCTTCTTTCACCTACCGTCTACAGGAAAACTTTAAATTCTGATATCATCCAATGTTACCAACTCATCTCCTCCCACTATATTCTTGTCTTCTATCTGAAAACAAATTTTTTCCTTCTCCTCTTTCTCTTTTTCCTGAAATCTAGAGATGAAAATTAGCTCTAATACCACCTGATGCAGACCCCCTCCCCTCCTGGGATTCTACAACCTATCGATCTAGGATATTTCTTTTCTCTGAGTCGGATCGAATTTTCTAGCTCCTGATTGAACACAAAACAATCATACATATGAATGTCTTTATCCTTTAGGCGCAGGTCTCATGATACTGGCACCCCCTGTCTGCGTGCTCTGTGTGATCTTCATTTTATGGGTACTAGCTCCTTTTCACTATCCCCTTCCTACATATGCCCCTTGGCTATGACCTTGCAGAAATATGTGATTTTGGGCACGGGTAAGAATGGTTTTAGACCAACCCACTTTTCTCCCCGCAATTCACTACAAAGTGCCATGTATTCCCTTGGCAATACCGTGGTTCCAATTGTGGTCTGCTCAAGGAAAATTAATGTTCGATCATGTCATGGCCCTACAATCCTTCTCATTCATCGATCTCTTTCCTCTAAGCATTGCCTCTCGATCAATGAATACTATCAAATCTCCTTTCCTACCTCATATACACGATCTCATATCTGGATGAGATATCGACACGTAGCTCCCCTCTAAATCAATGGCTAAGGTTAATATCACCTTTCGGGCTTCGGGAGTTTCAACTCTCAACCTTCACCTTCCTCCATATGGAAATCTTCTGGACTGGAATATCTGCTGCCACCTGTTCCTCTGAATCTATGACCAGGATCCCCTCCATGAATACGGCCTTCAGGATTTTCGATTCACAGTTTCCCATCCTCCTGGAGGGATTTCTCTGAAATGGAAGATCGCCTGCCACACATACTTCTAAATCGATGTTTCAGCTCTCATTTCATAAATTTTACCTCCTCAACCGAATTAATGGTCCTTTAACCTCCTCCTCGATCAATGATGGATATCTCCTTAGGGACTTCAATGCTTTCACCCTTTACCTTTCCTTCGGAGTGCTCCGTACCCAGAGTTCTAGATCTGGTGCCATGCATCCTATTTCAAATCAATGACTATCATTCTCTTCGAGACTCTGACCTTCAACAATTTCAAATCTTAACACATGCCAATATCTGGAGTGAATCCTTCCGGAGTGTCGGATCTTCTGACACCTGTCCTCCTTGATCCAAAAACTATCAAACATAGTGAAACTCCATCCTTCACGTGTCCCCTTGCAGATCAATGATCTGCGTTCTCCTATGGGATCAACGACTCTTAGAAGTTTCATCCTTTGATGCTTTGGAACATTATGAAACACTTCTTAACAAAAAACCCAAAGTACGATCCTCCAAATTTCATGATCTCAAGACACCTTTCCAAACCATATCGACGACTATCATTCGCTTCATTGTTCGGGCTGGGAATTTTAAACCCTTCTCCTTCGTTTCTTCCTGGAGTGATTTCACCTGGAGTTCACGATATTTCGCCATGTGCCCTTTCTGAATCTGAAGGTCCAGATTCTCTTCGGGTTTTCGGTTCTCCCATGATTTATATCTTCGACTCTCCAATGTTTAGGACTTAGGAAGTCTCCAACTCCTATACACTCATCTCTCCCGGAGTGCATCTATTTTAAATCTCAGATATGTTGACAACTGTCTCCTCACATATCGATGACCCTCAACTCTTCTACTATTCGTGGTTTGGATGTTTCAACATTCCATCCTCACCTTTCTCTTGATATCACAACTTGTCGACGCGTGTCCCTGTGAATCTGATGGTTCATATTCCCTCCGACTCTTTAGATATTTTGGCTTTAGAAGTTTCAAACTTCTCTGATCTCGTTCCTCCTGGAGAATCTTCACCCAAATTTGATGGATTTCTGCCACACATCCTCCCATATGATGGACGGTGTCAAATGACTTCAGTTCTTCGAGACTTTAACATGTCTACCCTCCTATGCATACACAATGTTAAGGCTCGTGCACTTACCCCCAGATCAAACAACTTTTTATCCTCTGCGCTCAGATCCAACGGATGGTATCTATTTCCCTCTTTTGCGCTTCGTCTATTAGTTGAACACTGATATAATGGTCTAAGGTCCTCCTTACAACCAATCTAATGGATTTTTTCACTCCTCCTCCTGAGCTCTTGAATTCTTCTGACTTGGAATATTTTTTCAAGTGTTCAAAGGTTCTGACCTTTGATATTTCTTCCGCGGACCCGATTATTTGAATCTCGCTTAAGCTTTTGAAAGTGTTATCTCTTTTGAGATTTTGGACATATAATAAGTTTGTCTCATACAAATTCCTTGCGTTATCTCTTTTGAGCTTTATCTCTTCGAAGATTTCGATCTCCCACGCACTCCTTGCATTTCTGGGATTTCCTCAAACTCAGATCCGAAGGATTTCTTGAAAATAAATTATTCTCGCCCTCCTAGTGTTCTCCTTGTTCGATGAACACCTTGCAGAGCTCCTCTTTACAGAGTGTTCAGTAACCCTGTATCTTTTCTAACTCACCATAGATTTCTTCCTGTGCACTCCTTGCACTTCCTGATGAAGGTTCAATGGTATCTTGCCTGAGATTCTGTGAGGTTAACTCACCTCTGTCAACACACTCCTTGCACTCGAAACTCCCCTGAGAGAAACAGTTGAAACTTATGCAATGCTTCACCCATTCACGCATTCAAAACATGAAAAACATATAAAAACATAATAATGAACACAAATAAATAAACAAACTATATCCAAGAAAAAATTCTTTTCTATTATCTCTGTGTGTCTATACATTTGTTTACAAAAACTGGACTACAACAGACTCCCAGTTATCTCAATATCTCCTCCAAGAACTATTCTACCTCCTATCCTAACTTTATCTTGAGTTATTCTTTTAAGACCTCTATCCATATCTCTCCCTATCTCTCTCATTTGCAAAAGAGGGCTCTATGAGCTTATCCTCTCCACCTCCTTTGTACCATCACTGTCTCAGTTAAGACACCATACCCCTACGACTTCATTACAATGAATGATCGTCCAGACCTAACTACGATCTAGACCTGCTTACAGGAAACCATCTAAGGTGACCCTATCCACTACCTGTACAAAGGATTGGATTGGTTCTTACATCCTTACAACACAAAACCCTATAGGATCATATTTCGAATTTAAAAATGGGAGGGTCAATGCCTCTCCCTCTTTGAAATGCACACTGATGTGCTGGAATTATGGTGTGTTCTTGAGGTGGAGAAATGCTCCTACATCATACTCCACTGTTGCAAAAATCATGAGATGCTCTTCTCCAATGTTGAAATCCTCCTAGATCAAAACATCTTCCTTGGAGTTGTCCTCTTTCTACTCTCTAGCTATGTCACCACTGTTGCTGCTTCTTTTGTTTCTTCCCTACTGCTATGGAATCCTCTCTTCTATTTGGCTCCCATTTGCTGACTACTTCTGCTGACCTCAACATCAACTTCTTGATCTTCTCTGTCACCCTGTCCAACTACTCCAGTGGCTGGTTATCCTTATGCAGTCTTCTTGTCTACACTTCTTCCTTATCAGTGGGTAGATCATTTTGATTGCCCCATATCATTTTCTTCTTCTGTGGCATTAGCCTGCCACCCTACTACAAACTTCAATTCTGCAGTCTCATCATTGAGTTATTGTTCATCTTCCTCCACTGACATATTGTCTTCTTCTCTCATCTCCTCTGTTGGTACATCTCCATCTCCCTCCAACCGTTCCTCTAGCTGGTAAGCTCCTCCATATGATTCCAACTTGACCTTTCAGATGTGCAAGATTTGCACCATTAACCTTCTCTCTAGGGCTTCCAGTTCTTCATACAGCTCAGCAAAATCCATGTTGTATGTTTCCTCCTCTGCTACAGGCTTCAATGCTACAGTCATCTCCTCTTTAGCTTCTTGGATGAAAATGTTGATCCATTCTTCTGAATGCTCCTCTCCTTCTATTGGGGTAGACATCAGTGTCTTCTCCATTTCTTCCTCTTTCATAGTTTCTACTGGCTATATTTCTTCTATTGTTGTACCTTCATCATGTGTATTGGACTTTAATTGGTTGTTTCATAGGCATGTCTTGATCCATCCAATAATTAGAATTCTCCTCTGATCCTCTTCTTTGATGGTGGAAGTATTTAACTTATCATCATATTCATTTGCATGGTCTACAAATCCACATGAATCTTCACCTATCAACACTCCATATTGACCTGAACTCACTTATGAGCTCCTGAGACTTTCAAATAGTCTCATTTCTTTCCTGCTGCCCACTCAGCAATTTGGGACTTCTCTTTTGCCCACCTGGCAATCTATGAGATCAATCGATCCCATCTCATTTCCCACCTAGCAATATGAACTTTCATCACTGCTCCTCTGGCAGCATACGAGACATTCCACAGATCTCTTTCTATTGCCCACTTGGCAACTTGAAAGTCCATTTATTCCCACCTCGCAGTTTATGATATCTTCATATGATCTCACCTCCTCCTCATCACTGAGGTGTGTCCCAATTTCTGGTTCACACATGTGAATCTATTCCTCCTCTGTGTCACTGAGGTTTTCTAATTCCCTCAACCACCGTCTCAACTCTGGTTGCTGCTTTCTGGCTAACAACTTTTGAATAGGGTATTTAGGGTTCAGGTGTTTCAACATTCCATCCTTGCCTTTCTCTTGATATCATGACTTGTTGACATGTGTCCCTATGAATATGATGGTTTATACTTCCTCTGAATCTTTATCTCTTCAGGCTTCAGAAGTTTCAAACATCTATGAGCTTGTTCCTCCCGGAGCATCTTCACCAATTTGATGGATTTCTTCCATGCATCCTCCCAAATGATGGACAGTCTCAAATGACTTCAGGACTTTGGGACTTTAACAAGTCTACCCTCCTATGTGTACACAGTGTTAAGGCTCATGCACTTACCCCCATATCTAACGGTTTTTCATCCTCTGCACTCAGACAGAACAAATGGGATATGTTTCCCTCTTTTGCGCTTCCTCTATTTGTTGAACACTGATCTAACAGTCCAAGGTCCTCCCTACAACCGATCTGAATGTTTTTGTCGCTCCTCCTCCTAAGCTCTTGAATTCTTCCAACTTGGAATATTTTTGTAAGTGTTCAAAGGTTCTGAGATTTGATCTTTCCTCTGAGGACCCGATTATTTGAATCTCACTTACGATTTTGAAAGTATTATCTCTCTTGAGATTTTGGACTTAGAATAAGTTTGTCTCATATGCACTCCTTGCGTTATCTCTTCTGAGCTTGATCTCTTCGAATATTTCGATTTGCCATGCACTCCTTGTGTTTTTGGGATTTCTTCAAACTCAGATACGAAGGATTTATTGAAAATAAATTCTTCTCTCCCTCCTGGTGTTCTCCTTCCTCAATTCACACATTGCAGAGCTCCTCCTTACAGAGTGTTCAGTAACCCTGTATATTTTCAAACTCATCATAGAGTTCTTCCTATGCACTCCTTTCACTTCCTGATGAAGGCTCAACGGTATCTCACCTAAGCTTCTCTGAGGTTAACTCAACTCTGTCAACGCACTCCTTGTGGATTATGTGCACTCCTTGCACTCGCAAATCCCCTGAGAGAAACAATTGACGCATATGAAATTCTTCACCCGTTCATGCATTCAAAACATGAACGACATATAAAAACATAATAATGAACACAAATACATAAACAAACTATATCCAGGAAAAACGTTTTTTCTATTATATCTTTGTGTCTATACATATGTTTACAAAAACTAGATTGCAATAGACTCCCAATTCTGTCAATCTCTCCTCCAAGAACTATTCTACCTCCTATCCTAACTCTATCTTTAGTTCTTCTTCTAAGACCTCTATCCAGATCTCTCCCTATCTCTCTCATTTACAAAAGAGGACTCTACAAGCTTATCCTCTGAACCTCATTCATGTCATCATTGTCTTAGTTAATACACCATACCCCTACGGCTTCACTAAAATGAATGATGATCCATACCTGACTACGATCTAGACCTGGTTACAAGGAACCATTTAAGGTGACCCTATCCACTACCTGTACAAAGGCATGGCTTGGTTCTTACAGCCTTACAACACAAATCCCTATAGGATCATATTTTGAATTAAAAAATGGGAGGGTCATTGCCTCTCCCTCTCTAAAATGTATGTTGATGTGTGTTAGGACCCTACAATGTACCTTTTTTCTTATACCTTTTACTATCATTACACCCTTTTCCCACTTTTATTTAAGCCTACATTGTCGCATTAATCTATTTCCCCAAAGGTATATAATGTTTCTTCTCTTTACCATATGTTTAATTTGTTTTGCATATAATTTTACATTACTCTCATACTTAACCGTCGATCAGAAATATATAAGTGCTGAAATAGTTCGAACTACAGATTATCGTTGTTGTTTGAAGGCCTATTGCTGAAACAGTAAAAAAACACGCAAACCCCGTTGCTGAAACAATCTGTATTCTGCGATGCTGAAACAACAATTCACACAACATAAAGAAGAAGTTGTTACACTGACCACAACAGCTGCACCTTGAGCCAGAATTAACCATTGTCGCTGCTTGAGACATTGCTGAAACAGTTAGAACGCAAATCCCATTGTTGAAACAACCCGCGATTTGTGATGCTGAAACCGTATACAACAACAGTAACAAGAAGATAAATAAAGAAGCTGTTACACTAGCCGTAACATCTACATCTCACCCAACACCATTTCAACTATTGTAATAGCATTCTGTTATGGGAGATCAGGATATCCTATTCCAGTATAGAAGATCAAGATCTGACTAAGAATAGGATTCGTATTTTCACATGTAATTTGATGATCAATTGTATCGATGGGATTCTCCTCTTTAAATAAGGGGGAAATCATCATTAGGAGGGATCCTTATTGGAAAAGAAAGGAATTAGAGAGAAGGATGTGTTCACTTCAGATAAATTAACATGATACAGTTGACAGATGAATAAAAGATTATTCTAAGCATTCCTTCCTAGTTTCTTTCGTTTCTGTGGAATCTTGTGAGAAGGGAGGGCTCACCTTCTTCACAAGATTCACCCATTAGTTCTGTGTGTGTTAGTGTTATTTTTGTTCACGGCTTGATTAAATTATGTTTTGATGAAACTCTACTTTACTGAACTTTGTTTTGCTGAAACTCTGCTTTACTGATTGTTACATTGTTTTCATATGATTCATGCTTGGGTAACTGTTAATCATTCTGATTGGTAATTATGTTTGATGAATTTATGAAAGTGTGATAGTCAGAGATAGGTGTTGAAGATTCCTGCCTGGGAAATAGGGTCTTGTTCTCTGTTAAGAGATAATTAGCCTTCAGTGTGTGTCAATCATTTTGATTAGTAATGAGTTCATGAAAGTGTGATAGTCAGAAACAGGTGCTAAAGATTCCTGCTTGGGGAATAGGGTCATGTTCTCTGTTACAGAATAGTTGGTATTTCCTTTTGTAGTGTCTTGAAAGATTTCTTTCCTAGGTTGTCATTTCTTAATGTAATCTAGGATTCTTTGGATAATTATTTCTTTAAACTTTAAACTCTGCAATATGTAGGTTGCTTTTCTGTAATTCAAAGTAGAACTTCAGTTTGTTCAAGGCAAAGTGTGACTAATGTAATTTTACTACAACTCTAGATTGCTTTTGAGATTGAGCATATACAGTGTGTGATTGCCTTTGAAATAACAGACTTCCCTGGGTTGACAATTTATGTAACACTTGATTGTTTAAGTTAATAAGCAATTACAGTGACCAACATTTTGGCGTCGTTGTTGGGGAAGGTAATTATAGATTTCAAAAGCACTTATGTTCTTTTATATATAAAGATTGCATGAGAGGATGCGGAGACCCCAAAGAAACTGACCCTACAGGTGGCAGGGGTAGAGGAAGTGGAGGAAGAAAGACTTATATTGACGAGATTATATCAAAATCTGAATTTGTTGCTCCTCAATGACCAAACTCTTGGAAACCAAAATCCCAACCTTCCTTTCAAGCAAATTTTGAAACGAGGAAAGAAATTTGGAGTCCTGAGACAGTTGAGAAACCAATAGGAAACATTGAGGATTGAGAAAGCGCATCAGGGGAACAAACAAAAGAAACCATGGATGAGTATAATGAAGAACCGCATCAGGAAGAACAGGCAGGTCCTGAAAGAGAGGTAAATGATGAAAACTCTTTTTCCACCTTAGGATTTCCTATTGGTGATTTTCCTAGAGGGGTAGCTCCCATGAAGAATATTCCACTCTCATCTTTACCTAACTTTCATGGTTTATCTTCAGAGGATCTTGATGAATTCCTTTTCGAGTTTGACATATTATGCAGAAGTTATGATTACATTTCCAATGCTCAAAAATTAAAGCTATTTCCAACAACATTGAAAGGAAATGCACTAAGATGGTTCATGAGCCTTGGAGGTCATGTAATCACAACATGGTATCAGATGAAATAGAAATTCCTGCATAAATACCAGGACTATTGCCGAACAAGAGAAAAAAGAGAGGAACTATTCAAGATGATACAGAAAGAGGATGAAAATATGGAGGACTTTGTAGAAAGGCTACAATATAATCTACAAAGATCTAGTCACCCCGATGTAAGTAAAGATATTATCAAAACAATATTACTAAAAGGAGTAAGGGATGACTGTCTCGATATGCTAAATATGCTTGGAAAAGGGGACATATCTAAAGAATCATATGTTGAAAGTGTTAACCTATGTAAAAGATGTTCAAGAGGAGCCTCAAGGAATAGATCAAATAACAGGGATACCACATTTTCAAGAGTTCAAAAATCAGCCAGTGGAGGAGCACCAAGAGCCGAAATAGGTAATTTACTTGAAGGTTTTAAAACTGAAATGTTAAGCTCTTTTGCCTCACAAATTGATACCCTGTAGATTCAAAAGAAACAAGCCAAAGCAGAAGCAGCTCTATCCATATTTTGTTCTAAATGCAGAGACAAGCACCCACGAAGGGAATGCCCATTGGACAAAAATCCAATCTACACCATCTGTGATAAGGATCATGAAACTCAACAATGCCCTTCTTTACCAGGAATCAAGGCAGCATTACAACCAACTGATGAAGAAGCTGAAGCTGTCTATTTGTTGACACAGAGAAGGCAATGGAAGCCGCGGGGACAAGGTATGAATCCTAATATGCCATTTACATCTTCTAATCGTTGGAATAACTATCCTTCTTTTAATCAAGTGAATTACTCTCCCTATAATCAAATGCAATACCTCAGTCAAATGAATTACCCACCCATGCAACAAACTAACCCTCCCTTTGTTGATCCATCAATGTGGACTCCTTGGCCTCCACAACAACAACTGTACCTTAACCAATGAAATCCAAATTGGAGAGGGAAACAACCCCCGTTCCCAAATCAATTACCTCAATCACAATTTCTGCAACCACTCTCCTTACCATTAGGTACTCCACCAAACAATCAAATGATGAGACCCCAACTACCTATACAACCTAACCCTAACCCCAATAATAAAGTTGTGTAGTGCATTGATATTCATAACCAGCCTACACTTTCTCTTCTCCCTGTGCAATGCAATGATATTCATTTATGATCTGGGAAAATAGTAGAACCTATCATTGCTGATATTACCTCTTTTGATAAAGAGGAAACAAAAAGGCATGATGTACCTGAAGAGATACAATCATCCTCTAACACTGCTACTGAAAAAGAAAAACCACCATTTCATGAGCGTTTAGCTTTGACTAAAATGCCTGAGCCACTTGCTTTCAATGTTATAGGGGAATTATAAAATCTTTATGTCAAAATTCCAGTATTACAAGCACTATGAGATGTACCAATTTATGCCAGGACTATGCAAGACATTTGTGTTAAGAAACCTGGTAGGAAAATTAAAGATCCCCTCACAGTTCATGTCATGGGTGATTTGTCTGCACTAATGTCAGGTAAAGTTCCCTAAGTTAAATATGGTGATCCCAACCATCCTACCGTCTCCGTGCAAATTGGAAAAAAAATAATTCCTCGAGTCTTGGTGGACTTAGGCGCTGCTATCAATATTATGACTCTGGAAACCTCACAACTGTTACAACTATAGAATGAAATCAGAGACACCCCAACCATCCTAGAATCAGCTAACCGTTCAACAATCAAACCAAAAGGAGTCATTGAATACCTAATTATCTCAGTGGAATCCTGGAATTATCTAGCTGAGTTTGTGGTATTACAACCTAAAACAAAGTTGGGGGGGCACCCTCTAATTTTGGGTAGGCCTTGGCTAGCCACATCAGATGCTTTTATCAGCTGTAGATCAGGTTCAATGACAATTTTCAATGGATACGAGACTAAATAGCTTACCCTCTACCCTCACGCTACACCCTTGATTAATAATGATAATTTTGTATGGGTAGACTTTGATGATCAAACTACTCAACCCATCTTGACTATCAGACAAGCCCTAAGACTTAAAGATGCCACTGAGGATGAAGTAATTAATAATTTTATTTGTAAACCCTCCTCCGTGACTCCAGAAACTCATAACCAACTAGCTGCACTTTTGGAGTCAGATAACCAGGAAAACCTTAACTCCGAAAACCCACCTCAAACATCAACCACCATCTCTTCTAAAAGTATACCAGTAGAAATTGAACCTGGCAAAACACTGAACATAAACCCCAATCTGACAGATGCTGAAACACAACAATTAATGAAGTTACTTCTTGAACATAAAGAAGCATTCACATGGGACTATACAGATATGAAAGGAATCTCTCCCAAATTATGCACTCATCATATATATATCAAGGAAGATTGTCGACCGATCTGCCAATCTCAACGACGAATGAACCCTAATTTAAGAGAAATTCTTAAAGAAGAACTTCAAAAATTGCTCAATGCAGGGTTTATATATCCTATATCGGACAATGAATGGGTTTCCCCGTTGGTAATAGTTCTTAAGAAAAATGAGAAATGGAGAGTATGTGTAGACTGTAGAGCCTTAAATAAATCCACTGAAAAAGATCACTTTCCGCTACCATTCATTGATCAGGTGTTAGATAGTTTGTCAGGAAAGAAATTTTTCTCCTTTTTAGATGGTTTCAGTGGGTATAATCAGATCAAAATTGCACCCCAAGAACAAGATAATACCACTTTTACTAGCCCTTGGGGAACTTTTTCTTATAGAGTCCTCCCATTTGGACTATGTAATGCACCAACAACCTTTCAAAGAGCAGTTATAGGAATCATTTTTTATACGATTAATGACTCTATGGAAATTTTTATGGATGATTTTACCCCTTATGGTGTTTCTTTTGAGGAAGCACTACAAAACCTTGAGAAAGTACTTAAATGATGTATACATGCCCACCTCTCCTTAAGTACCGAAAAATTTCATATGATGATGAGTGAAGGAATAGTCCTTGGACATTTTATTTCATCTCAAGGAATGCAAGTGGATCCATCTAAGATACAAGTCATTAAAAATCTTCCTATTCCCAAAACCCAAACAGAGGTGAGAAGTTTCCTAGGACACACTGGATACTACAAAAGATTTATTAATTTTTTTTCCAAAATAGATTCTCCCATGTTTGTGTTACTGATGAAAAATGTCGAATTCAACTGGACTAACCCTTGCCAGGAAGCATTCAATACACTTAAACATCAGTTATCTACAACCCCTATTTTAAGAGGACCTGATTGGACACTTCCCTTTCATATATCCTCTGATGCTTCAGATACTGCAATAGGATCTATCTTGGGACAAGAAGAAAATCATCTCCCTTATGCTATTTAATTCATTAGCAAGAATATGACTTCTATTGAACTTAACTATACAGTTACTGAAAATGATTTCTTAGCAGTTATCTATGCTATTAATAAATTTCGACATTACATCACTGGCTACTCTACTTTTGTCCATACTGATCACTCAACTATCAAATATCTAATGAAAAAACCTATCACAAATGCTCAAGTCACCAGATGGTTACTATTATTATAAGAATTTGATATTACAATTGTAGATAGACCAGGAAAAGAAAATGTAGTTGTTGATTTCCTTTCTCAGTTAACACCTGATGATAATACCCCAGTAGATGATTCCTTTCCTGATGAATATCTATTTGCAGTATCTACTCACTCACCATGGTATGCAGACATTGCTAACTACTTGGTTGCAGGGAAGTTACCACCACACCTATCCCACCGGGAGAAAAGAAGAATCATTCAACAAAGTGCTCGATATAGCTGGATAAGTGGGTGTCTTTTCCACACAGGACTTGATCAAGAAATCCAAAGGTGCATTAGAGAAGATGAGGTTTATGACTTACTAAAAGCTTGTCATGATGGCCCTTGTGGAGGGCATTTTGCTGATAAGAGAACAACACATAAAATTCTCAGGATGGGATATTATTGGTCCTCACTTTTTAAAGATGCAAAGAAATATGTTCGGGCCTATGATAGTTGTCAAAGAATGGGCCAACCTAATCATAGAGATGAAATTCCATTAAATCCCCAGGTAGTACTCAAACCATTTGAAAGATGGGCCTTAGACTTTGTAGGACCCATTAACCCCCCATCCAATCAAAAAGTTTATATAGTGGTCTGCACAGATTATATGA
>ML782806.1:980181-1020566 GCA_009831015.1 Picea engelmannii
TCCATAGAGCTACTGAAGAAGCGGTTCTAGATTTTCTATTTGAAGACATCTTTATCAGATTTGGAGTGCCTAGAGAATTAGTTACAGATGGGGGACCTCCTTTCACTTCTCATGGTTTTAAAGCCACCCTTCAAAAATATCATATTCAGCATAGAATGACTACACCATACCACCCCCAAGCCAATGGATAGGTGGAAATCACAAATAAAGTAATAGAAGCCATTCTCACAAAAATAGTGAAGGAAAATAGAAAGGGTTGGTCTCACAAGTTCCCTGAAGCATTATGGGCCTACAGAACTACCTGGAGAAATACTACAGGATTCTCTCCCTATGAATTATTTTATGGAAAAATGATGAAGGAGCATCTCTCCATGCCAGCCAACCAGCCAACTAGCCACGTCAGCGCGCATGCATTCAAATGCTAAAAGAGAGGCGCGACCTCATTTGAATTTGAAATGAATGTAATTAAATGTGCTTAGGTTGTTGAGCCAGGGAAGCTGTGCCTTTGAGCAGGCATTAGATAGGATTGGCTTTAATGCTAGATCGGTTGAGATTTAGTTCTGGATAGCAGACTAGACAACCATTGATTGTAATTGATTAGGGTAGGTGAGTTCTGGAGGGAAGCGCTAAGATCCCCTCAGGTAAAAGAGATTTTCATGCCTCATTTTCAGTAAGAATGGTTGAGTTGTAGAGCCAGGGAGAGCTCAGGAACACCATTGTAAAGATACATGCATTTTTCCATTTGTTAATATATAACAGAGCAGTTTTTCCTGCATATTCTGTGTATATGGACGTCTGTGTGTGTTCCCTATGTATGTTGTGAATGTATGATTGATGATGTATTCTACAGGAGTGGGTTTGATTTCAGGTTGAGGATCTTTGTGGTTTCATGCCAGGAGGGTGTGACAGAGAACTGTGGTCTCTGAACACCAGTGCATAGAGGTTGCACTTCTGAACTCTGAGGAGTCAGACGAAGACGTGCTAAGGCACAGAACTGAGATCAACAACTCAGGAAGGAGAAGACCTCAAGGTTGTTGAATACCTTAGAGGCAAGGCTGTGTATCTGAGACACAGTTGTAGACAGAATCACTGAGGATTATGTAGGAGCTCTGCCAGGTAGGCATTGAGCGTAAGCATGAGGTGCAGGAGGAAGAACTCTGTAGAGAGTTTGAAGAAGACCAGAATCACTGAGGATTCTGAGAGTTCTGCCAGGTGGGCATTGAGAAGGAGTAAAGAGTGCACAGGAGGAACCCATAACTATTGAACGTTCTGTGGAAGAGGTACTCCTCCAGGAGGGCGTTGAGGAAGTGTGTGGATAGGCACAAAGAAGTAGAGCACCCTTTGAATTCTGGGTTCAAAGGAAGTATCCATTGAAGGATTTTCTGCAGGGTTGCTTAACACCCTGAAGGGCTCAGCAAGCAGTTGCTGGAGCAGAAGGATAGCCAGGAGGGAATCCATTCCATTCTCCACCTGGAGGGAGAAGAAGGATAAATCCCCCAAGGGATCTGAGTACTCGTGGAAGCTCAGGACAGATAGCACTTTGCGCGCAAATATTCTGTAGAGACACATGAGTCAAATAATCCTCAGAGGGTTCGGAAGAAGAGGAAAGCACAGAAGCTTAGGGAGGAGCAATATCGGCCATTGTATCAACCGATAGGATATGGACCGTTGGTGTTCACAGTCAGGGAGCATCCGAGGAGGAGCGCATGGGAGAATAAATCTGAACCGTCATATCTGGGATCAGATAGCCGACAACCATCAGATCTGCAGGAGTTGCGTGGGAGTTAACCCCGTGAACAAGGGGAGAAGAGTCCCGATGGGCCATCAGGATATCAACCATCGAAGAATCGGGATTCTCGGGGTCGTGAGAATCGGGACAGCAACAGTTGTGAAATCCCGGAGGAGATATGGACCATCCGTTGGCCGAGGACACGTGGAAATCATCAAGCACCATCGGTGTTTTGGTGCATCGGAGAATCAGAGTTCTCGAGAGCAAGGGAATCGTGACATCGCAAGTCATGAAACGCCAAAAAGATCTGAGCCATCCATCTGAGGGACAGGTGTTGGAGATCAAGCACCGTCGACATATCATTAATTAGAAAAGTGGAGTTCTCAAGGTTGAGGAAACCGAAGCCTCGAAAGTTCCAAAATCCTGACATAATCGGGACCATCCATTGAAGAGGACATGTGGCAGAAATCGAGCATCACTGGGGAAAAGCCGACAGGAGTTGGCAAGTGGACAGGTGGCACATTTCCTGTCGGGACCTCGGGAGCAGAAGAGAAAATATTTGGCGCCAAGGGTCGTGAAGGCGAGAGGACACGATCCTGCGAGGAGAAACCAGAACCGTCCATATGCAAGGACAGGTGGCAAAGGATCGGGCGCCGTCAACATTTTTTCCATCGGGATATCGGAGATCCCGTAGACATGGTGTTCGCGTATTTTGGAATCGCGAACCCCGAAACCCTGATGGGACGGGCGTAAGGTTGTGGTCACAATGTGGTAGTCGCATGGACCAGGGCATAGTCGGAAGGGGCTAGAGCCTAGAAAAGGAGTTAAAGTTAATCGGGGATCGGCATATCGCGGGTCCTGAGGCCACGCGTATTTCGATATTGGAATGCCCGAAACCCCAATGGGAGTTATAGCTGCGGTCACGGGGAGTGGTCGTATGACCAGGAACTGAGCCAGGAGGGCTAGCCAAATAAAAGGCGCATCGGGGATCGGAGGATCGTGGATCCAAGGAACGCATGCACATCGACATCGCAAACCCCGAAACCCCGATGGGAAGTCGTAAGGTTGCGGTCTCATGAGCACGGTTGCATGGACCAGGTCATAGCTGGTAGGGGATAGTGCTAGAAGAACGGGCACGTCGACAGTCGAAGAATCGCGAGTCCAGAGGACTTGTGAATATTGACATCGCAAGTGCCGAATTTCTGATAGGAGGAGCAGCGACAAGAGGTAAGGCCATGGTCGTGGGGAAATAGTCATGTGAACCTGGGCTAAATCAGGAGGACCAGCGCGTAGACAAAAGCGCTCATCGGAGAATCGGTGATCAGGAGTTCAAGGGTTCAAGAACTGTTGACAGCGGAAATACCGAAACCCTGAACTTCGATAGAGAGCCGGGAATAACCAGGGCCAAGTGCTGAAGGCCATGAGAGTGAGAGAAAGGACCGGTGGATCGGGTCATGTTTTGATAGGGATTCCACCCAAGGAAATATAAAGAGCCAACTCAGCTCAGAAGAAGGGTTAAGAGAATGATCCTGAGAGCGGGTGAGTCGGGGATCAATACTCGCCTGCATCAAGTGGTATCAGAGCTGATATCTTGTCTGTATATTTCAGGAAAGAGGAGAAAAGAGGGGACGGAAGAAGACAAAGTTGTTGAGGACTCTATGACGACTGTTTGTAGTTGGACAACAGTCGTGAATGCAGTCATTGGGACTGTAGGATGAAGCTGAGCACTCAGGATTGCAGGAGTGACAACAATAGGTCTGTCAAGGAGGCAGATAAACACAACAAGATGGATACTGAATGCCATAAGCATGCTGAATGGAAGAAGCTAGAGCTGATGAGCGCAGCAGAAATGGATGAAGACCTCGCTGACATAAAGCGAGAGATGGAGGAGCTCGAATTGAAAATGCGGCAGAATAAGAAGCTGAGATGGGTGCATGAGTGGCCCATGAAGGAGCCAAAGATGAAATGGCCAGTCCGAGAGCTGATGGTCATGAGACAACAAAGGTTGTTAAGATGATGGCTGAGGTATGCTGAAAACCTCAGACCCATAGAAGAGGAGGAGATGGTTTACATCTGTGAACCAGAGATTGGAGACATTCTCGGTGGGGAGAATGATCAGAGATCGCTGCGGGATCTCATAGACTACCAGGAGGGTAGTGGAGAGTTTCCATATTTCCATATGGGCAAGGGAATAGAGAATGAATTGGGATCGCCTGAGGATCTCAAGCACTGCCAGGAGGGCAGAGAAGTAGAAATTACAGTTTTCCATGAGGGCAATGAGTTGAGATTAGCTGAGGATCTCACAGACTGTCATGAGGACAGCCAAGGAAATTCACATTGCCAGCTGGGCAATGAAAGGAGGTCATTGTGGGATCTCGAAGACTGCCAGGAGGGAAGCAGAAGCATCAAAGACTGCTCGAAGGGCAGAGATGAAAATTTGGGACCATCTGAAGGTCTCATGGGCTCGATGAAGAGTTCAATTCAGCAGGGAGTGCTGATGAAGATGGGATCGGTTGATCTCATGGTCTGCCAGGGAAGCAGCGGAAGCATCCCATATTGCCAGATGGGTAGGGATGAATTGATGAGTCAGACTCAGCCAGAGGGGATGACAGGGCAGAGGAGACTGTCTGATAGTCTCATAAATTCATAGACGAATTTGGATCAGTAAGTGCAGCTGACAGAAGAGGAGGAAGATCATAATGATCTTCTGATAATTGGGGGAATTGGAATATTCCTACCATGTGCCCAGAAGGAGGCAGAAATTGGTGTTGTAGATGGTGCAACAACATCAGAAGAACAGTCATCAGGGACTGCCAAGGAGAAATTGGAGCAAACTTTGGAAGTTGCCCAAGTAGATGAAGAAAATGAGCATTCGGTGGAATGGCTCAATGATTTCAGCCAGCAAGCTGAGAGCGCTGTAGCATAGAAGCTAGCAGCAGAGGAAGCCGAAGAGTAGGTAGGTAAAGTTATCACTCCATGGGAGATGGAGCTAGAGATGCTGGAGGATTGGTTGAACAATCCAGGGCCAGCCAGAGAACTGGCAAAATTTGAGATGTCAGGGAAGGTGACTGAACAACAAGTCAGTCAAAGGGAGACTGCAGAGTTGAGTCTGCAGCAGAGTGGCAACTTGAAGCCATAGATGAAGATGAATATGAATATGAAGATGAAGATGAAGAATAAGGAATGGGAGATCATGATGATCTGCCCAATGACCAAAAATTTTTGCAGCTGAGGAGACTGCAACAACAGAGCCAGCCATTGGAGCAGCTGGATCGAGAGATAGAAGACATCAGGGAGCTGATGTTGAAGTCAGCAGACACTACAAGTAGGGATCAGCTGGGTAGAAGGAAAGAAGAAGCAGCAACAGCAGCAGGATGGAGTGGATGGAAAGCTCCAAAGGCTTATTTGGGATCCAGGAGGATTTCCAATAGCTACAGGGGAAGCTCATGAGCAGGAGCTCATGATTTTTGAAACTGTGGAGTATGATGCAGGAGCATCTCTCCATGCCAGCCAACCAGCCACATCAATGTGCATGCATTCAAATGCTAAAAGAGAGGCGTTGCCTCATTTGAATTTGAAATGAATGTAATTAAATGTTCTTAGGCTGTTGAACCAGGGAAGCCGTGCCTTTGAGCAAGCATTAGATAGGATCAACTTTAATGCTAGATCGGCTAAGATCTAGTTCTGGATAGCAGACTAGACAGCCATTGATTCTAATTGATTAGGGTAGGTGAGTTCTTGAGGGAAGCGCTAAGAGCCTCTCAGGTAAAAGAGATTTTCATGCCTCATTTTGAGTAAGCATGGTTGAGTTGTAGAGCCAGGGCGAGCTCAGGAACACCATTGTAAAGATACACGCATTTTGCCATTTGTTAATATATAACATAGCAGTTTTTCCTGCATATTCTGTGTATATGGATGTCTGTGTGTGTTCCCTATGTATGTTGTGAATGTATGATTGATGATGTATTCTACAGGAGTGGGTTTGATTTTAGGTTGATGATCTTTGTGGTTTCATGCCAGGAGGGCGTGACAGAGCACTGTGGTCTCTGAACACCAGTGCACAGAGGTTGCACTTATGAACTCTGAGGAGTCAGACGAAGACGTGCTGAGGCAGAGGACTGAGATCGACAACTCAGGAAGGAGAAGAACTCAAGGTTGATGAATACCTTGGAGGCAAGGCTGTGTATCTGAGACACAGTTGCAGACAAAATCACTGAGGATTCTGTAGGAGCTCTGCCAAGTGGGCATTGAGCGTAAGCGCGAGGTGCAGGAGGAAGAACTCTGTAGAGAGTTTGAAGAAGACCAGAATCACTGAGGATTCTGAGAGTTCTGCCATGTGGGCATTGAGCAGGAGTAAAGAGTGCACAGAAGGAACCCAGAACTACTGAACGTTCCGTGGAAGAGGTACTCTGCCAGGAGGGCATTGAGGAAGTGTGCGGATAGGCACAGAGAAGTAGAGCACCCTTTGAATTCTGGGTTCAAAGGAAGTATCCATTGAAGGATTTTATGTAGGGTTGCTGAACACCCTAAAGGGCTCAGCAAGAAGTTGCTGGAGTAGAAGGATAGCCAGGAGGGTATCCATTCCATTCTCCACCTGGAGGGAGAAGAAGGATAAATCCCCCAAGGGATCTGAGTACTCGTGGAACTCGGGACAGATAGCACTTTGCGCGTGAAGATTCTGTAGAGACACAGGCGTCAAAGAATCCTCAGAGGGTTGGAAAGAAGAGGAAAGTGCAGAAGCTCAGGGAGGAGCAATATCGTCCATTGGATCAATCGATAGGATCTGGACCGCTGGTGTTCACAGTCAGGGAGCAGTCGAGGAGGAGCGCATGGGAGAATAAATCTGAATCGTCAGATCTGGGATCAGATCACCGACAGTCGTTGGATCTGCAGGAGTTGCACGGGAGTTAACCCCATGAACAAGGGGAGAAGAGTCCCGACGGGCCATCGGGATATCAGCCATCGGAGAATCGGGATTCTCGGGGTCGTGAGAATCGGGACAACAACAGTTGCGAAATCCTGGAGGAGATCTGGACCATCCGTTGGCCGAGGACACATGGCAATCATCAAGTTCCATCGATGTTTTTGCACATCAGAGAATCGGAGTTCTCGAGAGCAAGGGAATTGTGACATCGCAAGTCGTGAAATGCCGACAAGATTTGAGCCGTCCATCTGAGGGACAGGTGTCGGAGATCAAGCACCGTTGACATATCGTTAATCGAAAAAGAGGAGTTCTCAAGGTCGAGGAAACCGAAGCATCGAAAGTTCTGAAATCCTGACATAATCGGGACCGTCCATTGAAGAGGACACGTGGCAGCAATCGAGCATCACCGGGGAAAAGCCGACAGGAGTTGGCAAGTGGACAGGTGGCAGATCGCCTGTCGGGACCTTGGGAGCAGAAGAGCAAAGATTTGGCACCAAGGTTCGTGAACGCGAGGACACGATCCTGCGAGGAGAAACCAGAACTGTCCTTCTGCAAGGACAGGTGGCAAAGGATCGGGCGCCGTCGGCATTTTGTCCATCGGGATATCGGAGATCCCATAGACATGGTGTTCGTGTATTTTGGAATCGCGAACCCCGAAACCCCGATGGGACGGGGTTAAGGTTGTGGTCACGGTGTGGTAGTCGCATGGACTAGGACATAGCCGGAAGGGGCTAGAGCCACGCGTATTTTGACGTTGGAATGCCTGAAACCCCGATGGGAGTTATAGCTGTGGTCACGGGGAGTGGTCGTATGACCAGGGACTGAGCCAGGAGGGCTAGCCAAAGAAAAGGCGCATTGGGGATCGGAGGATCGCGGATCCGGGGAACGCATGCACATCAACATCACAAACCCCGAAACCCCGATGGGAAGTCGTAAGGTTGCGGTCTTGTGAGCACAGTCGCATGGACCAGGTTATAGCCGGTAGGGGCTAGCGCTAGAAGAATGAGCGCATCAGCAGTCGGAGAATCGCGAGTCTGGAGGACTTGTGAATATTGACATCGCAAGTGCCGAATTTCCGATAGGAGGAGCTGCGACAAGAGGTAAGGCCATGGTCGTGGGGAAATAGCCATGTGGACCTGGGCTGAATCAGGAGGACCAACACGTAGACAAAAGAGCTCATCGGAGAATCGATGATCGGGAGTTCAAGGGGTCAAGAACTCTTGACAGCGGAAATAGCGAAACCCTGAACTCCGACAGAGAGCTGGGGATAACCAGGGCCAAGTGCTGAAGGCCGTGAGAGTGAGAGAAAGGACCGGTGGATCGGGTCATGTTTTGACAGGGATTAATGCAGGCGAGTATTGATCCCCGACTCAAAAAAGTATCGTTTTTCCTATGGAATTTGAAATGAAAACCTTAAGGAGTGCTTTAACTGTCAACCTTGATTTGACCGATGCACAGACAACTAGGTTGCAGCAGCTTAATGAATTGGATGAAAAATGACTAGATGCCATTCATTAGACAACTATGATTCAACAACAAAGATCAAAATGGCATGACAAAACTATCAAGCATAAGCAATTCCAAAAAGGTAATTGGGCCTTACTGTATGATTCTCGGTTTAAATAATTTCAAGGAAAACTACGTACAAGATGGCTTGGACCTTACGAAGTGGACATTGTTTTCCCTAATGGAACAGTAAGGCTCCTCACAATCGATGACTCTAAAACACCATTACTTGTGAATGGTCATCGACTCCATCTGTACCAGTGCCCCATTTCCAAAGAAGATTTTAAGGCCACATGTGTGGCAGACTCTCATTACCTCTTTTTAGAAGGGCCTCCTACCCCTCATTGCAATTAGTTCTTTTGAATTTAACTCCTTTAGTATTAGATTAGATTTCTTTTACTAATAATCCCTGTCAAGGAATGGCATGTTACAATTGATTTTTGTAGATTCTCGATCAAACAAAAGGCCTACCAGGAAAGGACGATCTTACTTCAAGAAGAGCTAAGCTTCATTCTATGAAACACTACTTTCTTTTTTTCCCCATTGTTGAAACACCACTGTTCAACAATTTTTCATTTTTTTCCCATTGCTAAAACACCACTATTCAACAATTTTTCGCTTTTTCCCCCATTGCCGAAACACCACTGTTCTACAATTTTTTTCCTTTTCCCCCATTGCCAAAACACGACTGTTCCGCAATTTCTCGCCCTTTTCCCCCCATTGCCGAAACACCACTGTTTTGCAATTTCTCGCCCTTTTTCCCCATTGCTAAAACACCACTACTCAGCAACATGTCGCCACTGTTGAAACACCACTTCCTCAACAGTATTCTGCAACAACACTCTTCAGCAAACATTTCTCTATTCTTTCCCTATTGCTGAAACACCAACTTTTCAGCATTCCCTGTCAATAAGCTCTCTCGCTCTCATACTACATTTTTTCCTTCCACTAAAAAAATCCTTGATACAATTTCTCTAATAAATCAAAAGTCTTCCCCATGGCTACTGCAGAACTATTATGGACAGGCACTATATTTTGTGTGAAGTACGAATCAAAGGTAAGATGAGGTATGTAAATTTTATATGTAAATACACTTGAACTATGGTTAATGAGAAGATCCCAACTCATTATTATCACCCATGTAAAATCATTATTTTAGCCGTACTTAAAGGGGGGGGGGGGAAATACCGAAATCTTATACCATCATTTCACATGAACCGACCACCGTCATTTTCTCTTTTTACCATCCTTTCATTTGTTTCACAACCATTTGCATGCCTCCACCCGAAAAACTTACTCTGCTCAGAAGCGGTTACTTGACTCTCTGACGGTGCATTTTACTGATTTGTTAGCTATGGGAGGCCCTGTTATATGGTACGAACCCACCACAATAGCCTTGTTAGAACTATATCTAGAAGTCTATCAAATTTTTCTACAGGCAGGATGGTTGGGTTATTTTCAAAGGCTCCAGGGATTTGATCAACAACAGGTTCTTCAATTTTCTTGAAATCTTCAGGAAGATTATTCCATTGTTCAAGGGGTTCGAATTCCAGTTACAGAAGATGATATAGCACATGCTTCGGGTCTCCCTGTCACTGGCATTCGCTGGTTCAACCGTAAACACATCATCCTTAATGCCCAGTAGGATTTCCTCTTGCTAGGGGAACAAATTGAGCCTAAAGGCCGGGGTGTTCGACTTAGCTCGTTGTTGCCTCCTTGGCCGAAAGTTGTAGAGTTTTTCAAGCACTACCTTACCTGTGAAGGCTGATACCAGGTAGTCTACCAGTACAATTTTGTCTTGTTGTCTCATTTACGACATTCTAGATTGGTGAATATGCCCTACTATCTGCTCGGATGTCTTAGAAATATGTCGCATTACTGTAAAAAGGATAAAAATCCTGCCCTTTCCCTCACCCATCACCGTCTCACTCAACTACTCATCCAAAAGGGTTTTTCCCAACAAAACCCTCTCCTAAACAACCAACCCATAGACCCTCAAGAAGTTGTTGAACATCCTGAAAATCTTCAGGAACAACAACCACAAAACCTTCCAGATCCTCTAGAAGTACCTAACAGTCCGCCTACAGACCCAATTAATCCAATCAACCTTCCCACCATACCAAGCCCTCCCCACATCTTACTAGAATCATCTACTCCTGCCATTAATATCCTTAGCGATGATTCTGAACCAGACAACTCTCCCTGCCCCTTCACTGAGGAAAAACCCCCACGCAAACAAAAGCAAATTCCTCCTTTTCCCTCCTTTTTACAAATAAAACGAACAAGGACCTCAACAAGAGCAGCCACCATTTCCACTGCCCTAAACCCCCAACCCATCTGGCTAAAACCCCATACACCTCCACCCTCCCAAATTCTAGAATTTTTACCTATTCTATCCATGGGCACTGAAACACAAGAACCAGAGGCCCACTGTACTGTGACATCATCATTTTCAAATCAAGTAGCTAAAACACAAGAACCAGCTACTCATCCAGTAGCTGAAACACAAGAACCAGCTACTCATCCAGTAGCTGAAACATAAGAACCAACTACTCATCCAGTAGTTGAAACACAAGAACCAGCTACTCATTCAGTAGCTGAAACACAAGAACCAGCTATAGCTATTACACAAGAACCAACTCAAACAAGACGTTATGAGACACGTCAGTGAGTGTGTGACTTTCCAGCAGAACAAGTCAGAGCATGCTCTTCTAGCAGGGCTACTTCAACCACTCCCCATTCCAAAGCAGAAATGGGAGAGTATATCTATGGACTTCATCACCGGTCTACCCAAGGTCTAGGGTAAGGAATGTATCTATGTAGTGGTCGATAGATTGACCAAGTTTTATCACTTCTACGCCATACCGATAGAGTACAACGCAGTTCATGTAGCTGAGCTTTTCTTCAGGGAGGTCTTTAGACTTCATGGGTTGCTGAAGAACATCGTTAGTGACAGGGACAGTTGGTTCATAGGGACATTTTGGAAAGAGTTTTTTTGGTTGGTGGGGACAGAGTTGACACCTAGCACCAACTATCACCCTCATATAGATGGGCAAACCGAGATTGTCAACAAGTGGGTTGAAGGGTATTTGAGGAACTATGTAGGAGGACAACAAAGAACGTGGGTAAAGTGGTTACATTTAGGGGAACATTGCTACAACACCACCTTCCACATGTCCATTGGTATGACACCCTTCCGATAATTGTACGGATATGATGCTCCCACTTTGGTAGACTTGGTCTTTGGGGAGAGCAGAGCTCCCAAGGCCAAGGATTGGATCATAGAGAGTCAGGAGATTCTCAAATTGTTGAAAGAGAACCTGCATATGGCATAAAATCGACAAAAGATAAGCGCAAATAGGCATAGGATAGAGTGCAGCTTTGAGGTTGGAGATTTTGTTTTATTGAGACTCCAACCCTACAGACAATCATGTCTGAAGAAGAGTGGAGTCGAGAAGCTCAAGCCTAGATTTTATGGTCCTTACAGGATCATGCGCTGAGTAGGCGAGGTTTCTTACGAGCTAGAGCTTCCAGAGGGGAGAAAGATTCATAACGTGTTTCATGTGTCTTGCCTAAAAAAGGCAGTGGGACAATTCATTAACACATCAAAGGAGCTTCCCCCATTGGATGAGGAGGGACAATTGGAGTTAGTTACAGAGGAGGTTTTGGAGTTCCGGGAGAGAAAACTAAGGAGCAGGGTCATCAGAGAGTGTTTGATCAGATGGAGAGGGCTTCCAGTAGAGGATGCTACTTGGGAGAGTGAGCAGGTGTTGCAGCACCCTGGACTGGTATTGCTTGAGGACAAGCAATTTCGGGAAGGGAGGACTGTAATGTCCCTTTCCAAATAGGAGCTCCAGAAAAGGAGGCTTAATGGTCTAAACCACTCGGTTAGACTATAGCCAGGGCCAAAGAGGGGTAAACAGGGTTACTAGAGGTCACTCTAGTCACATGTGTTATATTTATAAAGTGACATTGAGCTAACAAGGGTTAACAACACTTTTAAGTCATTATGAGCTAAAAATAGAAGTCAATAGTGAATTAGGGTTTCAACAGTGATTTAGGGTTTCAGCATGATTTAGGGTTTTGGAAAGCTATAAAAGAAGGGTCAGTGACCTAATTCATTATTATGCAGATTATGACTTGTCATTGAGGAGAAGAGGCACATCTCAGGAGATATGGTTCAGTGTATTCCAGGAGGAAGACACCAGTTGGTTGATTTCGGTGTTGAAAGACACACCCTAGTCATCGAGAAGATCATCCAGGTCTTCCATTATTCTTCATTGATTCCACAGTGCTCCCATATTCCAAGTATTATCTTTTAGTTGCTTATTTTCATTCTGGCTAAGATCATTTTGTCTTTTGATCTAGCCGAGTATTGTTATTTTATCCAACCGTAGTTGCTTATTTATATTACGGCTAAGATCCTTTGTATGTTGATCTAGTCGAATATTGTCAGTTATTGCATTCGACCATTTTGTAATCAACAGAGATATCATAATACAAACTTTGCAGTCCTTTGTCACATTTATTATTTGTATGATCATTTATATGCTGTAAACCTTTGATCCTACACACACATTAGTAGTGTTTCCTAGACTAGCCAAGTCAGGAACATTACAATGGCCATCACCATCACCATGATAATGACGATGGTTCAGAGTGATAGCCTAGGCTTCACCATCCCAATAGTTAACTCCAATTAATGATGACCATGACAATGACTATGCGTGAGGTACAATATATATATATATATATATATATAGTTTTTTTCATTGCGACAACCGTAAATGTTTATGATAATGGAAAATTATATTGGGAGTTGGTCATCACAATGTAACGTTGGACAGTGCTTGTGACATTTGGAAATGGTCATCACATTGCGACGTTGGGAAATGTTCGTCAGAATGCGACGTAGGGAAATGTTCATCACATTGTGATGATAAGAAACGTTCGTCACAATGCAACATAGGGAAATGGTCATCACATTGCGACGTTGGGAAATGTCTGTTAGAATGCGATGTTGGGAAATGTTCATCATAATGGAATGTTAGTCACAATGCAATGGAAATGTTCATCATAATGCAATGGAAATGTTAGTCACAATGAGATGTATGGAATCATGTTTTATTTTTTAGACAATGATTTATATTTTTCGTAAGGACATTGATAGCAACAGAGAAATGTTCATCACATTGTGACGATGGGAAACGTTCATCACAATGCAACATAGGGAAATGGTCGTCACATTGCGACATTGGGAAATGTTCATCACAAAGCAACGTAGGGAAATGTTCATCATAATGCAATGTTTGAAAACACTTGACATAGTGTCGAATCATCTTTTACTTTTGCGACGTTGGGAAAATGGTCGTTAGAATGTAGTGTCAAGAATTTTTTACATTGCAACATACATAAATACTTAAATAATTAATATTTTTTACATTGCGACATATATAAATGTTCATCACATCATGACATTGGGAAATGTCCATTAGAGTGCGACGTTTGGAAATGTTAGTCACAATGAGATGTATGGAATCATGTTTTACTTTTTAGACAATGATTTATATTTTTCCTAAGGACATTGATAACAAAGGGGAACTGTTCGTCACATTGTGACGATGGGAAACGTTCGTCAGAATGCGATATTGGGAAATGGTTTTCACATTGCGACGTTGGTAAATATTCATCACAATGTGACGTAGGGAAATGTTCACCATAATGCAATGTTATTATTGGTATATTATTCTATATTTATTTATTATTTTATTGGTAAATTTTTATATTTATTCACTACTATTAATGGGTTTTTACATTAAAATTATATTATCACATTATAAAATTAATATATTAATAATATAACATTATTTGTTTACATTGATGATGATGATGATGATGATGATGATGATTAAAGTCCACTAAGATCTTAAAAGGGTAAGTGATTACTTGTGATTCTTTAGAATTTAGAATTAATATTACATTAGCTTTAAACATTAATAATATATTACATTTAAACATTAACAATATAACTTTACTTTTAAGATTATTAATAATATTATTTTGAAGATTAAGATTATTAATATATGATGATTAAATATTAATGTTAATAAATGATCAAGGTTAGTATTTAGGAATATTACTTACTTTTAAGATTATTAATAATATTATTTTGAAAATTAGGATTATTAATATATGATGATTAAATATTAATGTTAATAAATGGTCTAGGTTAGTATTTAGGGCTAGGGTTAGGTTTTAGTTTAGGATTCAAATTTATGAGAGAAGAACTGTAACTAATAATGTAAAAATAAACCATACAAACAATGCATAAAGCAGTTTATATTATTGATAATAACTCAAGAAGAATAACTCAACTTTGCATGCATTTTATTTAATTATTATGGTGCAATTCTTAGCCCTTACCTTCCTAGTCTAACTTATTTCACTTATTTATTTCAGCTTTTCAATATAGTTATTAATAATAATGTACATGTACAAAGGAATACAATGCACACACATAAATTACATATCATTTGAATTTTATAAATAAATTTATATTGTGTGATAATTAATAATAAAGTACAGTAAAAAGAATATAAATTAATACATATTTAAAATGATTATATTAAAATTAAGATTTAAAAATAATTAATATATAATTAAAATTATATTAGTAAATTTTGAAAATAATTAATACAAGATCAAAATGATTATATTAAAATTAAAATTATATTAAAATTAAGATTTGAAAATAATTAATATATAATTAAAATAATTAAGATTATAGTAGATTTAAGATTTGTATCAATTTAATGAACAAATTTTATAATGCTAAATTAAATGGCCGAATTATCTTCTCCCTTTATCATGCAAAATCTACAGCACATATAAATTGCCTAAATTGACTGTAGGCGTTGATGAGCCACAATTATGTGGCTCTGTTAATAATAACGTCAAAGGCGTACAGTGATTTTTGCATGGACGCAAGGTACCTTAGAGTTTCAATTTTGAACATGCTCATGGAATGGATCAAATATAGATGGAACGGTTATATAGTGAATATTAGATCAAAGAGCGTTTATGTCTTTCTAACACCCTAATTTTCCAATACCCTAATTTTGTTAGTGTACTGTTTATATTAAAGGGCCGAATACATTTAAAAAGGGGCAAGATCTATTATTAAACACGCATTAAAATTAAAAACACATCGCACATCAATTTCAATTTCAGAGAAAATACATATCAACTTACCTCGATATATCTGCCGTCTTTGCGAGCGACCTCTTTTGTCCTTTACTGATGATGTAGAAATGAACTTAATTGAATGCATATAAATTTGAACATAGAATAAAAAGGCATTACTTATTTGAATGCATATAAATATGAAGGCGCATCTGGAATTAGCTAGTAAATGTAAATGTAGTAAGCATATCAATTCATATAAAACAGATATTAATATACTCAATGTGTTTGCAGCGAAAATTCCCAATCAACCTTCCGTGTCTCTTCTTGAGGTAAAATTTTTTTGTTAGGAATCAACAATTGTCTCCTCTCTCGATATGTAATAAGATATACAGAAACAAATTGTCACCGTGTTCCCACTTTTCCTCTTGTCACGTCATGGAAATCTCTGCATGCCTTTGAAACGTTACTATAGGTAAACAGAATAGACAAGATAATCCACTCCTCTCCCTGGCTCTTGTGGCATAGTGAAAGGGCAGATAAACGCTCCACTCCTCTCCCTCACATATTGAAAGGGTTATGAAACGCGTGGATACAGAAATCTATCATGGTAACAACACATGCACTTGGAATTTATGAAACCTTAATCTGGGTAATCCACTCCTCTCCCTCGCATATTGAAAGGGTTTTGAAACGTTGGTAAAACTGAAATGGATGCTCTCCACGGGGCATGTTAAAGTTTCATAAAATGTAAAAAATAATGAAAATGTAATTAATGTTAACAACACAGGACAGATACATAAATGTAAATCTGAAATGGTTACTTTCCAAAAGGCGGATACATAAATATTTGATGGCATCTTGAATTCCTAGCCATCAAATTAAATATTGTAATTAAAAGGATAATTAATCGAGTGATTCCAATAAGGATGCCTATCGACGTAATTACAAATATCTTCAAAATTACATTTAATGTTGAAAGGTCTTACTTATGCTACTGCATATCTGTATTAGAACGGGATTTCGGAGGCTGCCTCTTCGTGATGGTCATGGCGGTTGCAGTTGCGGCAGCTTAGGAGTTGCAATTACATTGTAAGGTTATGAATGCAGAAGGGATGATGAGCATTACTCTCAAAGAACTGGGTGTACAGCTTATGATCGAGCGCTAGCTTAATGCCGACGTTACAATAAATCCATGGATTAATTCTCTCCATCACATTTCCCAGACCTGAAAATTCTCGTTAAATATTATGTCGGGTATCTTCGTCACCATGTCGTGAACGTTCACGACATGCAGGATCCCTCGCACCGATCTCTGAAGGAGGAATTTCCTGTGGCGGGGGCCTGCAAATGAATAGACCGTGACGGGTATCCTCGAACGAGAATAATAATCAGGACTGTTTACTTCCAACTCTGCGATATCATAAGCACATAAGATTGCCAATGCACTACCCATGGTGTGTCCAGTCAGGGTTATGCTAAGCTCTTATCCCTTGTATTTCTGTACCAGTCTCACAATCTCAGACAGAAGATGCTCCCTGGCGCTTCCATTGTTGAACCTGCACGTCAAATCCTCTGAAGTGCAGAGGCCCAATAAACCCATCGCTACCTTCACATCCACAAGAAGGTTTAAAGGGTTTAAACGGGTAGGAGTTAAAAAATACATGATATTAGCCAACCATTCTGAGTACATAGCAGTGCCCCTCATCACCACCACAATGTCTCTGCGTCCCAGTCATTTAATCTCCTCCTCGCCCTTCATGACTGCAATGTAACCAATCCAATTAGAGTGATCTTCTTCCAAATTATAATTTATAAGACCGGGAACGTTAATGTTCGATGTTGTGTAGATGTATTTTGTAACTTGATAACCGCAACTCTCCATCCCCAGCTCAACAAGCGGGCTCTTATGACCATATTTGCAGACCCCATGGAACTTAGACCCAGAATCCATATCAAAGGCTTCATAAAAAGCTCGCACGAGATGTTAGGATCTTTAAAGCCACAGATTAATTCTGGAACAGAAAACCAAAGAAAAAACATAGACATATTCAATCACTAGTTTAAGTGGTAAAACCCTCCACACCTCATGAGGGAAACATCCACAAGACAATGGCAACGACAATACATTCTAACTTAGGTTCTTTATCTCAACCAAAATCTGAATAATAGGATCTAGATCCACATCCTTGGGATTTGTTGTCACCATTTCAACAGTTTGCCTATGCCTTGTCCAATTTGTTTCATCCCTGTCAAGAGAAGAAAATCAAGACCACAACTTCTCTTCAATACTGATTCCAAAAACATGTCTACACAACTTTGCTGGAATATGGACCACTCCACCTCCATTAGTAACATGTCTTACAAAGTGATACCATGTCCAATTTAGGTAAGTTGAACTATGTGTCAAATGCACAAGGATTTGACTACCATAGAAAACAAAACCTGCACTTTGTCCAAACAAACATAATGGTCCCTTATACTCATAAAAGACAGAGCCTGGAGTAGATATTTTCTTGTCCAAATCCTTCTGCAAAATCTGAATTATCTCAAACAAAAAACATTGAAACCACTGTAGGTGATACATGTGTCTCTAAAATACTAAAGCACCCAATTTCATTGCTTTACCTGGATTTGTCATGTGACCACTGACAAACCCAACCGAACTGCATGTGAAATGTTTGATACTTGAACATATCAAACCTTTCCATCGCATACTTTATACTTCCAACTAGCATACAATACATGAGACATAACCTTTTCTTCCGTACTACAAGGATATACACCTGAAGAAAACAAATGGAAAGACAAAGGGATATTTTCCAGTTTCACATTCTTCATGCTAAATTTCATGAGTATCTTTTCCTTATACTACAACTGTGATAACCAAAGCTTACCATATTTCCTACCTCTATGTATTTCCATACCCAATATTTGTTTTTGCTGCTCCTTGATCCTTCACCACAAACATCCTTGCCAACTAGCCAACCTGCTGATCTTAACCATGCTTTTACTTCAAAAAACACATCATCAGTAATCTAAACACCAAGATAATGAATGTACAATAAACACAATGGTTAAATTCATTTCTTGTAAAACTTGGCTCACCATGAAGGAATCACCCATCTTGTACCAATGCTTGATGTGCATTTCATGCCATACAATGACTACTTGAGCTTGCAAACAAATCTTTCGTTGAAATCCTGAACAAACCCTTCTAGTTGTTTGATATACGTATCTCCTCATAAAAATCTCCATAAAAAACTTGTCTTAGCATCTAGCTACAACAACTAGTGCCAATGCTACATGAATAGAGAAAATATTAACAACTCATGAGAATATTTCATGGAAATCAATGCTTTCCAAATACCTTTCTCTATCAGTCATGCTTTATTCCTTTCATCTCTTACTATGTCTAATTTGAGAAGAAATCCATCAAACACTATCTCTGTTAATGACGATCTATATCCCTTGACATTGTCATTATAACCAACAAAGATCTACTTGTTTGATTTGGATCCTACTTAGAATGATGATGAGAGCATGAACATAACAATCAAACAATTTCAAAAAACTAAGTAATCACAAGAGAAGACCTATTCAATATACCTCCTCCAAAATTTTCCAACCTTTTGCAACTAATGGTGACCGATTGTCCAGATAACACTTAACTGGACCACAACTCATGTTGCAACTTGGAATTACTAAAGATGTCATTCGACCCCAATTGTCCTGCAATAATTTTCAAAATTCCAAGGAATATGAACCTCCATCATGTGTTCTCAAATCCTTGATTTAACCTATCAATACATAAACACATCATCCTTTCTATTGACCCAACGTTTTGACCAGGGAACCTTTAGTTCTCCACCTCGAACAAAGTATTTGAAACCCTGACCACAACCAACCATGATTGCCAAGTGAGCCTTTACCACTCACCTCCAGGCACCTTTCAAAGGAGTTTCACCAAGCCCTTAAACATGCTCCATGGCATGCAATTCTCCACGGGCAACCAATAATCATGGACCCGAAACCCACAATTGTATACCTATGTACAAGGTTTTAATTCATGACTCATGCCCCCCACCCTTCCTTAGTCTTCCTAAATCTATGTCTATACTTTCATAGGTGACTTAACAAAACCAAGGGCATGCCTAACCAGGTCTTATAGCAATATGCCCAATTACATATAACCAAAAATACAACTCCAAAAGAAAATGTTCACATGGTAACATTACCATTAGCTTTATTGTAATTGTTGACATTTACCAACACCTCTGGTTGCTTGACTATAGAGTTATCACAAACAGATCTTCCATTTGTTGAGCACCTTCATTGGGCAGCACACATATCTCCCACTAGAAATAGATCTGGAATTTCTACACAGAGATCTCTACTATGTTGCCCTTCAATAGATCGACTCCTCTGTGCTCAATTATCACCTTCCTTAGCATTGTTCACCAGAACCCAAATAACCCCTGCAACACCTCCACCCAAAAATTGGTACTCTACATCTTTGTCATTATCTCAAGAAACCGAATCACGACTTATAAAATCAAAAGATTTAAATTGCAGATTAAAGATTTTAAAGCTTAATTTCAAATGGGAATTCGATATGAATTAACAAAAGTTTCAAATAAACATAACAAAAACTTAAAACTCTTTTTAACAAATCCACCTTATACCTCCCACTCCATAGGATAAGATCCACCATATATAATAAGCCATGACCCACTTTTTGAAACCCCCCTTGTATGTTAAACTATACCTTACCCACACATACCTTATCCATGCATGGAATCCACCTTACCATACCAAAGCATTAAACGTGTTTAACAAACTTTCATACCAAGATTTAAACGTGAGCTTCCACACATTAAACTTTATCGCTTTCCTATTATATATTTAACGCCTTTCAAGAGTAAATTTCATACCTCCTTTTTCGCTCCTCACCATGATTAAAGAGCGCGATAAAATATGAAATGGAGAAGTTCCTAAGTGCAGCCTAAAATTTTCGCTCCCATTTTTGCACTATAATATCGCTCCTGACGCAGTGATAGACCCGTGAAATTTTTTGGATTTTAGCTCCCTCAACACGGTAGAAAGGGTGACAACTCTTTTCCAGCAATCGCGTTCTACCTCCAACCTATCTCTGATACCACTTTTTATGATATTTAAAGCCACAGATTAATTTTGCAACAGAAAACCAAAGAAAAAACATACATAGATTTAATCACACAGGTGACAATAGTTTACATGGTAAAACCCTCCTTCACCTCATGAGGGAAACATCCATGGGACAATAGCAATGGAATTCTTATTACTCAATAAATTGGAGACTACAACCAGCATCATGGAGAGGACTTGAAGCCTCTGGCTCAATATTTGTCTCTCAGGCACACATATTTAAACAAGTTCTCCCACATTTACAATGAAACTAATTCATTAATTATACATTCTAACTTAGGTTGCCTTATCTCAACCAAACGCTGAATAATACGATCTAGATTCACATCCTGTGGGGATTTGTTGTCACCATTTCAACACAAACACCCCATATCTGATGATTTCTAAGAGAAGTAGTCGATGCAGTGGATTCAACATTCCATTCCATTTGTTGGATCCTTGTATCTTTTTCCACATATCTGCTAGAAGATGACCATCATCATTTTTATTCTTCTTCTGTTGTTGATGAGCATTGATCCTGAATTCGATCCTCTGACGACCTGCGTAAAATGGATGATCTATTAGCAATTTCCTAGAACTTCCCAAAACAGATTCTCAATACTATTAACAATAAATTGTACAAGATACCTGAGGCAGTCCCACCTAGTGTTATTTCCTTCATATCTTCCATGTAATGCAGGAAGGTCATCTATCAAACAAGGAAGTTTGTCTTCTTCATGATTCACTCTAAGAATGAGTGAAAGATCACACCAACATCCAGGGTCTCTGTAGCCGACTCTCCACATAGCAGAAGTAAGTGGATAAGGTCATAGAAGAATACTCAGATATCTTCTCCTCACCTCCCAGGGTACCTCTTTAGTGTCAGGTCAAGCACCCCATCGATCTAACCCTCGGCACACTGCTTCCCAATGGGACAGTCTATCGATGCTCTACATTAGAGAATAAAGAGATCAAGTGGTAGATCCAAGAACTTCTCCACAAGGCCCACATCTATCCCATCTCATCGCCTTGTGGGATCCCAATCGTGTTGGTACAGAAGAAAGATGGAACCTAGCAACTATGAATTGATTACTGGTCCCTGAATAAAATCACAGTCATAAATCGGTACTTGATTCCCTGAATCGACAACCTACTTGATCAGCTCATGGGGGCCAAATACTTCAGCAAGATTGATTTGAGGTATGTCTACCACCAAGTCATGATAGAAAAAACAAATGTATGGAAGATCACCTTCAAGTCAAAGGAAGGTCTTTTTGAATTTTTGGTCATTCCCTTTGGTTTCAAAAATGATCTAGCTACTTTCATGAGGATGATGGATGATATCCTCCGACTATTCACCAATACTTTTGTAGTGGTGTATCTAAATACATTCTCATTTACAAGAAGACTTGGTTAAAACACTTGCAGCATATTCAATAGGTTCTGCACACCCTACGACAACACAAGATATATGCCAACTTGGAGAAATGATCGTTCGGAATGGATAGGGACCATTACGTGGGATACATCATTGATACACATGGTGTACATGTGGATCCAGTCAAGATCCAATTCATCCGTGACTCACCAGCCCAAACCACACTCACTGAGGTTCAGAGCTTCTTGGGCATTGTCAATTTCTACCAGAGGTTCATGTTGAGATTATCCCATATTGCATGGGCCCTCAGCCAAGTAACTAGGGGTGGTGGTAAGGAAAATTTTGTGTGGGATCAATCCCAACAACAAGCATTCGATGATTTGAAGAAACCCTTCTGCTCATCCCCAGTAGTTTCACTACTGGCCCTGCAACAACCCTTTAAGATTGAGGCAGATTCTTCAAACCATGTTGTGGGTGTCGTTCTCACTCAGCATGACCACCTCGTGGCCTATCATAGTGAGACACTATCAGATGTTGTCTGTAAATACCTTATAACAAAAAAATGTACTCCATTGTGCAAGCATGCCACTAGTGGAGACATTACATTCTTGGGAAGGAGACATTCATCCACACTAATCAGAAGCCACTACAATTCATGCAGAAAGAAGGAAAATTGCAGAATGACCGCCATGAAAGATGGTCCACATACTTGCAGCAATTCCACCTCAACATCAACTATAAAACAGGAAGCACCAAATGCATTGTTGATTTCATCAAAAGACCTCCAATCACGACACTCACTACGGTGCTAGACTCTTGCAACCATGAGACCTCTGGATGGCCCCAACTCTATGAGACAGAACCAGACTTTGCCACCACCTACCAAATGTTGGGCGCAAACATACTTGTCGCTAATTTCCAGCTTCAGGGTGGGTTTTTTTGTCGTCTGGGAAGTGAGCGAGCGAAGATGATCTGAGAATCCCACTACAGTTGGGTGGCATGACAATTTGTCATTGAAAATATAGTGGAAATGTTGAAGAAAAATTTCTACTAGCCGAAACTTTGACAAGAGGTCAGGAAGTATATCAGGTCCTACATTGTTTGCATTATTTCCAAACTGAACAATACGAAATAGGGCTTGTACACCCCTCTTCCTACTCATGACAAGCCATGGGAATCCATATAAATGGAATACATGTTGGACCTCTCGTCCACCAAGTGGGGAAATAGTTTTGTGTTTGTGGTTATTGATCACTTTTCTAAGATGGCGATTTTTTTCTGCCTACAAGAAGAGCATCATAGTAGAGGCCACTGCCAATATCTTCTTTGAATGCGTTTGGGTACATCTTGGAATCCCAAAAACCATTGTCTCAGATCGGGACAGTCTATTTCTCATCACATTCTGGTTGAGCCTCTGGTCACTGCTGGACACAAATATCAGCAAATCCACAACCTTCCACCCCCACACAGATGGCCAAGACGAGGTCGTAAATCGAATGATCATGCATATCCTATGCATGCATAATTCCAATAACCCTCGCACATGGGATGAGAGTCTTCTTTATGTCCAACATAACTACAACCGAGCCCTGCATAGCTTAACTGGCCACAACCTCTTTCAGGCGGGGTTGGGATTCCAACCATTTGGTCCCATAGATGTTGCACTACCCCTTGCGCTCATCTCAACCGATTCATCTCCTGCTCCAACTGAAGTTGACAAGGTCACCTGGTTCATTGAGCGGATCCATCACATCTTCCAATAGGTTTAGGATATCCTACAAAATTCTAATGACAAGTACAAGTAGTGCCATGATCAACACTGAGTGCCACATAAGTTTCAGGTGGGCAACAAAGTTTGGTTGCACTTGCAGAAAGAACGCCTCACAGGACCCAATCATAAGATTCTCCCACTCCATTATGGGTTGTAAACCATCACCAACATTGTGGGTGATAATAATTTTGAGCTCAACATTCCTCCTTTCCTTCACCTGCACCCAATGTTCAATGTGGATCTCCTTCAACCTTATTTCCCACCATTATTGGACACCTCAGAGGTAGAAGAACAACTGACACCAAAAAATCTCAACCTTGAATGAATACAATAGGAATCCAGTGATCATATTGTGGACAAACAGGTCTAGGGCACTCGCCAGCAAATCATCCAACTTTATCGAGTTTTCAAAGTAGAGTATCTCCTGCACCAAGGAAAGTGGCTCACCCGAGACCAAATTCAACAAAAAATTCCTCATCTAATTAGAGCAGTCAAAGAAATGGAGACCATTGGTTCGTAAGGGGGAAGGACTAATCTAGATGGATGTCGGTGGCCTCCCATCTATTCCAACTGGCTCATTTTGGCACTTTTCCAATTTGGCAGTTTTTTCCTAGTTTTTTGGCCCCTAACTTCTAGGGCCGTTTTGAGGCCCTAAACAACATTTTTAGGGATTGCCACAATTAGACTATTAGCATAGTTAGATTTTGATGGCAACATGTGTATTCCTTGGATAGACCTTTCCAATGGGATATCGTGTTCCTAGAACGAAGACTATATGCAAAAGTTACGAACCCGAGAAGTTAATGCACTAACTTACCCAAACAGGGCCCACATGAATTTTGGTGCTTCATCTCCTACGGTTACGTTTTTGGGTGTCTAGTGTTTTTGACATTCCTGTTTATTGTAAAAAGTCCTTCAGAGCTTCATTGTAATCATTTTTTTGTGAATGAGCACAACCATCACATCTCTTCTCAGAGATAAGTTGCCACCATTCTAGCAAGCTTGTTTTTCGTTGCATTTTATAGTTTCAATCTATTTCCTTATTGAATAGAAACCAATTTTATGGTATATTTGTTATTCTTTATTAATCATCTTTTGATAATAATCTATATTCATTTTGTTTTACTCATAAAATATGAATCATCAACAATGCACCAACATCTGTACCAAACCATGCATCAACCATGCACCAAAACCTATACCATACCATCAACCATGTACCAACATGTTGACGCAGCCCTCCTCAACCCGCAGGTCGGGAAGTCCATGCACACAAGATCATTCTTCTCTCCTTGGCCCGAAGAACTCTAAACCTCTCTTCTATTTCCCTTTCGGGAAATCTGCACACATAGTGAAACCTCGTGAGATTCCTCCCTCGCGCTTCGGGGAATCCAACTTTGTGATATCGTGAATCCTGTGGTCGATCACCTGCTCACTATGACCCCCGAATCCCAAAACTTCCGAAACTCCGATGTCAACTCCATCTTTTCGGCTTTCGCAAGTTCGTGAGTCGCGATGACATGCAACTCTGCTCCACGAACCCCCAAATCCCGATGCTATATTCCCCAGAATCTCGGTGTGTCAGAATCGACACATTTCTCGGCGGTGGCCCCACAACTATACTTCTTGCCGGTTCGGGACTTCGCACTTTATGAGTTCGGAAGTCCTGATGCAAGGCTTTCGGAACTTCGACTCACGAAACTCCGAAATGGTCAACGGAGTTTGATTCCATGTCGATAGTACGCCACCTGTCCGCCTCGCTGACTCCTCTGGCCCCACACCATCCTTTTAGCCTTCGGGACTTCGTGTTTCATGATATCGCGATTCCCGTTGCAAAGTTTACGAGACTTCCACCTTCAAAATCCCAAATTAGGAATCTTCTTGCAAATCCAATGGCCCTTGTGGCTTGGATCTACAGTCCTACTCCTCCTAAGATTAGAACCTTTAGGGATACTCGTAGTAACTCTCCTGCTCTTCCGTGAGATCCAACAGCTCACGGGACTTCGTAGATTCTCCACAAAGAATCCCGACCGTCCGTCTTTTCCTATGAGAACTCGTCTTCCTGCGGTCCAACGTCACTACGCCTTCCTTCAAACATTCAAGGTGCTTGACCTCTTTCCTTCCTTTGACTCCTTCGAAAGTCCAATTCCTTCTGAGCTTTCTCCAACTTTGAGCCTTTCTGAAAACCCCTGCTCGCACTCCTTGCGGAAGACCTTCAAACACTTTCAAATGCTTGACTCCTTTCGACTCTACGCACACCTACAATAGAAGTCTCTCAATACTTCGCTCAGGTCCACGACTCTGAGACTTCACTCAGCCTACACACTTTTTTCATGGCTCCTATGCTTAACTTCACTTCTATGGAAATGAGAACAAAAGCTATCTCTCCTGAGCTTTCAGAGACAAACCTCTGAACACCTTGTCAACGCACTCCTTGTGGACAATTCAACTGCACTCCTTGTAGGAACTCTTGCTCAGATAGAGAAACAATTGAAACTCATTTCTCTTACTCGCTCTCTCATATTTCATACATTCAACAAGAAATCATCCATACATGGCATAAAATAAATTGCATGACAGAAAGAGTAAAACATTAATGAGCATAACATTCAAAGATGCATACACAGAGAATATACGAACACCATGAGTCTGAATCACAACTTTCTTGTATTAATTTAGAACTTATGTACATGGAGTCTGCTACACAGCTCTCTCTTCTTCTCCTCTATTCTCTTCACACTCTTCATGCTAATGTTACAATACACAATGAGGGTGTCTATATCCCGTTTCCCTCTTGCGCTCTAAAACTGTCTAATCTACACATTCAATTCTACCTACTTGCATTAACTACCATAAATGCCTTCTATCTACTAAGGACAAGAGCGAATCGCTCAAGGTCTGTTTACATTATACAAAGGCGCTCCTTGTTAATGGCTTCATTAATATTTTAAGACATTTTCAAAATTTGTGCTGGGCGTTTTTCCAGTTGTCCGTTGTCTCTGCGCTAGCTCGCTTGAGATGCTCCTGCATCATACTCCCTCGCCTGAAAATTTTCATGGGCTCCTATCCATGAGGTCATTCATGGTCTGTCCATGCTTCTGGATCTCTTCTTCGCTCTCCCAACTGACATCTTCAACTGGATGGCCCTTCCACTTGACCAAATACTCAAAATATTTCTTTCGCCTGGTCTTTTTGCTCACTCTTTTGTCCAGTATGCGCTCCATCTACAACTTATCTACAACTGGCATCTGCTTTGTTCATTGGATCAATGGCTGCTCATTTTCTATCCCTACTTCCTTAGCTTTATATGGGTACAAATCTAAGATATTGAATATCGGAGAAATTTCGATCCCATCGGGTAATTCAATCTCATAAGCATTCACCCCAAATTTCTTTAAAACCTTACATGGTCTGATTTTCTTCATCTTTATCTTATTATACGTTCCTCTTGGGAACCTTTCCTTTCTCAAATGTGCCAGAATCAAATCACCAACCTTAAATTGCAGTTATCTCATGTGTTGATCTGCTCTGCGCTTATATTCTTGGCTCGAATTCTGCAATCGCTCCTTCACCTGGCTGTGAAGTTCCTTCATCACCTCTACAAAATCTTCTGCACTATCACTCCTAATTGCATTCCGTTCTGAATCCCTCAACTCAGAAATTCCTCTCGGTTGCATGACATAAAAAATTTGAAATGGACTTTGCCCTGTTCTTCTGTTAACTAAGTCGTTATAAGCAAATTCTACCTGTAGTAATATGTTGTCCCTCTGGCTGTGGTGTTCTATCACCAGGCTTCTCAATAAGTCTCCCAGACTTCTGTTTACCACCTCTGTCTGTCCATCCATCTGAGGATGATAAGCCGAACTAAACGACAAGTTAGTTCCCAGCTTCTTCCATAAGGTCGTCCAAAAGTGTCCTATGAACTTAGCGTCTCGATCAGAAACTATGCTCCTTGGCAAGCCATGAAGTCGAATGACTTCTTTGAAAAACAGATTCACAATGTGAGTTGCATCATTGGTCTTCTGACATGGAATGAAGTGTGCCATCTTAGAAAATCTATCCACCACCACAAAGACTGAGTCAAAACCTCTTTTTGTTCTTGGCAACCCCAATATGAAATCCATGCTGATTGCATCCCACGGCTTCTCAGGTATGGGCAATGGTTGATAAAACCCTACATTCTGTTTCCTTCCCTTTGAATGCTAGCAAATTCTGCATCTGTCCACGAATCTCTTGATGTATTCTCACATTCCCGGCCAAAAATATGACTCATTCAACTTTGCGAACGTCTTGTCGTGACCAAAGTGCCCTACCAATCCTCCACTATGTTTCTCCTTCAACAAATTCTCCCTCATGGATCATTTCAGAATGCAAAGCTGATTACATTTAAACAGTAATCCTTCCAGGATCATGTATTCTACCCATGGGCTTCTATCTCTGAGAATTGGATTCTCAGTTGCTTCATACACCTCCTTAAAATCTAGATCATCCCTGTACATGTCCTTGAGGTCATCAAAACCCAATGTTTTGACTTTGAACTCTTGCAATAGAAAACACTTCCTGCTCAAAGCATCAACAACTTTGTTAGCAGTACCAGAAATATGTTTAATCACAAAAGTGAAATTCTGCATATATTCAACCCATTTTACATGTCTCTGATTCAACTTTTCTTATTGAGTCACAAATTGCAATGCATGATTGTCACTGTATAAGACAAATTCCTTCGGGATCAAGTAATGCCTCCATTTCTTCAATGCCTGAATGATAGCATGGAATTCCTTATCATAAGTTGAGTATTTCACTTTCTCTTCATTCAGCTTCTTGCTGAAGTATGCTATCAGTCTATCCTCTTGACTCAAGACTGCCCCTAATGCAAATCCGCTTGCAATGCTTTTCACCTGAAATGTCTTTTGAAAATACGGCAACACCAAAATTGGTTGTTCCGTAATCTTCCTCTTCAACAGATTAAAACTCTTCTCAGACTCTTCAGTCCAGTGAAAAGACTTTTTTCTTTTCTTCACTGTGTCCATCATCGGTGCACTAATTCCACTGAAATTCCTAATGAATTTTTGGTAGAAACTAGCCAATCTGTGAAAACTTTTCACCTCAAAGGTATTCTTCGGTGATGGCCAATTCTTGATAACTTCCACCTTATCTGGATCCATCCTCAACTCATCTGCAGAAATAAAAAATCCCAAGTAAATGAGCTTTGTCTTCATGAATGAGGATTTCTTCATGTTAATCAACAGCTTCTCCTGCTGTAATTTATGCATCACTGTAGCCAAATGCTTTAGATGCTCTGCCACTGTTTTACTGAAAACAAGTATGTCATCCAGATGTACAATAACAAATTTTCCGATGAACTCCCTCATGACTTCGTTCATCAACCTCATGAAGGTACTTGGTGCATTTGTTAAGCCAAATGGCATAACAATCCATTCATACAACCCTTCGTTGGTTTTGAATGTTTTCTTCCACTCATCACCTTCTCTCATGCGGATTTGATGATAACCACTTTTCAAATCAATCTTTGAAAAGTATTTTGCTCCACTCAAGCAATCCATCAGATCATCCATCCTTGGTAATGGAAATCTGTACATGATGGTTATCTTGTTGATCACCCTCGAGTCAGTACACATCCTCCAGCCTTCATCTTTCTTCATACTGAGTACTATCAGAACAACACACAGACTCAAGCTTTCCCTGACCAAACCTTTGTCCAACAAATCCTGAACTTGTCTTTTGACCTCCTCATTCTCTTGCAGCATCAATCTATACGTGGATTTGTTCATCAAACTGGCTCCTGGTATGAGATCAATATGATGACTCACACTTCTGATCGGTGGCAACGAACGAGGTAGTTCGTCCACTACTATGTCAGTGAACTCTTCCAGCAGTTCCTAAACCTCTTCTGGTAAATCATCTACTCTTGTGCTGGTCAAAACAATCTTCAGTTTCCTGACCACAATGAATTGTGGTTCTTCCTTCTTCTTAACCTCTGTAATAAGTTCCTTCCCACTCATGAGAAGTACAGTGTTTCTTACTTCCGGTTTCACCTCCTTATCCTTGATTGGAAGCAACATGTGAGTCCTCCCATTCTTCTCTAGGGTGTATGTGTTCATTCTCCCATCATGAATCACATTCCTATCATATTGCCATGGTCTACCAAAAAATAGATGACAAACATCCATAGGAATGACATCACATAATATCTTATCATTATACCCTCCTATCTTAAATTCAACTAAACACTGTTTAGTGACAATTACCTGATGTCCTTTTTGTAGCCACAAAACTCTGTATGGGCTTGGATGATCAATCGTCTCCAGCTCCAGCTTTTCTACCATCTCTGTAGAAACGAGATTATCTGTGCTACCACTATTCACAATGACCTTGCATACCCTGTCCTTGGTTTTTCAAGAATTCCGGAAAAGTATGGTTCCTTGGACTGAACTCTCCACCTCCTTTTCTGGTGTCAAAAGAACTTTTCGCATCGTCAGCGATCTTTCGCCTTCAACGTCTTCTACCTCAACATCTTGCCTCTGTGCTTCGGCGATGTGAGTTTCTCCACTCTCTTTATTTTTATCTAGACACTCGTAGGACTTGTGCCCATTCTTTCCACATGTGAAGCATGTTATTACTCCACCTCTTCCTCTTCCTCTACCTCTAGTACAAGGAAAAATATTATTATCATCATAATCTCCTCTCTGCTTGGTATGTTGTCCTCTCTGTTCAGCATATTTCCCTCACTGTGAGCTTCCACCTCTCTCAGTTTGAGTCCGAGGTTTCTTCCAGTCCTCTTTCGGTTTCTGGTTTCTATCCTGGGCAACTGATTTGCCTCTGGGATGACTTCTGCCTCGGCCTCTTTGACCCTGCTTTCGGCTCAGCTTCTCTTCAGCTTTTAGATCCATATGATAAGCATCTTCTACCATTCATATGGTTACCATGCTCATCTAATCCTGAATGTCATATCTCAGACCATTCATATATCTCGCAACTTTTTCATCATCGTTCTCCCGATGACCTGCCCTGATGTTCAGCTTGTAGAATTCTTTAGTGTATTCTTTCACTGTCATCAGCTTCTATCTCAAGTTTTGCATTCGTTGAAACAAAGTAATCTATAAATCTCTGGGGATGAATTTCGCCTTCATCTTCGCGATCATTCTATCCCAGATTTTGATCTTCTGCTTGCCTTTGCAACATCTGTCAGCTTGTAGTTCATCCTACCACAATGATGCATGTCCTTTCAATCTTGTGACAGCATGCTTGAATTTCTTTTCTTCTTCGACATATTCATAGTCAAAGTATGTGTTCAGAGATCTAATCCAATCTAGAAGCTCCTCTGCATCTAGATTTCCCTCATAAACTGGAATGTCCATTTTTTCTCTTGCACCCATTCTTGCAATAGCTTTGATCAAACGTTCATTTGTTGCATCTTCAGCTACAACTTCTTCTTCATGTTCATCCTTGATTTCACTTTTGGAATCACTAAGATCCCCAACACTAACTGTGCGCCTCTGTGTTGTCTCCATGTCTTCAATTCTAGCGCGCAAATTACGCATCTCTTTTTCCATGGCTGGATCAGTCATCTACCTACCTCTTCTTCTCAGCATTTCCCTATCCTCTGGCAGATCAGGTGTTTATCTGTCCCGTCTCCTTGGAGGCATGGTGAAATATCCTTTTCCTTTGCTACAGAAAGAAAAGAAAACTTTCTGAGCTCTAATACCAAACCTGACACAACCCTCCTCAACCCGCAAGTCAGGAAGTCCATGCACATAAGATCATTCTTCTCTCCTTGTCCAGAAGAACTCTAAACTTCTCTTCTATTTCCCTTTTGGGAAATATGCACCCACAGTGAAACCTCGTGAGATTCCTCCCTCGCACTTCAGGGAATCAGAATTCATGATATCGCGAATCCTGTGGTCGAGCGCTTGCTCACTATGACCCCTGAATCCTGAAACTTTCGAAACTCTGATGTCAACTCCGGCTTTTCGACTTTCACGAGTTCGCGAGTCACGATGACATGCAACTCTACTCCACGAACCTCGAAATATCGATGCTATATTCCCCAAAATCCTGATGTGTCAGACTCGACACGTTTCTCGGCACTGGCCCCACAACTATACTTCTCGCTGGTTCGGGACTTTGCACTTCGCGAGTTCCCGAGTCCTGATGCAAGGCTTTCTGAAATTCAACTTGCGAAAATCTGAAATGTTCAACGGAGTTTGATTCTGTGTCGATAGTACGCCACCTATCCACCTCACTGACTCCTCTAGCCCCACACCATCCTTTTAGTCTTCGGGGCTTCACGTTTCGTGATATCGCGATTCCCATTGCAAAGTTTACGGGACTTCCACCTACGAAATCCTGAATTAGGAATCCGCTTGCGAATCCAACGACCCTTATGGATTGGATCTATGGTCCTACTCCTCCTGAGCTTAGAACCTTTAGGGATACTCATAGTAACTCCCCTGCTCTTCCGTGAGATCCAACGGCTCACGGGACTTCGCAGATTCTCCACAGAGAATTTCGATCGTCCGTCTTTTCTTATGAGAACTCATCTTCCTACGGTCCAATGTCACTACGCCTTCCTTCAAACTTTCAAGGTGCTTGGCCTCTTGCCTTCCTTTGATTCCTTTGAAAGTCCAATTCCTTCTGAGGTTTCTCTAAATTTGAGCCTTTCTGAAAACCCCTGCTCGCACTCCTTGCGACAGACCTTCAAACACTTTCAAATGCTTGACTCCTTTCGACTTTGCGCACACCTGCAACAGCAGTCTCTCAATACTTCGCTCAGGTCCACGACTCTGAGACTTCACTCGGCCTGCGCACTCCTTGCACGGCTCCTATGCCTAATTGCATTTCTGTGGAAATGAGAACAAAAGCTATCTCTTGTGATATTTCAGAGACAAACCTCTGAATACCTTGTCGACGCACTCCTTGCGGACAATTCAACTACACTCCTTGCAGAAACTCTTGCTCAGATAGAGAAACAATTGAAACTCATTTCTCTTACTCACTCTCTCAGATTTCAGACATTCAACAAGAAATTATTCATACATGGCATAAAAGAAATTGCATGACAGAAAGAGTAAAACATTCATGAGCATAACATTCAAAGATTCATACATAGAGAATATATGAACACCATGAGTCTAAATCACAACTTTCTTGTATTAATTTAGAACTTCTATGCATGGAGTCCGCTACACAGCTCTCTCTACTTCTCCTCTATGCTCTTCACACTCTTCATGCTAATGTTACAATACACAATTAGGGTGTCTATATCCCGTTTCCCTCTTGCACTCTAAAACTGTCTAATCTACACATTCAATTCTACCTACTTGCATTCACTACCATAAATGTCTTCTATCTACTAAGGACGAGAGCGAATCGCTCAAGGTCCATTTACATTATACAAAGGTTCTCCTTCTTAATGGATTCATTATTATTTTAAGACATTTTCAAAATTTGTGCTGGCTGTTTTTCTAGCTGTCCGTTGTCTCTGCACTGGCTCGCTTGAGATCCTCCTGCATCACATGTACCATGAGATATGCCTCCACTATATACCATATCACTCATGATATGTCTCAATCATCTCATACACCATGTACCATAAGATATCAACAATGAAGTGCCTCAACAAAGTACCAAATCTTGTACCAAGATCACCAACAAGTGCCTCTAACCATGCACCATATCATCAACCATATACTTCAAACAACAAGCTAATCATCCATAGACCATGTACCTAAAACATGTTCCAATATATCCAATATATGCATGAGTAATGTACCCCAACAGATATACCTCAACCAACATGTTCCATACATCCAAAATGGGCCTCAAGGCATATACTAAAACTTACAAAGACATGCCTCACAATATCACCAAGATGCAATCTCATAACACGGAGAATGACTTACCTTTACATATGTAACTCACCTAGTGCCTATGACACATAATTGTAGATTTACCTCAATCCCGAGAAACCTGGCACTAACATTATCCCCAATTTTCTCTTACCCTTGTAGGAATAAGAACTCATGTCTCACGGGGCCTTGCATGATGGGCCAAGGAAACCAGGGGGGTGCCTCGCATGAAACTCTTAAGATGACCCGCGAGAGCCTTCTTAATTAGGGCTACAGAAAGACCCTAGATCTTTGTAGCTCTGAAACTTTCTCTCTTCCTTCACACTTTCTTCGTTGCCTTAGAATCGACCTTAGATTCACCAATAAACCAAAATATTCTCATAAAATAGATATTTAATGAATGTGTGTATCTCAAATGAATGTCTCATGATGTGTATTTATAATTTTTCAACCAACACCTTTTCCTCACTTTAGGGATGACATGTACTTTCTTCTTATAACAACTTTATCCTTTAATTAATTCACTTGTAACCAACTAGGATATTCTTAACCATTATTTGGGGCTTCCAACTTCACAAGGCCATAACTCCTCAACTGTTAGGAAACACGTGGTGTACCACCTATCACTGGAAATGGCATGATGTGTATTACCCATATGTGAATGTTTTAATTACATTTATATTTTCCTTCATTTTCATATTCCTTAACCAACTTCGGGTTCCATAACCCCACACCTCTGGGGCTCCTTGTAGGCTTCTTCAAATTCACCCATCACATGAAATCAACAATTCTTGTTGAAATCAATGACAACTTACTCACCATCAATATTGATCACAACTCTGGGGTATCTTGAATGTTTCAAGGTTTGACATCAATGACAACCAGCTATCCAGCAAGCGTCAAGTGGGTGAAAAGAGGGAACTTATGTTTCATTGTGAAAGGATTTATAACTAGTTAAAGAAACTGGTGACAAAGAATTTTACATGGACACCTATGTATGCACTTAAATATAAAGTGAAAAGGTATTATTTTATATCGACCCTCCTTTTTCCATTTTAAGGCTTGTTTTCTCCTACAATTAGTTATTTCATAGACCTCGTCAAACCCCAGTTGAAGTCAAGTGCCAAAGAAGCCCAATATTGTTGATGAACACCTAGTTGACAAAGAAGGGTAAATTTGTGACCTAGATCTATCATTCCTAGACATTTATCAATTAATTCGAAGGGTCCATGTTGATGCTAACAATGATCACGACTATTTGCATTTGTGGAAATCAAACATGTCTCGAGAGATCATGACCAAAACATACCACTTCCTTGAACTGGTTAACTGGTGTGCCATAAATTACCAAGTTGAGAAGAGATTGATAGTTTCCACATAGCACTCTAGGGTAATTTTCCATATAAACAAAGAATCCATTGCTCAGATGCTTCAATTTACAGACCTATCCACCTATAAAATTTTGGATGATGATTCTTTGGCCCCAAAGTATCAAGAATTATTACAAATTCAAAAAGAGAATCTAATGAGTAGTCTTCTAACTCATAATGCTCCACTTCCACTTGGATTACCACCCTACAAGTCATAATTTTTTCTTGAGATGACTAGACATGCCATTACCATGATATGGAAAATCTTGGTTTATGAACATGATAGAACAATAGATGAGACCATATTGGAATTGATGAATATTTTAATGACTAGACATGCCATTACCATGATATGGAAAATCTTGGATTATGAACATGATAAAACAATAGATAAGACCATAATGGGATTCATGAATATTTAATGTCCTACATATGCTATAATGTATGTCAAATTATATTATTGTGAGTTCCTCGAAGAAATCATGCACTTTCAATTGTCTAATTTCCATAGTTCCAAGAAATTCATATATCATTCTTATTTGGTCTATCTAATCTTATTCAATATCATGTCACATTTTGAGAAATTGGAGATCCAACCAATGAGTCAATCAAGAATACATAGATCAGTAATTCCCTCAACTGTAAAAGTAAAGAGGAAATATTAGAGCAAATGTTTTATGGGCTTTGTAAACAAGTTTATGAGCTCATTTTATTCATTGTTGCATAGTACTCCACCTCCCATAATGTTCCCACAATTCAAGAATGTGCTACATTTGTGCAAGGAGACCAGAGTGGCAAGTTGGTTTCTATTTGAATATCACACATCAATCATAAGAATATATGGTTGTGAAAAGGAACTCTATAAGCTACTAGCCTTCTTAACCCCCAAAATATTTGAATTAGAATATACAAGGCAAATAATTCACTCTCATGGGAATTTGTAGAAGAGATGCTTCACTATCTGCTTACTAAGAAGGGGAAATGGGTTTATGTCCCATCCAATGTGTTCTTAGCAATAATCCCAATTCAACCCAATTCACTAGATGCAAAATTCATAAAGATGTAAAGTTAATAGATTTTTCATGTGGATCAAGGAGATGTCCACCTTCTCATTAATTAGAAAATTTATTTAATTAATATAAATTTATAAAAAAATAAATCAAATACAAAAATATTAAATGTAATCTTCAAAATATTTATAATATATAATTTATTAATTAACAAAAATAAACCATTTTCACAATTTTCATATTATTTAATAACTATAATTAGTTAATTTAAATTAATAAATTAAATTTAAAATGAATAAAAAATAATTTTTTTCAATATCATTATCCATAAAATTTATGATAGGTTAAAAAATAAGAACAAAGTTCTTTTTAAGACCAGAATAATTTCTTTGAAACAATTATGGAGTGTACTATATTACAAATATCTTGAAAATTACATTTAATGTTGAAAGATCTTACTTATGCTACTGCATATATGTATTAGAACGGGATTTCGGAGGTTGCCTCTTCGTGATGGTCATAGCGGTTGCAGCTGCAGCAGCTTAGGAGTTGCAAGTACGTTGCCAGGTCATGAATGCAGGAGGGATGATGAGCTTTACTCCCGAAGAACTGGGCATACAGCTTGTGATCCAGCGCTAGCTCAACGTCGGCGTACAGCTTGTGATGGAGGGATTAATTCTCTCCATCACATTTCCCAGACCCGAAAATTCTCGTTAAATATTAGCAGTTGCCTACAACTTTGCAGTAATCCTACAACTTTGCAGTAAATATTACGTAAAATGGATGATCTATTAGCAGTTGCCTACAACTTTGCAAAATGAATTCTCGTCCGGTTATGAATGGACTCGGCATGGGATCATTCTTCCGAATAGATTCTTACCAAAATGATCTATAGTTGAAGAATTTTCTTCATCCACCCTATTCCCTCGCCAGGGGGGAAGATGGCGAGGGAATAGGGTGGATGAAGTGGGATATAGCGACATGGCAAGATTATGACGATCATATAATGAGAGAGAGAATGGGACTCTTAGTTAAATTAAACTAAATTAACAATATTTAATAATCATAGTGAAATATCTGATTTTAAACTTTAAAAATCCTACCATAATTATGGCGAACTATGAAAATTTAGGACATACATTGAACTGCCACACATATGGGTTGGTAAACAACAATCTCAACAAACAGTATGAATGAGAAATGCATTTGGAAATGCATTGAATGCGAAGATAAACTGTAAAACTGTCGAACTGTAAAATAACGGATTCAGAAACCAACCCGCGATGCAACGTGGATTCCTTGACAAAGAGGGAGAAGAATTTAAAAAGTATCACGCGTGGATTGTCTGGCATACGGCATTCAAGAAACGTCAAACTTCATTATTTCCCACTCTCAGCTACACTTGATTATGGCATCAGTAATATTTCGGTGGAATAAGGACTCAGAGAGTTGTGACTGTAGAAGATGGATTTCTGCTGAAATGTCAAAACTACTGGAACATGTTGGTTTTGGGAATTTGAGCTGATTACAGGAATGTGGAGAGAATTACCGAACCTGGTCAATACCCACTTTGAAGGATATATAGTGACTAGAGGAGAGATATAAATTCCTCCTACACCTCCTTTGACAGGATTTCCTTGTGAGGCTTCATCAAAGCATATTTAGGGAAGAGCGATGTTTATTACCTCTTCTCATTTCATGTTTGGATTGTTTTCCCTCTATAAACATTTAATATAGTGAAAGATTGAATCATATATATAATTTTTAAAGCAAATAAATCTCAATATTTATTAAAATGTGAAATTTATTATTATTTTTTTGTTGTTTGGGATTTAGTAGTATACCACTATTATCCCCTGCTTTAGCTTATCAGTGCATTCTTTCTCCTCTTTCTCCCAGATCAGTAGTTCGCAGGTGATTTGTAACATTTCGGCTGCCCAACCCACCTCCAGGTTAGTCACATCCCCTCGGGCTCTGGATTTTACTTATTACATTATACTGGCCTAGAGTCCATGTAATGCCTTGGTGGGTATCTGCACCATGACTACTTCAAATTGCTCAATTTTCCCCATGTATTTCTAAGTAGTCTCTTGATCCATTCTTATCATTTTGCAAGTGAATGTGAATGTGTCCTTGTCTTGCACTACCAAATGAACTATCTCCTTTCCTTATTTTTGAGCAAGGGATCATTGTATCTTTTCATGTTGCTGCTATGTGGCCTATGGTACTTCTTGACTCCGTAATCGTTGTAGAGTTTCATGGAATTCTATGAGTTTGGCCATCATCTCTTCTCTTTGTTCCTATAAAACACGGACCACCTCTTCCCCTTGTCTTAGACCTTGTCCATGAATAATTCGCCATCATCCTTTGTAAGGGTGATGACTGGGTCTTCTTTGGTACACTTCCTCTTTTTGTATGTCTCTTCTACCTGCATTGTCTTCCTTTTTGTTTTTTAGGGTTGCACCCAGCTGGTTGTAACCTGTACCCTTTCTTCACCAACACGTGATGTGTCCCCCTTTTTGGTATCCTGTTGGTTGTCTCTCCTGGTCACTATTGTTGTCCTCCTTGGTATTTTGGGTGCTACGCTACTTATGGATGGTTAATTTTGCGCTGTAACCTTTCTAGTGTTATTGGTTAGGTTGTTTGGTTTTGCTGAGGAACATTCTTTATCCTTTTCCTTGTGCTTGGTGGATTGTTTTGTGGATGGATTTGTTGTTGGTTTTTCTATTGGAATATTCCACTGTGTTGTCTAGTCTCTCATTATCTAGTCTATTTATTCCTTTGTGATACAATATTGCATCTCGAGCCATGCCTTCTTTGGATCCCTTGCATCCTAGATCCACATGTGATGCCTATATTCCTTGAACCTGGATATCCCTTCAGTTTCTTGGACTACCTCCACAGAAGTGTGCCGCACATGGGCAATGCATTGTTGTATTTATTCAACATCGCAAATAATGTGTTATTTCCCTTCTTATTTTTATTGTCCTTGGCCTAGCAGAGGGACTCATTAATGCCCGCATATCACTTTCCTTTCCTATCTAGGAAGGCTGAAAAATTTGGCTCCTGCCACCTGCCAAGGCTATAAGAATGATGAGCCAAAAATAATCCAACTCAGCTCCATTATCATGTACATCTCTACAATCAACCAAAAATTGGTTAAGGAAGTATGATGCCCAATTGAACATCACTCCTTTCATGCACTATGCGGCTACTGTGAAGAATCCTACCGGATCTTCTTCTTTCGTGCATTTTCTCAGCATCTTTCAAGCCATAAGCTTGTTGAACAACCTTGTGGCATTGTCATTAATGTCATTGAGAACAATGCCCCTATTCCCCCTGCTGATGCCAAATTGTGCTTTTACTACCTCGATAATTTCCTTCTCGCGTTCCTTGTTGTCCAAGTACTCCTCTGGAAGTTTGTCGACTGTAGGTAATCCTATAATCTTGGTGATCAACGCCACATCTAGTTGTATCGGCCTATCTATCCATAGGATGCTACCATGTACCACGGATAATAATTGTTTGACTTAGAGCCCAACATTTTTACCGCGCCCAAAGTGCAATACATCCATGAGGTCCATTATTCCAGAGTTGTACATCCCCATTATCCATTGTGTGGGTTCCATTATAGGTTTTCCTAGGGGTCCAATTTCCCCTATGTTTTCTAAGTAGGTTTCTTCAACCAAATATGGGAATTTGGTCGCATCGCGCACATCATGGTCCAAGTACCCCATTTTATTTACTTTTCCAAGCATGTCATCCACAATGACCACTTCATCTAGGAGGTATCGAAGTGTAATATATATGGCGTCTTCCACATTTCTTCTCTTCCCTACAAAATATGGGCCTGCCTATGTTGTTTCTGCATCATCTTCTTTCCTCTCAGAGTCTAGTCAGTTGGTGATGTCCTCGACCAACACCTCTTCTTCATCGCAGCCTTATTCATGACCTGTCATTTTATCAGGTTTAGCGGGTGTTTTAGGATTAGGGTTTGGAATACCATTTCAGGTCTCATAACTATGCCCTACTTCCCCTTGCCTCGTTGTCGATGTTTCCTCCTCAACCCATGTCGAGATGATTGACTCCGTGTCCGAAGTAGTGACATTTTCAACCTCGACCACGTTTTTGGGCTCCCTCATCCTTTCCTTTGGCCTTTGGCCCTATCGAGTAACCCATACATACTCGCTTGGAGCGCACAAATTTGGTGGTGTCATATTTTATCCAATTCCCACACTTGCTTGCTTCTTCACACAGTTCTAGCTAGGGCATGCTATTATGTCTTTCTTTGTGCTAAAAAATCACTAAGCGTGCTTTCCACACTTTATAAACCCGATCATAATTGCTTTTCACTTTTTTTGTGCATTTGGGCTGAGTTCAATTTTTCTTGCACATTATCTTTCAATGTTGTCGCAGTAATTGTTGCACACGACTTTTTTCCCGATTTCCTATTGACGTCCACCTCTTTTTGTGTGTTTTT